>ONZQ02000002.1:876129-962254 GCA_900312665.1 Cephalotrichum gorgonifer
AAGGGGTAGTCTACTGGGTCAGTGTGAGATATGATATGGGACACGATCGCTTGATATCAGCAATGCTACAAAAATGATGACCGAAAGATTCATTACGCGCACATATACATAACTCATAATGGGGTAATCCTAACACGACCCGAACGATACCATGACCCTTTCCCACAAAAAAAGATTCCACGCCTCATTAATCGACTCGATAATATCCCAATCTTTCTTTTCAAACTCACTTAAGACCGCTCTGAACCGAATCACGAATCATCGACGCCCGGCGAAGGGCTTTCCTCCTCCGCCAGAAGAAGATGCCAACGCCGCATACGACGACGACGATTAGGCCAAGCACGCAACCCAGTGTCGGTGGAACCCAATCGGGCAGTCCCCCTCCACCGCCGCCCCGATTCTTCTCGTCATCGACGTTAGGTCGCTCCGTAGACTCAGCCGCCTGATAAGGATACCAGTTCTTGATCTTCTCCGTGGCATACGCCTTCCCGAAGACGCCTTCCAGCCCGTCGTCGTCCCAGCCCCCACTGGGACTCTTGGCGGTGGCGCCCCCGGAGGCGTCACCGCCTATCTCGGCAACGACGACCTCGGGGACGCCGTACTCCCCGTACTTCTCGGGGTCGTACCCGTCCATCCACTCGACGCTCGTGAGGTTCAGCATCTGGATAACGCCGCCCAGGAGGCAGTCCTTGCCCACGGTGGGGATCCAGCCGCCGACGACCATCATCTGGTCCGGATACGGGGTAACGCATTTGTGTCCGGCGCGGGCGTGGTCGGAGGTGCCCGAGAGGCCCCTGACCCAAGTGAAGCTGGGGAGCGAGAGGATCCAGACGTCATCGGAGAAGTCCGAGGTCTTGTCGACGGCGCCGTAGCCGCCGTAGACGTAGATGTTAAAGCTCGAGAGGTCGGCGGCGTGCTGGGCCACGGCACAGGACTGGGCCAGGATTGGTGGCGAGGCGGATGGCGAGTTGGTCTTCTGCTGGTACCACTTGCCGGAGGCGATGTCGTAGACGTCTACCGTGCTCATGAAGGCGCCGCTCTCGGATTTCTACGGGAGTCTTGCGTGAGTTTCGGGGGGTACTCGATTTCGAAGGAAGCCGGGCGGGACGGACAAAGGGTGGTGAGAGGGAGAACTTACCTGCGCCGCGGGATTCTCAGACTTATGCGTCGCGTACGCGAATTCCGGGAACGTCGCGCCCCCGACGAAGACCAGGATTCCCTGCTCCCCCACGGGGACGAACACGCCGGCCGCGCCGCCCCTACCCCTCGCCTTGTCCTGGATCGTCTCATTCCTCCACGTGTCCTCGTCCCCGTCCTTATCGCTAAAGGTGACGGAGATGAGGGTGTCGGAGATGTTGCTCGCCACCGCCTCGGGTACCCCGTACCCCTCGTATATGACGCCGCCCGAGGGCGAGCGCAGGCCGGAGAAGTACCACGCCTTGTTCTCCGAGGGGGCGCTGACGCCCGCGCCGTAGGCGAGGTACCGAGTCACGTCGCGCGGCAGCTCCTCGTCCGCGAAGGCGGGCGAGAAGTCCGCCGTGCCGGAGTCGCCGGCGGGGTACGCCTGGAACTCGACCACGGAGTCGCCGGGGGGATCTGGGTAGGAGTCGGAGAAGGGGTATACGCCGCCGTACAGGAGGAAGCGGTCATCGTTGGCGAGGAGGGAGCCGTCGGAGAAGATTGGGGAGATCTCGCCCTTTGAGGGGTTGGACTTGGGGTGGGTCTGGAAGAGAGGGGTGAAGTTCTGGGGGATGGTGAAGGATGTCCTGAGGCTCAAGCTTAGCACTTGGCCCTTGGGGTCCCCTGGTTTTTGTTGGTCGTGTTAGCGGGGAGGTGGAAGAGGAGTAGATATCCGGGAGAGGACTAACACTCTGTTCCGCGCTGATATTCGCCAGTCTCCATGCCTTGGGACCATGAGAGGGCTCCCCCATCAATGAATACCGTGTCCCGCACTATCGCAACTTCACGGGCGCCACGAAAGAGGTTACAGTTAACAATCAATGGACTGGAGCTCTCGCAGAGGAATATGCTTCCTTACCCCGTGGTAGCTTCCATAAACACATGGTGCTGTTCACCTGTCCCTTGTCCCATCCCGAGTATTGCGCCTGGGCAGCTGTGCCCATGAGCGCAAGGGCTATGCCCCGCGCCGTTGGGAAAACCATATTTGCCTTGGAACTTAGAGACAGCGGTGGTGGATTGTTCGTGACGATGCGACAGGGGCCCAACTGGTCTGGAGATCGAGATGCGGTTACTCGTCGCGATCGGGTCTGTTCATAACACGCCGGCCGGGAGAACCACCCAGCCACAGCGGGCTATGATATCGGACTCGGTATTGGTTAGAATACAAATGCGGCGTCGGGCGAATGTCACAAGTACCGAGTCCCAGCTTGAACAACCCCCTCCCCTAGGTTTCTTTCACAGGTGCTGGGGGACTACTTGGTGAGAAGTCGGAAAATCGGGCAAGGGTTACGAATCAACCCGTAAGCCCGGAAAGACTGCCCGAAACGAGAAAGGGAAAGAGCGAAAGAGGAAGAAGTAGAAGAAGAACCGAGAATACTACGAGCGCAAAGTCTTGCCGCATGAAGCCCTCATAAGGCTGCCTGGGGCAGGTTATCGATGAATCTGTAAGCTACATAACCTACTACGGCGGCAGCAAAAGCTTGGAAGCTTGGGGATGGGCGATAAGTTTCCACAGGAGGGCGCAGCGACAAAAGGCTGGTTGGAACCACACCCTCCCTCCCTCCGCCTCCCCTCACCCCGCCCTTCCATGCGCGATGATGCATAACTAACAGGATAGGATGGCAGAAGTGGGACTCTTTTTTGCACTTGTACATGTCATAGAAACTACTCGTACACGTTCCACGGCGGATTCGCACGAGCTCAGCCGCAGACGGAAAACGGTAGAGAGTCCGGCGATCTCTCTGCTTTTGTCCGTCAACAGCTCTTAGCTCGCTGCCCACTCTCGAAAGAACCAACAAAAACGTGGAAGAGGAAAAGGAAAGAGGGGCTGCTGTGTGTCGGGCGAGGCATCCTGCTCGAATCCCGTGTCTTCGGTACTCATTCAGAGCGCGCAGGCCTCCCCCACCCTCGCTCGTAAGGCGTCAGCGGAGAAACCGGGTTGGTCAACGGATGGCGGAGCTGATGGCGGAGCTGACCAGACGATTATACATAGGGCATTTTTGGACGAGAAGATTTTGTGTACTCGCTCGTATGTGTTATGTGTTGGCACTTGCTTACGGGTACGAGGGCGAGCACGACCGATGGTGTCTTTTTACCGGAGGAGGGAAGGGGCATCCTCGAGCGCCAATCATTTCTCCCATTGGTACGAAAAATACCGATACGACGCTGTTGTCGCTGACCATCGTACCGACCGGAGACAGAGCCTGGTCGGTCCGGTGAAGTAAGCCCAGGCGGCAACGGAAGTGTGGGCAGAGAGAGGGAGGAATGACGATGGCGGTTTCCCCGCGAACGAATGCTACTCTGCCATCCTCGAGGCCTTTTTTCTTACTTTCTTACCCGTCTTTGAGCACGGACGACGATTAGAGTGGTCTCATGACGAGAGAGATAGAGGGAGGGAGAGAGGGAAATTGGAGATTCCATTGACGGCTTGTTTGTTCTTTTATTAGCATTCATCTACTTTGTATTTGGCGACACACAAGGGAGAGAAAATACGAAAGCCACCGAGAAGAACACCGAACGTCATTTACCCTCGATACCTATTCACCGCTCTTTAATTGGCTCACGCGCGAAGGGATGACAGATACTGGGGCGGGGCTGTCGGTGGCTGGTAATGGTAAGGTTGGGTTGGGTTGACGTGGACATGGACGGGCCCTTGATGGCAGGTACTAGTAAGGTAGGCAGGGTAGCTAGGGCCTGAAAGACCAGGCTGGGATCGTGATGGATGGGGGATCTTCTCGAGGCAGGGATCTAGGTTGTTGACGAGGAAGAAGCGGCAAGCAAGTACTCTGTACTCCAGTGCAGAACAGTACATACAGATAGGTGAACTGGAAGGGAAGTGCATGGGTGGTGCCTGCCCCTCCCTTGGCCCTATCGGGTCCGGAGCGGGGTTGGGAGGACCGAGGTGACTGACGGGGTTACATCCATTGGCCGGGATGTCATGCCACGAGGGAGGCGGGGTGGTTCCTTCCTTACTGGGAGATCTCCGTTTCTTTCTCCGTTGCTTTCGTTTTTCTTGTTCTTCCTTTTCTTCTTATTTCTCTCTCTTTTTTTGACCCAAGTTTATTATAGGAAATATAGAGTTACTTGTACCTACGGAGTGGACACGGGGAGCTCCGTGCTGTTGTTGACGGCTAGCTGCATGAACATGTTTTCTATCCTTCATCGAGAGATCGGTCCGGATGTATATATAGAGTCGCAATTGTCTGTTTGTTTGTATAAGTGGAAAGTGGGTGGCGTTAAACGAAGCATAACACTCTACTTGGAATGCGACAGCGACGGTAGGGAGTTAATAAGGAATAAGGTAAGCTTAATGCGACCAACCCAACATCGGCGGCCCCGTCTGCGTCGTCCTCCCTGGCCGATTCCGGCAGAGGTAGCTTAGCAGCGAGCTTCCTGTTTAGGTGGATCGGCTTTCTTTTGCGCCGGGCGCGGGCGGGGAAGACAAGCCGCCGCTGGATTGCGAGCGCTCCGATCTCTCCTCTTTTTCTTCTTCCCGTTTTCCAGGAAGCTCGGGCGGCAAGAGAGCGGGCGGTACTGTGTTACTTGAGGGGTTGCGTCCGTCTTATGAGTTGAGTCTGCGAGTATGAGTGTATTATTGAACCTGCAGGCATACTTTTGACCGACACCGCTTTTGCGTTCTCGGGACCGGGAATAATAATAGCTCGACCTAACAGCTCCTGTCAAGTCTCTCACAGACAGAGACGTGAAGTCACCCGGAGATGCAGTCATTCTCGTACGTCATGCCATGCTCTCAGAAGCACCAAACCTCGTGTTGATGTTCTTCGAGTTTACACGTTCTTTCCTCTCGCCCTTCTTCGTCAGCTTTATTACCCAGTTCAGTTCAGCCCGGCCCAGTCAGCCCAGCCCCCCACCCCATCCATACAGGTAGTACTTGCTCTTGTTCTCGTACCAGTATTTTGTGTAATACTCCCCGGGCCACACCAAAGAATGGGAATGTGAGGATCCCCCCCCCTCCTTACGTGGCCCAGCCCCAAGCCCCGGAATCCCTAGCCCGATTCGATCCGTGCAGCTTCTCCTCCCTTGCCTGCATCTTGCATCTGCACGACCGAGCTAGGTCACCCAAATCGTCCAATGAGATCAACAGGAGCTGCAGTGGCTCCTGCCATGATGGTGGCGAAGCCCACTCACACCCAGCCTCGACACTTTTGTTCCTTCCCCTTCTGGATAGCAGTTTTTCTTCGGTCGTTCTTTCTTAACCGCCGGCCAGATACACTCGTACCTTTGGTTTGGGGGGGTGTGAAGGGAGGAGACGGGGGTTCCGGGTCAGCTCCCCCGTCAGCACAACCCCTCTGCAGCCTGGTCCTCATACGAGTATCTTTTGGGCAGATGTTACCCTCCCCTCCACGCCGTTGGCCCGCACTAGGCCCCGGTACAGCAGCAGTCGGCATATCTCGCGCAGCTTGCCCTTGAAGAGGCCATCCCATCATGCAGCCCTTAAGAAGCTAGGCTCCCGTAGAAAAAGGGAAAAATAACAGCTCTGCTGATGCGCCCCTCTCGCTTTCTAAGCTTCCGGAGCTCCCTCACCCACTCACTCCCCCACTCCCCTTCTTGGCTTTTCATCTTCATCGCGAAGGGAGCAAGGAACTAGGGGTTGATTCACGGTCACTTACATGGTGTAGGAAAAGCTTCCTCCCTTCCACCTTCCACATCGAAAGCTTCTTTCCCTCTCGCTCTCTCGGTGCTCGTCAGCGCCGAAGCAGCACGCAAGCTTTTGATAGCAACGATGCTGCGTCGAGGCACCTTCGTCGCCCTCGGTGCCCTCGCCGCCCAGGTCCTCGCCGCCGATGCGCCGGTGCCGGTTGCGGGGAGGGCTCTGAATGTTTCGGCAGACGTGGACGTGGACCTAGGCGTCGTTGATGTTGGCGCGGATGTGGACGTCGGTGTGGACGAGAATGGCGTGGAGGTCTACGCCGGCCTGACGGTGGGATCGCCGCTTTTCTGCAAGTGGTTTGCGAAGCACTGTGGTGGTGGAGGTTACCCCGAGGTTTCAACGTAAGTAAACCTCCCTCTACGGCTTCTTTGCCCACTGGAGAACCCTGCGGAAGAATGTCGACTAACATTGCTCGGTATAGGACGACGTGAGTTCCCGCTTTGGATTCGAGCCTGCTACTATGTATGAGACATGAGACTAACGCCAGCCTCGTTGAATAGGGTTACGGTGACTGAAACGGCTGTGGGGGAGGGAACGACGGCCATAATTACTGAAACGGAGACTCTCACGATTGTATGTCAAGAGCAGCCCAGCCCCCAAGATCCGCTAAGAAGACCTTGCATATCTAACCCGGGTGGCCTTAGTCCGTTCCGTACACCGAGACCGTAGTCAACGAAGAGACGGTAACTCAAGAGTTTACGAGGACAGTGGTGGAAGAGGAGACTCTCACCCAGGAGATCACCCAGGAGATCACAAAGACAATCATCGATGAGGAGACGCTCACGGTTGTATGTCAAGATCAGCCCAGCCCAGCCCAGCCCCGCCAAAGATCTGCTGCGAGACTTTCGTGTCTAACCTGAGTGTTCTTAGTCCGTTCCGTTCACAAGGACCGTCGTTGACGAAGGCGAGACGGTGACCCGCGATATAACTCGCGATATAACTCGCGACATAACTCGCGATGTGACCCTCGAAGTGACGGAGACGGCTTACATTCCTACTACCATAGTTGAGACCCTGACTGTCCCAACGAGCTTCTTCATCACAGTAACAGTGGACCGCACCATCATATCCACGGTCCTAACTACTGAGTTCCTGACCATTACCACCACCATCATCTCGTCCGTTCCGGGACCCACTATAACTCAACCAGGAGTCACGGTCACTGCGCCGCCCCAGCCAACCTCGCCCCCGCAAACCGTTACTATTACTGAGGTTTCAGCCTGCCCCGCGCCGACGAATGCTCCGGGTGCCCGGGTCGCAGCCTTTGACCCCAAGTCGGACCTCACGTGGGGCTGCAAGCCTGGCTTCATCTGCTCCCCGGCCAAGCCCGAGGGGTGCAACGTGTGGGCCGACTCCCCGGCGGACAACTACGTGTGCGCGCCCGAGGAGTGCATCCCCGCGCCGCCCATCGTGCCCTTCAAGTGGCCCGAGAACGAGACGGCCTACTACCCCCCCTCGGACACCTACTTCAACCTCGACCCGCGCGCCTTCGGCCTGTCGTTCGACATCTTCGAGCCGCCCGAGGTGATCGTCACAAAGATCCACGGGCACAAGACAACCATCACGAAGGGGAACTACGGGTCCCAGTCCTCCATAACGCACTACCCCCCGGCTTCCGAGACCCCCTACGCCCATGACTACAGGCCCAGGCCCAGGAACGCCCGCCCCGTCATTAGGAGGTCGCTCGTAAGGCGCGGCGATGGCACGGTGTACCCTGAGGTCTGCTTCGACGACTGCGACGCCGCATACCTGGAGTCGCAGAAGTCCGGCAAGAGCGACGCGCTCTGCAGGCCCGGCTCCGCATTCCTCACGGGCGTGGCGGCCTGCCAGGCCTGCGTCGCCCTCTACGACAAGGACACGCCCTCGACCGGGAGGACCTACCTGCCCGAGAAGTTCGCCCAGTTCATCGAGTACTGTGGCGGGAGCGAGGCAGAGCCGACAACTAGCCGTGGGGGCGGCACCCCACCAGAATCGCAGGTCGAGTCGCAGAGCGTGACCACGAGGAGCCAGGGCGGTATTAATACCGATACGAGCGCCATTCCGATAACTCCCACCACTTCTCCCACTGCTTCCCCCTCGCAGGAACAGCCCACGGATTCACCCACGGATTCGCCCACGGCTACGCCTACTGCCTCTGGTCCGGACGGGCCAGGTTCGAGCGGGGGCCCGACCGACGAAGTCTCACCTACGGCTACGGCTACGGGTGGAGGTGGGGGTAGAGGTGGCGGCGCTACCGAGACACCTGGCGGAGAAAGCCCCAGCGAAAGTAGCCCGGGCGGAGGTGGCTCGGGTGGAGGCGGCTCGGGCGGCGGTGGTGGTGGCTCGGGTGGGGACAGGACCGAGGACGCGGACCCTAGCTTGCCGAGCCCTACTTCTACGGAAGGGCCGGTTCAAGCCATGGCAGCTTCGACGGCGCCTGGCCTACTCATGGCCATCCTACCAATCCTTGCCAGCCTCGTCTTCGTATAACACGAAGAGAGAGACCTCGCCCTTTCCGGTTTTTTCCCCTCTCCCTTTTTCAAACAAAAAGACGCATACCACTCCCTCAGCACGCTTCCGCCCGCTCCTCCTTCTGCGTTTTATCCGTCCTCACTTTTCTCACCTGGATGCTCATTCGACACGACTTAATGTTCTACATGGCGTTGTTTTTCTTGAAAAGAAATTGCGGCTATATGGGTTAATGGAGGGGCCTCTCTCCCTTTTGACAAAAGGAGGGGGCCCTTTGAGAGAGAGAGAGATTGTGCGAGGATCTCTCCCGCGTTTTTGTTTTCCACTTTTTTTGATCGATCTGCGCGAAGCGTTTTCGTTCTTGCGTACTTTTTTTATATTATTTTTGCTTCTTGCATTGGATAGGATTATACCCCA
This sequence comes from Cephalotrichum gorgonifer, assembly GCA_900312665.1. NCBI lineage: Eukaryota > Fungi > Ascomycota > Sordariomycetes > Microascales > Microascaceae > Cephalotrichum > Cephalotrichum gorgonifer. Next base: position 884,846 of record ONZQ02000002.1, read on the forward strand.
CGAGTCACTCCTTAGGCCCTAAGTGGCACATATATAGTTTTGGTTGAGAAAGTCTCTAATCGAACATCTCCGCGATGAACCTTACGAGCTGAACTCAGTGGCGTGATTTTTTCAGCTCCCATACAAACAAGTACTCCTAAGTGGTGGGAGGGTAGGCAAGTGATATCTTACGGAGAGGCTTACTGGAGCCAAGGTCCCTTCTAATAGTTAAATGTCCAGGAAGCTCCCACCCAAAAAACGTCATTTCAGATGGGTGGGCCTACGTAATCGCCCGAAACAAGTTGCTAGGTAATAATATGGGCTGTGCCTTCCTAGCCGAATCGGAGGTTACGCAGACCCGCTGACCTCTTCTCCACATAGCGGCCCGGGCCGCCCCACCACCATCGGCCCCACTGTAGCCGTGAATCCGGGATCACCGGTGCCTCAACTCGGCTCGGTCCCGATTCAACTCCGAAATGATTGACTACTGTTATACCGAGATGTAGCTAAGGCTTTCCAAAGCGCCTCATCCCTTACCTGCTACCAGGAGCGAAACGGCGTTGCTAAGAATAAATGTAACGTTCTAATCCTTTATACAAATATGCCCCTAAAACAGCCTCCGTTTCCCTTTATCTCCCTAACTCCACTCGACTTGATGCTTTTGGATTTTGACTGTTTTCGCTACTAACATTCTCCGGAGAGCTTTACCCGGATGCAACTCCTACTATATACGGCCCGGGAGTTACAGACTGGAGAGAGAAAGATTCTCCCAAGTATTGCTTGGCCAAGTAGCGAGGCCCCCTAGTATACGACGACCCCCTATTGGCCATGTGTTCGGACTATGGCCACGACCCTTCCCACTTTCGTCTCCACTACCCAGCTTCTTCCCGTCAGAAATCTTGTCTCCACGCATATCGCTTCCCTCGTCGATCTAGGGGGTAGGGGTCCTTCCAAAACCCGTAGGCCTAATTCCGGTGCAGCATAGGATACGCCTTAGCTTAGCCAACACTCTCCTCGCCGGCCTTGGACTCTCTAACCAGGATCTACTGTCTCGCCTAGCCGTTTGTGGCATGTCTATGGTTGGCACAGGGTGTCCCACCGTATAGGACGCGCGGTCGTGGCCGCCGTGCTGCCTCATTACTACATCGAGTTATAATCTATAAGTGTTTGTCGTATTAGCCTTATTTATCATATTTGTCGTATGAGACCTAGTGGGCGTATGTGTCGTATGAGCCTTGTTTGTCGTATTTGTCGATCAGTCCTATTTGGCGCATTTGTTGTACTTAGGAAAAGTAGGCTTACCGATCGACATGCTGATCGTGAGCTGACGAGCTGCTTGACTTCGGGTGAGCATTCTGTTAATTAGACGTCCTACATCGTATGCTTGTCTCTCCTAAGTAAGCCAATACGACAAATACTTATATTTCAACTAACAACGCCGCGAGCCACGGATATATAAACTGCTTGAAACCCCCATATCTTGAACAGAACTATCTCTTGCTTCAACACAGTTACACATTTTCCCATCTTCGCTACCTCATACTTCCGATCTTATATCTCCAGAACAATCTTCTCGGCACTCTACCTCAAAATGCATTACTCCAAGATCCTCATTGCCACTGCCTTCATCCAGGGCGGCCTCTCGGCCAAACTCTTGGCCTATGTCGGTCGCGACTGCACGGGCGCTGCAGAGTCTATCGCGCTTGCCGATGACTCTTGCGTGACCGCGCGCACCCCGTTCCGGTCTTACAAGGAAGACGGATTCGGAAGTCGGCAGCAGCGGGTCTCGTTCTGGGGCGCCGGGGCTTGCTCGTCCGCATACGAATATGATACCTGGGCCTACGACGGGGACTATTTCAAGTCCCACAAGTGCTACAACATCAACGACCACCCGAACAATGACCGGGAGTTTGCCTACAGTGTGGCTTCGAAGAAGGGTATGTTGGAATTTCCGCCCCCTATAGTAATGGAAGCAAGGAAACTAACTTGACTCTTTGAAACAGCCTAGGCACAGCGCCGCCCGGCCCGGCCCGGCTCCTCACAAAGCCCTGACGGATCACCTGTTGGAAGTAGCGGCCTGGTCCACAATGATCCCTAGATATTCAACAAGAGGCCAAGGTGGTGGAGTAGACCGTAGAGGTTGTCGGCGGAGGAAAGGATAGGCGACCGGCACAAAGGGACTCTTGTAGTGTTGTCTAGGAAAAAGGGAAATCACGGTCTGCTATGAGATGGTCACTACTATAGATGTTCTTTTCATTCTCTTCACTCGTTAGTAGTTAGTTTAAGAATTGTCTTTATCCCAGGTTCATTGATTATTTAGCACCATAAGGCCTTCTCGGAACATACTCATAGGTGTATATCAGCAGGTGACAGCCAGTGTGTGGAAGATTAGCTCAGAGGGAAAGGGTGGTATAGGGTCCTGAAGGCAGAGGAGTATGGGAAGTTAGATGAAGTAACTTGAATTTCGTGGAGCTGTTATGCTGCTTCTAGTGCTAGCTTTAGATTCCGATACCAATACATTTTTTCTACCCGCTATGGGCGCAGTGTAAGTGGGTGGCGGCCAACAAAGATTGGCCAGAATTTTCCACTTCATGCACGGAATCCAACACAAACATCGGCCCACGCCTGCTAGGGGCAGTGTAAGTGGGCAGGCCAACAAAGATTGGCCAGCATTTTCCACTTCATGCATCTCTTTTTCTGTGCCGACATTATCCCTGCGAATTAGACAAGGCGACATCTTTCCGAAGCCTTGGAGGCCCAGCACCGAAGGGTGCGGTCATCTACGAGATGAGAAAGCTTCTCTCACGGAAAAGGGCCAGGGCATGGCAGGTATCCAAGCTGGGGTGGTCAGGCATTGAGGAGTGTGGTGTATATAACCTCGCAATGCCCTCTTCCCGTCATCTCATTCAATTCTCTCTCCAGGGTCTACCCGCCATCTACTCTTCTCATTCACCAAGATATTGCCCAACATTTTCGTACTTATAGTTTTTTATCGTCCGTTTTGAAATATCCCACTGCTGGTAACTTACGTCCATCTTCCAATATCATGTCGGCCCCTATCACGAACAGAGCTACGTTGGAGAAGGTTGACAAGCTCCGCGAGCTCAACATCAGAGACCAAGTCTCCCTCCCGCAGGTACAGTCTCCTTCCGGGACGTGGAAAGCCCCCGTGCGTCCGCAGGCTAACCCGCCATCCCATCCGTCTAGTTGGTCGTCGTGGGAGACCAGAGCTCCGGGAAGTCCTCTCTCTTGGAATCCCTCACCGGTATCCCCTTCCCAACGAACACGGAACTCTGCACTCGCTACGTCACGCAGATCACCTGTCGAAGGGACATTGACTCCCGTGTCGAGGTGAGCCTCATTCCGGGACCCAGCGCGACCCCCGAGCGGAGGGCGAAGCTCGAGGCGTTCAGCCACGTGCCGCTCGGTCCCGAGGAGTTCCGCAACAAGTTTGCCGATATCCTTAGTGAGGTACGTTTACATCCCTCGTCATCTTTGACCCCATAGCAGTACACCTGCCAGTAGAATGTGAATAGTCAAGCTAACACTACTAATACAATGACAAAAGGTGAACGAATGCCTCGGAATCCGCCTCGACATCAACGATGCGTCCTCGTCCGGGACGGTCTTTACCGATGATATTCTCAAGATTGAGATCTCCAGTCCAGACGAGGACTACCTCACCATCATCGACGTCCCTGGAATATTCCGCACCGCCCAGGGCGTCACGACAGACCGCGACATTGTCCTCGTACGCAACATGGTCCAGTCTTACATCCAGGACCCCCGCACCATCATCCTCGCCGTCCTCCCAGCCAACGTCGACACCGCCACCCAAGAGATCCTCACTCTGTCGGAGAAGTACGACCCCCACGGTGAACGCACGCTGGGGATCCTTACGAAGCCGGACCTCATACTGGAGAGCGCGGGAAAGCGGACCGCCTGCAGCATCGTCCTAGGCCAGCGGAAGCCTCTCAAGCTTGGATACTTCCTCGTCTGCAACCGCGGGCCGGATAACGACGTCCGTACTCTCGCGGAACGCGAAGTAATGTTCCGCGAGGAGCCGTGGAGCTCACTCCCCAAGGAAAGGCTTGGAGTGGCGGCGCTCAAGAGGACGCTTGGCGAGCTCCTCGGGTCGCTCACGAAGAGCGTGTTTGGGGCACTGCGCCTCGAGATCCAGGAGAAGATAGAGCAGGCGGAGGAGAGGATTCAGGAGCTAGGGTCCCCGCGGGAGTCGGAACAGGAGCAGAGGATGTTTCTGAGCTCCATCGCCGACAAGTTCGGGTCGCTGGTCATGTCGGCCCTGCACGGGCATTACTCGCAGGACGACGCGTTCGAGAAGAACCCGGATCTGAGGCTTTGCACCAAGATTGTCAACCTGGCGGACGACCTCGTCCGGGACTTTGAAAATCTAGGACATTCCTACAGGTTTGAGAAGGAGACGCCAGCACCCGTTGGGGAAGGCATCAAATCGGAATCTCCCCACAGGCGGATGAGCGCAGACTTAGACACAGAGCCGGAACTCATTTCACCACCCACCACGAGGACCCCCGTCTCCCTCGCCCTTAGCTCCGGCTCCACGGAAACCACCTTCGACAAAGACATCTCCAGCCTCCTCCACGCCCTCCCGACCTACGGACCCCCGCGGCCCGGTATACAGGAGTGGATTGTAAATCTACACCGGGAATACCGCGGCCAGGAACTAATGTCGCCGGGTCCCGCTATTCTAAGCAGCGCCTTCAAGGAGCAGTCCGCCCGTTGGGCTGACATCGCGAGCTCCTTCGTCAGCGCTTGTGTGCAGGCGGTCCACACCTTCATCCGACGAGCCCTCTCCCTCGTGTGCCCGTCCGAGACCCTGGCGTCAGAGCTCTGGAACGCCATATCCGACGAAGTAATCCCCCGCTACAAGAAGAGCCTCGAGAAGGCGGCCTACTTGGTAAAGATCGAACGGTCTCTGAGGCCGTATACGCTCAACCATCTCTTCTCCGCCGAGGTTATGAAGACCCGCTCTGTCCGCCTCTCCGAGAAGGTCAAAGGCATGCGCACGAATAAGGGATATGGCTATGACAGCTCGGAGACGATGGAGATTGACATCAATGCTATACAAAACTTCGCGGACCATGAGGCCAACACGTCGCATCTGAACCACGAAATCCACGATGTGCTGAAGGCATACTACAAGGTTGCGGCGCAGCGGTTCCAGGACAACCTCTACATGCAGGCGGTAAGCGACTGCCTCATGAGTGGGAAGGAGAGCCCGCTGTGGGTTTTCTCGCAGAAATGGGTCATTGGCCTTGGTGTCGGAGAGCTTGAGGGACTTGTGGGGGATTCGCTAGACAGGAAGCTACTCAGGAGGGAGATCAAGGAGAAGAAGGAAAACCTGGAGAAGGCCGTTAAGATTTTGAGGGGGTAGTTGGTTCCTTGGGGCGAATGGTTCGACTCAAACCTCTTTGCTACAGGACTTTCGGTGTAAGTGGATGATGGCACCGAGCCGATGGAGACCAGGGGGGCATTAGGAATGAAGGAAACTCTGGTATAAACGGAGGTTGTCAAATTCCTATGAATGGTCGAGGGTATTTCGTTTTTTGTTGGCCCTGCCCTACGCCTCGGCCATTGACAGATTCAGCGAGGACATAATTACAGCTTTCCATTGTCTTCTTTACTCTTGCCCCTTTGCGGATGAGATAGCAACAACAACAATGTCAATTGAGCAGTTCTGCTTCCCACAAAGGAAACGGACAATCCATTCACTAAAACGACGAGAATATCTACAGCGTAGGGTATAATGTAGAGTAACCAGATCGTTTCCTCTTTTTTTTTTATTTACAGGGCTTTGTCTTGGGGATTATTTCGAGGGCCTTCTTTCTTGGACTTCCCTGTGCGCCGGATGCGCCGCAACTAAGACCCGGCGTCCATGTACATTCCAGAAGTAGTCGACTCCGTTCATCGACGATATTATCGATTTCTCAGGAGAAAGGTTCTTTCTCTTCCGGAGGCGTTCAAGGCTTTTTTATAGCAATGGCATAGAGCAGGCGATAAGTAGCTGGTCAACGGGACATATAATACATGGCAGGAGCCTGTTGGGGCGGCTTCTCATCTCATTCGAACTTTATAATATCCAAGATCATACTATACTCCGTACCAAGGAAAGCAGAGAATCTCTGCTCAATACGTCTATAAGGGAAGTCAGTTTGGTTCAGGTCACTTACACTCTCTCTGAGACAAACTATACCCCGAGTCCAAAGTTGTGCGAACACCGCTACCGGCCATGAACCCCCACGATCCGGGCCAACCGGACCAAGAGAACCCGGAGAGCGAAGGGAACAAATGGTACGACTCGACCTCCACGAGTTCCTCTGACGACTCTAGCTCGGACAGCGATGCGTCAAGCCGGTGCAACCTAGGCCCCGCTTGGACGGATATTCCGAGGGACGGGAGTGCACGTAATCGCGCCAATGACGCGGCATACCTGGCAGCTAGAGCGAGGAGGCGCACAAGGAGAGACCAACTCTTGGATCAGATGAGGGGGGAAGATCACGCCAATCCAGGAGGAGATGCCCGCCGAGCACAGCGGAAAGCGGAGAGCGAGGCGAGGCGGGCGACGAGGGATTCAGGTGAACGCCGGGCCCGAACGGATCCGATAACGGAGATCGTGGACTTGAGCGGGCTTAAACGCCAGACCAGGCGCAGGAGGAGGCGCGAGACGAGGCGCGCGAGAAGGGATGCCCGTAGGCGAGGAGAGATTCCAGGGTATAACCAGGACGACGTTCATCGGGTGTTCCGGCGCTACTTGAGGAGCGAAATAAGAGACGTTCGCAGGGAATTTTTCGATTGGAATCCGCAGGATAACGGAAAGATATGGCAAAGAGCTAATACCCAGGTACGGAAAAAAATGGAAGAGGACGGGAAGGCGCCGCCGGCGCCACCACCCGTCCCAGGTCCCGCCGGCGTCGGTGCCGAAGGGGGGCCGCTGCGGCGGCAATACCGACGGCGGGCGAGGGGAGGACCGAAGAACAAGCGGCCCGCCCGTGACTACTCTGACGACGACGAGTACCGTCCGGATAAACGACGTCGTGAGGGTGACGAGCCTGGCAATACTGACAGTCAAGTAGCCGGCGCCATGGAGTCGGGGGGGTTCCTATCAGTGCACCAATTGCAAGCCGCGGGGGTCGTCCCTGGCCAGATCAACGACGACAATGAGGGGGGCCAGGGACAGCCGATGGGGAGCACGAACCAGGCTCAGACTTTAGATGAAATATGGGCAGCGGCGGGGCTTTTTGATGATGACCTGGATGAGGGGCTTGCAGCAGAGCGGCAACAGGACGAAGGAGCGGGACAACAGGGCGAAGGAGCTGGACAGCAGGACGAAGGAGTGGGACAACAGGACGAAGAGATGGTACAACAGGGCGAAGGGATGGTACTGGACGTACACACGGAAGTGGACGTACAGCTCCAGGAGGACCAGCATCAGCAAGACTCGCAGGTCCAACAAGACCAGCAACCAATCCTGCTGTCAGACGATGAAGCACAGCATGAATCAAACGAGCCAGCTCCCACTCAACCTCCCCAGCAGCCAGCCCAGCAGCAGGCCCAACAGCAAGCCCAGCAGCAAGCCCAGCAACCTCCACAGCAACCTCCCCAGCAGCCAGCCCAGCATCCAGACGCCAACCCAGACGACCCAAATATGGAGCCAGTCGGTCAAGCAAGGCTGCCAGCGGATGCTCCACAGCTAGGTTTAGGACCGATGACATTACAGCTTGCATCGCAACTTCTACACATCGGTATGGTTCCTGCCACAAACACATGGATGGAGAGTAGACCTATAACTGAGCAGGAGGCTGCCAACTTGGGGATTCAGCGCTATGAGACTCAAGGTGCAGCCTTGGCTGGGATCTGGACGAGTCAAGAACAGGCGTTGCCAGCGCAACTTACCCGACTGATTGACGAGGGGAGGATGGTGCCGGTCGGAGCGCGCTGGTACGTGGGGCCAAATGCGCAGCACCTGGGTGATCTGTTTTTAGGAACCCTTTGGGCCCTGGGGATGCGCCGATTGAGGGCGAACAACCACTGGTGGATGTTAGTGTCGGAATCACGGCGAGGCTCGCATCCGGATGAGTTGGAGGAGGCACAAGACATACAGCCCATGCCGCAAGCACCACGGCGAACAAGGAGAAATGCGGGAGGAGGAGGAGCCGCTCCAGAAGGAAATTGGAGACTACAGGAGCCTGTCATTCACCAACATACCAGAGACTTGTATGTCCGTTACGAAGAAGGCCTTCAGAATAGATGGCTAGCTGGGCTATCCTGGGAAGCAAGACGCGAAATCGAAGCCACTACTACAGCGGCCGTGGATGATCAACAACGAGTCCACGACCAGATAGTACACAGGAACATTGGCAGGCAGACTACTGGCGGGGATGTCATACTACCCCTGGCCCCCATACAGAGATCGGCCTACAACAATGGAACGGCGGTGATGGAGCCCGGGGGCATGTGCAATTACTGTCGTCAGCTCGACCGCGAAGGCCTACTCCTTGTGCCGTGCAACGCCTCCGAGACCTACCCCAAGGAGTGCGACAACTGCACTAGCCATCGTTACTTCGATGACTTCCCGGGCTTTGCCGACCACGACTGTACATACTCGAGGGACGGCGAGCCCGACGCGATAGCGGAGAGGAAGAAACCGGCAGCCGAGCTGATGTATGTGGTCGACTTCGTCCACCCCCTTCTGTGGCAGTGCGACGAGTGTGCTAGAGAGGGACGCTACTGCGATGCCGACAGGCTCATGTCCGTGAAGTGCACCACCTGCACGTCCATGGAACGCATGTGCACGGTCCGACGCTCCGCACCCCTGCGAGAGCGCGACTTTACCCGGACGCTGGAACGGGGCTTCCGCATCATGTGCAGGCTCTGCTGCAAGCAGGGGACCGAGTGCTCGTGGACCAGGACCGACGTGGGATACGGGCTGGGACTGCCCTGCTTTAAGTGCTACCAGTTTGACGAAAACGGGCGGGACAAGGATGTTTGCACGACGTTCTCGCATGTGCCCCCGACCGGTGCCTCGGGCGTCTGGACCCCTCTACCCACCGCGAACGTCCTCCCAGCCGTCGACGACCGTGGCTTTCTGCTGTTTATCAGGCAGAGGCCGCCCTGGCGCGACCCTTTCGAGGTCAGCGACAAGCCGAAAACCCATGGAAACGGGGGTAAAATCATCCTGCCGCACGACGCGCCTGAGGTAAAGTCGAACAGAAAGTCTTGTGAGTACTGTTACGAGACGAACTCCGTTTGCATGGTCATGTCAACAACCAACTTCACTAAGGCCTGCAAGGTCTGCGCGACTATCGGGATGAAATGCATCGACCGGGGTACCATCTTGCCTCAGAGCACCACCAACCCGGACCCGCGCACCACCGGGAGGATCCCATACGCGTACTGGAGCCTTGGAAACTCGCTACATAAGGGGAAGCGCAACGAACGCTGGATGAAGTATCGCGTGTGTGGCAGCTGTAGGGGCAACAATCGTCAATGCGACCGCAAGCGTCCTTGTGAGAGCTGCGTTCTAGCTGGCTCTGCGTGTGACGATATCGATGCAAGCGGATATCATGTATTCTCCGCCAACAGACACCCCGGTGAGCGGGACGGTAACTATTATATGGGAATGGGATTTGGCCCGGAAGGCCTTGGGGATGAACCCGTCATGCGAGACCCTACTCGCCTAATGTGTGGTGACAGAAAACCACCCCCTGAGGACGATGGTCGGGATGACAATCACCCCGGCTTGGGCACAATGCGCACCAGGTGCGAAGAGCGCGAGGCACGACTCACAGCTGACTATGGCCCCCGCATCCTTTCGCCCCGTCTTCAGTGGTTCCCGGCGAGTCTCCAAAAACACGTAGACGAGCATGGTGAAGATCCAACTGAGCCCCCCGGACAGGCCGGCAGCTACATTCGGAACGACCAAGAGCCGGTGCAATCTCGGGGCGCCCCCCTGCTCGTGTCACACCCTCTCGAAGTGGTGTTCTACGAAGGCGCGATAGGAACTCCAGGTATCGTTGGCGGCGGTGACGGGGCTGCCGCGCCAATCCACCCCCCGGCAGCCCACCATGCTCTCCAAATAGGCAACAATGGGCCGATTCCCGAAGACAACCAAGGAGCTCTAGACGTGGGAAACGGGGAAGACCATCTTCAAAATCTAGGGCAAGGCCAGCTCCAAGTTGACAACTGGGTTGCTGACATAAACAATATGAACAATGATGGATCAAATGGGGATGCTAACATGAACAATAATGGAGGGAACTGGCAGGTTAACATGAACAATATGAACAATGGTGGATGGGGCGCATTGGGCCCCCTACCACAAAATCAGCAACAGGCTCCAGGCATGCATGTTCAAGGACCACCATTCCAAGCTCCAGGCCAGGTTCCAGGCATGCAATTTCAAGTACCACCGGTCCAAGCTCTAGACCAGGTCATGGCCGACTTTAACCTCATGGTAGACCAGCACCAAGCAGAGGCAGAACAGGATGGCATCCCTGATCCTGATGAAGACATCCCTGACGAAGACGTCGAGATGGAGGTGCCCTGGGATGTGTTGGTGGATGAGTTCAACCCTCTCCTATAGGAGGAGCTAATGACAAGAGCGGATGAGTGAGTATGCGCGATGGATCAGCCGATTCTTGACGCTCCAACCGCGTCTGAGGCCGACCAACCTCCGCCGATTCAGAGAATACCTCGTGTGTGGCAACACAGTAGCTGGCATGGAGACAGACCTGGTATGCTGTGTCGTGGATAATACAAATATGCATACCTGGTATTCCGGAAACGTACCCCACCAAATTAGGGCGGCCGGGGGTTTGGTTTTGCCAGAAATCGGTGGGTAGACGATCTCGGTATCGAGGAAGATAAGGCGTATTGGTTTTGTAGGGCAGGAAAAGGAAGCCAGCCTTCGTATCTAGGGTTAAGGGTTACTATACCGATATACGGCCAGGTGGCGTGGTGCGGTGTTAGCGGGCGTAACTTGGGTTCATTTATAGACTGCTTCATCTATAGACGGTTAATCGTTTTCCTATTGCACCGAGGTTGGATTAGTTTGCTTCGTTAGTGAATACCTGAGAAGTGACCTACGTATTCATCCCCCTTGATAAATGGCAAGCCATGCACCGACACGCTCTGCTAGGAGCATATCAAGTCTCTGAGCAAATACCTCACAGTCTATCATCCCGACAACACAGGGAAAGAGGCTGGCTGGAGAAACAATGGGCCCAAAAGTCATAGCATTAACGCAACGCCTCGAGTAAAGGAACAAAATGAAGGTAGAAATAGTGACAGGAAATGAAGCTCAGGCAGGGGGTAAATAAGAACAAGAAGAATAACAACACAGAAACCCCGAGATTGATAAGCCCGCCGAAACAACCCCGAATAACTGTCAGGCCAAGGTAAAGGGGACGACGCCACAGCCACACCCGATGAGCCACGTATACCGACAATCATGGTCCCTCCGAACACAAGCACCACGCCGAGAGTGCCAGACACTGGAACTCGAGAGTGGAGATATAAGGATCGCGTTTCAAGCTGTAGCCCAATCGGTGTGGAATAGAGCCCATCATTGGACATCCAGCCACTTAGATCGCCGGCGTCGTCCCGGCGTCCTTCGAGTGATTGGGACGCGACGCGGGCAATTGAGCACTACCCGACGGCGCCGTTGCGCAGAGAGCCAGTCGTAGAAACCCCTCATTGTGCCCGAAAGCGAGCAAAACCCTCGGCTGCCCTCCCCAATTATCCAAAGTAGTTCGAAGCAGAAAGGCGTAATTGCGTGTCGGTGAGTTCCAAGTGAGAGAGGAACTAAGCAAGAAAGAAAGAAATAAATAAATGTATGCAAATAGAAATTATGCCTTGCCTCCGCACCGGCATAAGGGGATATACTCGTGTTTTGTATCTCCATCCACAGACCCTGAGGTAAGCCCCGCCTGGCTGTCTAGGAACGATATCGCTGTCCAAGCTCGACGGAGAAGGCGGTCCTTGTCTACCGCCTTTGACCTTCCTCTCACATCCCCCCTAATACACTCGCACAGCCACCAAAGCCCGCAATCCTCCCCCATTACCTTGGCTTCGTCCCCGTCCCCGTCTCCGACCACGTTCTCGTCCAATGTTGATCACCGCATCACCACTCGTCGTGCATCCACCTCTTACATAATGACACACTTCGCGCAGCAGCCGGGCTCGGCCTCGCCACTGTCCATATCCATGGGCTTCGGTGGTCCGTTGACGCCCGACATGCCGCCACTCCCGGTCGAATATCCTTGCATTTCGCGGTTGTACCTCCGAATCTCGCGCACCAGGTCGTAGAACGCCTTGTCAACGTTGATCCTAGACTTTGCCGATGTCTCGGCGAACTTGCAGTTGAAGGACCTGGCTAACGACTCTCCCTCTATAATTGAAAGCAATCACGGGTTAGTACAAGCTTAACAAGGCTGTCAGGTGACGCAACCGGAAAGCTCTGCGAGAGGAGAAAGTATGCGACTAGGATAGGGCGTGGTAACGTCTCGAATAGCGGAGGCCACGGAGCCTGGCGTGGCAGATCCAAAGCTCACAGAGATGGGGTGGGAATCAGAGCTATAACTTACCTTGCCGGGTAACCTCCCGCTCGCTCTCCAGATCGCACTTGTTGCCCACCACCACCATGGGGAAGTAGTCCTTGTCCTTGACCCTTAGGATCTGCTGTTGGAAAAGGGCGATTTCCTCGAAGCTCTGCTTTGAGTTGATAGCGTATACTAGTAGGAACCCCTCGCCAGTGCGCATATATTGCTCCCTCATCGCCGAGTACTCTTCCTGTCCGGCGGTATCGAGGACATCGAGGAGCGCGACCTCGTCGTCGATAACGCACTGCTTTCGGTACGAGTCTGCAGAAGGGCCCACGGTTAGCCACGTGCGACATGGGCTATGAAAGGGCATGCTCGCCGAGAGGAGATAGGCCAGGTATTGTGGCTCGGTTCGCACCAACCTTCGATTGTGGGGTCATATTCATCCACGAAGTGGCTTTGGATGAGCTGGATCGTGAGGCATGATTTACCAACACCTCCTCCTCCAACGACGACGAGTTTGTATTCCCGGAGGAACTAAGATGGGCGGAAAAGACGAGCGTTAGCATCGGGGGAAAACCACGGGAGCAATGACAGAAGAGAGCGGCTGCTGGAGTGGGAGATGACAAGCTGGATGCCGCGACCGATGCGTCGTAGATTCTAGGCGGAAACGTACCTTGGAAGCCATGTTTACTTTAGGTGTGGGAGATGAATGACGTGCAACACTGTACGGTAGGTATCGAGCGTCGTTTGGTCTCGCCTTCTATATTCCAAGAAGAGCGCGGCGGGATAGGGTGTGGAGACCGGGCGGGTGGAGTGACTCTGGGAGGTCGGAGAGCTTGTGAGGGAAGGAACAAGGCGGCCGCGATTGGAATGGTGAAACAGTCCTGCTCTACCCGCTTCTGATAATGATCTGCGGGGAGGATAATGGAATACGGATTTGCAGACGACGAGATGGGACGCGAAGCTGCGGTGCTCTCTCCGATAGTCGATATTATCGCGACCTTGTTTGACGAAGGCGTGCGGGCGACGGGATGGGATCTGGTTTGGCGGATTGAGGAAGGAGTTGTGAGAGGAATTGAGGAGCCGAGAAAAAGAGGCAAGGGGGTGGAAGGGAATTGGAAAGTGGGTTTGGCCCGCCAAAACAGGACAGGAGCGGGTGAGGATAATAGGGGATAGGGACAGTATGCGTACGGAGTACAAAGTACGCCACCCCACCCCCCTTCTCTCTCAAAGTCGCTTGAGCATGGACCTTTTCTGTCCAACAAGCGGCCCTTCCCCTCAAAACAAAGGGCAGCCGGCGGGCTTTGTCACAGATACCAGCAGGGATGAACGCTCCATGGAAGCTCAAATAACCTCCTCCACCCAAATACGTTGTGCATTCCCCGACATCCTTCTTCGGTAACAAAGGGACAGACCGGAATGAGATGTTCTCGCAACAAAAGCGCCGAGCTCCATCTCCCCGATACTATACTATTAATACAAAAATGAATACACGAAAGGGGGCATTTGCATCCTTTTCTCGACATAATTGGCGCAAACGGTGTTATCAAACAAGTACGAGTAACGAAGGTGGGTAGGATTATTCGGAACGTTGCTTTGAGATATTGCGAGTGATTATAACTGACAAAATCTACCTAGCAGTCTCCATGAGAGTGGTGACTGCGAGATTAGAGACCCGCTCCAAGTGCCAAATTGGCCAGCAAGCTGTAGAGTAGGGAGGTACTCGTATTCGGCAGCGGGCATGCCACTCTGCCATAATCCAGCGCAGAAGCTCGGACAAGCATCGTCATCCAGTTTTGTCACTAACATAGTGGCTGACACCATCAAAAGCTCGCGATTTACCCTCGTAATGGATTAGGAGGTGGGAATATTGGATGCCATGTAGACTTGCGGGTATCGTGCACCATCCGTCACATCATAATACAAAGGCACGCCTAGAGCCAGTAAGGAGCACGAACGAGTACAAGTGAGTGCAACCCCGATTAATACAAATATGAGTAGTGCGATAGGGGGTGAGGGGAGTGGTACATAGTGTATACTTTAGATTTGTTACTGTGAAGCTTTGGCCCATCCACCTATCGGCGCCCTCCAAAACGGGCCATGCTTCCTGGTCCTGCCTCCACCATGACCCCAAGCACCACCTGAAGCGGAGAGGATGGAGGGTGTGGTGGGCACCATGTGGCGCGAGCTTAATGCTCTGCCCCGCTTCCACCGAGCGCTGAACCTGGTCACCTAGGTCGAAGGGTACTCCAAGGCAGGTTATTAGCTCAAACATCAACAATCGACGTCGCCCATCAATCATCGGCAAGTACTTGTACTCATACTTTACAAAGAGCTCGAGCTGCCACATCCACAAGAAACTGTGGCTTCCATGCCTGTCCCAGGTACGAGAACGCTGGCTTCGCAACATCAGGAGTCGGTTGCGACAGATGCGAGTGTGATACAGTAGCGGTTCTAACTGGGACGGAGGATGCTGCTTGGACCTGCCTGAATGTGGAGTGGAATGCTACTGCGTACGGTGTATTTCTATGATTTAGTCGCGACACCCTTTCCCTGCTTCATAGCAAGCTCTTTTGTCATATTATTCTGATGTTGATGGTCCCCCTTCTTCCGCCACGGATATATTCCGCACCGGGACGAGTTGTGTTGAATACCTTGTTTGCCAGGTCAAATTAGGTGTTCGTAACGGTGCTAGTCAATGGATGAGTTGGTGCCCACCAGACGAACCCCGGTGGGAGGAGTGAGGACAAACTATTTACTCGCTCCCCATCTAATCTCTCCGACTGGAGCTGTTTAGCCGCCATTCCGTATATGATACCTATATAACAGCCCGCCCCTTTCTTTCTAGTGGTGGGAGGTACAAGTACATGAGTCATGACGCAGGCCGCTCCCGTGCCACATGTCTGGAACTTCCCAAGCGGGACCCTAAGATAATAGATAGGCTTTCACATTCACATCTTGATCGAAAGTAGCCCTGGACGACGCCACTTTCGTCGTAGTCCGTGCTGTGTCCAGCTCTATTGGTCCATCTAGCCTAATTAGCAAGCTCTTGTCCGTTCAATATCTTCAGCGCACCCCCTAGATCACTCCGATTATTCTTGCCGCCGATCCCCACGACTACCCAACATACATGTAGGTACAGTAAGGCTGTCAGTCGTTACCCAGCCAAACCTCGTCTGCAACACGCTGCTTTGCCGCAAGTTACAAACGACCACATGCAAAACATATATCCACCTAACGGACTTTGGTCTGTTTACTCGTACGCTTCAAAGTCTCGAAGCGCATTATGCCTCCAACCATGACATCTTGCCAAGTCGCCCTCTTATACGTTGACTTCTTCGATGCTCGATTTGCTTTGACAAGACGGCGATTCTACTCCTGGTCTCCGAAACGTACCGAACTCTCAACAACCGCCACCAGGGATATTCTTCCATCAGCCTAGCATTGAAGGATTTATCTACTACAGACCACATTCTTTGCACTAACAACTACAATTTCTAATTCTGTGCAGGTGTGGCCCGTACCTTGCTTATACACTTTGAGCTAGACCATCCCCCATCTTGTGGCTGTGCCATCTTCAACCAAGGAACCTTACTGCCACCCAACGAGTCCCTTGCTTTTTGAACAACCCTTTTTTGCCTCCTTAGTTTGACCAACCTCGATGACAACGAATAGCGAACAAGCGTGTTATGTGAAAAGCCATGTGTTCGACATGACCTTCGAAATCAGACAGAACATGACTCGGTATTGTCCTCGACATGAGGTGGAGTTAGGATGATGTAAGGGCGAGCGTGAGGGGAGAACCAGGAGGGCACAGGAAGACAAATGGAGAGGACATGGGAATGGGATTGAAGGAAGAGGATTCGTAGATGCCTAATGCCTTTGCTTTTGTCTTGCACATTTGGCCATGTGGACTTGTTGGCCTATCCTGACCTCACCCGTGGAGTGCTCTACAGGTAGGTGTAAGCTATGATGGCTGTCCGTTACGAGTATGGCGAGTAATGTCTGGTGGGAGAAATTCTGTATGGTCCAAGGCACATCTGGACGCTGCCCCATAGAGTTATGAGGTGTGGAGCGACGAACGAGCCGGCGAGCTTGGCTCTGCAGCCCGCTGCATGTCGCCGGACCCTCGGGCCCCAGTGTTACCCATCCTGCAGATATCATGCTGTAACTAAATCACAGCACTTTTGTCATTCGTGACGTCCGGTTGGTTTTGTCTACAAGTACGTGTGCAGAGGAGGAGCGTTTATGTGCCCCACTTCCTTCCCGTTCACCGGATTTAGATTCATAGATCTTGTAATCGCGGGGGAATTAATAGGGGACCAAGTCACGCCTCCTCCCGAAACCGCTTAGCTAGTCTCCGGAGGAGAGAGGCTATGGTTTGGCAGGGGAATTGGTATTCTATGTAGGTTGGAGGGCGGCCAGTTGAGTCTCTTTTGGGCTAGGTCGGGTTAGATAGCGATATATAACGATCTTGCTCGCCTTGGGACAGGGGCACCCGTATCAAGATTGAAATATTTCTTTGTCAGTATCGCTGTATCGTTATGGCGCTTTTTGTTTAGTGTGGGGGTGATGGATGTGATAAGGGGGTGGCCGTTTTATGGTCGGGTCAAGTGGAGGAGGGTGGGCGGCCCCTTTCCAAGTTTGCCGCAACGCCACACAAAGAGGTGTGGACGGCTGGCTTCAATCTGACTGGACAGTGGAACTCGCAGGTTCAGATATGGGCGCTTGCCATAGGATCGTTGGTATCCTTTGGTGCGCAACCACTACGTGCCCAGTGAGGAAATCGGCCAGGTTGCAAGCCCCAAGCTCTGCATGTAAGTCTTGTAGGAAGAACAGGTGGGGCGAAGAATACATGTAGAGCTTCTCCATCTGACGCCAAAACGCTCTTTGCTACTGGGCTCCCCGACATCTTTTTCTGCTCCACCCACACCCAGTCCGCGCTTAGAGCAACCGCACTCCACGACGCCACTGTCCAACCACGACCGCAAATGAGCCCCGGCCGGATTTTCACGGGAAGTGAGTATCGCTGTCACCAGCCAACAACATCCTGTTGGCGGACCACAGGGAACAGGCGCTACGCCCTCCTGCACCCTTAGGAAACGTAAGCCCAATCACAGGAGGCGAACGAGTGAACTCCGGCCCCTCTGTACAAGGACGTATCATATCTCCCTCTTTGTCGGAGAAACTCCGAACCGGACCGAAATCAGGGTTTTGAATGTGCGCCCCGAGGTTTAGCATCTCATGATACATATCTTCAGGGTATATTTCTTTGTAAGCCGTCCTATCTGATCTTTGTTCTTTCGGCATTTCGCTTCTGAATTGAAACGATGTTTACGTGCCTGATCGAACTGAAACTCGCTTATCGGCAGTTGGTGTCCCCGCTTTCTCATCACGTCGAAGGGCATCATCCATCCCATCCCATAGTTAACTAATGTACAGAAAAAGAGAGCGAGGGTCCGAGCCGGAGTCAAGTGGGCGCGTGTGTGTTACAGGTCCGGCCTCAGGTCTCCACCTACGACCGCACACCCCCACACACCATGACCTACATTGGAAGTGAAGAGGCCGGACGCCGCCCGGACCTCGCACCAGTTCGAGCTCCGTGCGAACTAGGATCATTGCAATCCTCGTTTCCATTCACCCCCCGCCGCCGTGGGAGAACCCCAAGGGGGGTGGGTGAAAAGGGAACAACGGCCTGTGGTGACCTGAGTGTGGCCTTGTTCAAGTCTCAGTCAGCATGTGATGGAACTTGGCTGGCGTGTCTGTAGCTAGCTCCCATTGCCGGAGGATCGTTCCATTCTCGGGGGGGCGGCCTTGGCCCAGGGACGTATTGCTCCTGTACCAAAGTACTAGGCCACATACGAGTACGTAGTAATACCGCCTTGAACCTGGCGTAGCGTAGACAGGCTCTCCAAGCTAGAGGTTCACCTTCTAGTCTAGAGTATAAGATCTTATACCCCTAGGGACTAACATGCCACACCGTGTCCCACGATGGCTTTTCTGCCACTTGACCTCTTTCAGGCGGGGCGGCACAGGGGAGGGAAGGTTTCCAGAAATGTAGGGTTTGTGTTGCCCTTGCTGGTTCCAGCCCAAAGGTTCGTGGCACGTGGGCTAGGTTCTGGTTTGCAAATTTCACCCCCCCCCACACGGGCATTCTGGATCTGCTCACCGAGATCTGCGATCTTCAACGGACGTTTCGTTAGCGTACACTCAAAGTGGGGATCGTACCCTTGTTCGACTAGGTAGAGGGTATATGTAATGCTTGTGGAAGGGAGCGAAAGGGTCCCTTTCAACAAGTGAAATAATTACGTATTAGCCGGCTTGCGAGTTGCAAACCAATCCACCTCAGCCTCATCCCGCAAGCTAATATTTTGTAGTGCAGCGCCATTCCGTGGTGACGTCCGTTATGGTGGCTTTACATGTTCTGCATGCAGCTCGCCTGTTGAAATGCCGTCGAGGCGATACGAGAAACTATGTGGAGGTGGCCCAAGTATTATTACATGTATGCTCAGGTCGGGATGGCGGGATGCTGCTGTCGCGTGCGTACATGTATGTAAAAGGGTCGTAGATAAAAACGGGCTGGGTGGTCGGCAGGGCCCCGCTTGCAAGTACCTACCCTCGACACGACATTCAGCTTCCAGCTTCTAGTTTCCAGCTTCCACACGCCCCCACCCCCTCCTCGCGAACGCCATAAACATCCGGGAGATTCGTAAAGGTCGGAACCAGCATCACCAACTGCAAAATGGTACTTCATGCCCATTTTCGCCCTCTTCGGCGACGCCAAAGTCCCCCTCTCCTGCCAAATTACCCCGCTAACAATGACATAATCGTCAGTCCTCCGAAGCAAGACTCTACACCTTCTCGCAGGAGACGAAGGACCATCTCCGCAAGTTCCGACTCGGGACCTCGCGCGCAAAGGACCCCCAGGCTGTGATATGTATGTATATGTATGTCTGAGAAGAGACAACATGCATACTTCCCCCCTCGTCCGTATCCGCGCTGGCCGACCTGCTTCCTCCCGATGCCTAGCCAAGATGCACTGACGGACCATCCCTACAGACTACATCGATAAGACGACGTACGAGATCCGCCAAGATGAGGACAAGGTGGTTTACAAGTCGATGGATGAGATAGCTGAGGATCTGCCTGATCATTCGCCTCGGTTTGTTATATTGAGCTACCCGCTCACCTTGGTACGCATTACTACCCACACCCCCGTCCCTGTCCGAAGATGCTGGCAATACGAGTTCTGTCTGTGGAACAATCCGCCGCACCCTTCCGGCTTAATCCCATATCGGTTCTCTGGTGTTACCCGATAGCAGAACGCGCAACACGATTCCCTGGCCTAGACGGACGTCGTACAACGATGCTAACCTCATTTGCTCCACAGCCATCCGGCCGCCTGTCGGTTCCCTACGTTATGCTGTACTATCTCCCCATCACGTGTAACGCTGAGCTGAGGATGCTGTACGCCGGAGCCAAGGAGTTGATCCGGAATACGAGCGAGGTGGGACGCGTGATCGATGTCGAGAGCGTCGACGACCTGGAGGAGATCCCGAAGAAGCTGGCTGTTGAATGAGGGAAGGACGAGAACAAGTATCACGGCGAGAGCTGCGGATATGAGACCTTTCTTAACGGGAACGGTTCCTTGCGCCGCGCTTATATATTATGAACTCTATGGACAGGGGACTAGGTGGGGTATTTTGGCTATGCAAGACGAGGTCATGGAAGAGGAAGTGGGATATCGTCTTTACATTTTGCGTGAGACAGCGACGAGCTATCATCCCTTCGGTAGTATCTCGTCAATATCAAGTCCCAGCTGCTCTGCCAAGCCCTTCACGACGCCCATGAACGCCGTGCAGGCCGGGCTGTCGGGGAACGAATCAAAGAAGCTCTCCCCAAAGTCGCAGGCGACGCCGATCCTCGGGTCCAGAGGCACAGCCCCCAAGAATGGGATGCCCAGCTCCTCCGCCAACTTCTTGCCCCCGCCAGTCGTAGGCCTGAATATGCGGTTGACGTGCTTGCACGAGGTGCAGACGTATCCGCTCATGTTCTCCGCTAGTCCGAGGATCCGGATGCCCGCCTTCCGGCAGAAGTCTATCTCCTTGCGCACGTCGAGGAGGGAGGTCTCCTGCGGCGTCGTCACCACCACCGCGCCGTCGATGCCGCTCTCCTTCAGGAACGTGTTGACGCTGAGGTGCTCGTCGCTCGTCCCCGGCGGCGTATCGACGAGCAGGAAGTCCATGTCGCCCCACTCCACGTCCTTTAGGAACTGCTTTATCAGCCCATTCTTCTTGGGGCCCCGCCATATGATCGCATCGTCCTTGTTCGGAAGCATGAACTGTATGCTCATGACTCCCAGGTTATCCATCACCCAGACGGGCGACCACCCCGCGCCGCTAACATGTATCGTCTCCCCCTCCACCCCCATCATCTTCGGTATGCTAGGCCCGCAGATGTCCGTGTCCATAATCCCCACCGTGGTATCTTCGTTTGTCGCGAAGGCGTGCGCGAGGAGGGAGGTGAAGGTACTCTTCCCTACCCCGCCCTTGCCACTAAGGACGAGGATCTTGTGCTTTATCCCCGCCAGCCGCGCCGATATGAGCGGTATCTCCGGGTCGGGTCCCTTGGGTGCCGACGCGCATATCTTCTGGTTCGGGCAGCCGGCGCAGGAGTCGGCGGTGCCGGCCCGCTCGGATTCCGGGCCCGGGCAGTGCTCGGGTTCGGGAGCGACGAGCTGGGGCTTTTGTTTTAGAGGGTTGGAGAGGACGTCTTGGGCCTCGTCGGCCGCCGGGAGATCGAGCGCGGGCGCCATCTTCGAGAGGTTACGAGGAAGGTGAGGTGGTATGGGTGAAAGTTTAGAGAGGATTTGGGGTGATCGTGGCGAATAGTGAAGTGAGGTATATGGCGCTGTTATCCAAGTATGATTAATAATGTCGCAGCTCGGAATTGGTCACCAACGGACTGGCCCAGTTTCCGCGAAAAGTGCTTTTGGGCTAGTGCCGTCTACATGGAATAGAGTCTCGACTGATTATTTACCCCCCCCTTCTCTGCTAAAGAATTGATGGATAGAAATTATGTCTATACAAGTACTTGCGTTGGCGGCGCGCTGTTGTGGTGTATCCCGCCTTATACCATTCGGAGGCTGAGGTTAAAGGTTAAATGGAGGGGCTAGATTACGTCCATATGCATGCCGAGATCGGTGACAGACCAGGCACGAGTTGGGAAATCTCCCGCGCAGTAGCCATACGGGGCGAAAAAAAGGCAGGGTAGGCCCTGATGGCTTAGGGGAACCTAAATTTCACACTACATGAGGTAATACTTAAGAGTTAAGAAAGCGTCCGCCCCGAATTCCATCCCGGCCCTCAAGGTTCTTGCCGCTTGGCCCCTCAGCGGAAAGCGTTGCTTGTTCAATAAGATCTGATAAGAATTTACCCCACCATAAAATTTCCTCCCCCACCAAGACGTGAAACCCCGTGCACCCACCCACCCTTAAAGAGGCTACCGAGATCATCGCGCGAAGCCCTCGAGACAAAGTCACATAAATATACGATCCTCAAGACGGGAAGCATTGAAATCAAAATGACATCAAACGCCGAGACGAAGCCCGCGGCCACGATCGCGAGCCTGCGCGAATCGCTCTGCTCAGAGTCGACCCCCCTCCCAGTCCGCTTCCGCGCCCTCTTCTCCCTCAAACACCTTGCCACACACTCCGATGAAGAGTCCAACACCCTTGCCGCTATCGACGCGATAGGCGCCGCATTCTCCTCTCCTTCTGCTCTTCTCAAGCATGAGCTGGCCTATTGCCTTGGCCAGACTGGGAACCCCGCTGCTTTACCGAGCCTCCGGAAGGTTCTCGAGGATCTCAGTGAGGACCCCATGTGCCGGCACGAGGCCGCCGAGGCGCTGGGTGCTCTGGGTGACGCGAGCAGCCTTGATATTCTGGGGAAATTCCGAGATCGCGAGGGCGAGTCGGTTGCGGTCAAGGAGACGTGCGAGATCGCGATTGAGAGGATTCAGTGGGAGAATTCACAGGAGCGCCACGCGGAGAAGCTAAGACAGAGGTAAGGCGGCTCAGCTGGCGGCCCATCTTTTTTTT
This sequence comes from Cephalotrichum gorgonifer, assembly GCA_900312665.1. Lineage (NCBI taxonomy): Eukaryota > Fungi > Ascomycota > Sordariomycetes > Microascales > Microascaceae > Cephalotrichum > Cephalotrichum gorgonifer. Next base: position 907,505 of record ONZQ02000002.1, read on the forward strand.
CATTGAGCTTTCCTGTTTATCAACTGGTAGACTATGTTTCTGACGTCGATATCCCTACAGTGATTTCGCATCCGTCGACCCAGCCCCTTCAATGCCCGAGACCGACAAGACACCCGAGGAACTCGGAACTACTCTGATGGATGTATCCAAACCCCTCTTCCTCCGGTATCGCGCTATGTTCGCTCTCCGAGACCTCGCGTCCCCGCCGAGCCTCCCAACCGCCGTTCCGGCTATCCACGCCCTAGCCGAGGGATTCAAGGATGAGTCGGAGCTCTTCAGGCACGAGATAGCCTTTGTATTCGGTCAACTGTCGCACCCGGCCTCCATACCCGCCCTCACCGCCGCGCTGAGCGACCTCAACGAGAAGAGTATGGTTAGACACGAGGCTGCGGAGGCGCTTGGAAGTCTGGGCGACGAGGAGGGCGTTGAGGATACCCTAAGGAAGTTCCTGAACGACTCCGACAAGGTTGTTCGTGAGAGTTGCATTGTTGCGTTGGATATGGCCGAGTACGAGAGGAGCAATGCTGTTGAGTATGCGCTTATACCCGAGTCGGCTCAAGTAGCCTAGACTGCCGCATGGGGGAATAGGATGGGCGGAGCGGGTGTTCTTGCTTAAGTAGAAATGCACTCGAGCCACGGATGTTTGGTGAATTTAGTTGTTCGCGTTCCACCTGGGGCGTATTGTTAGTCCAAAGAAACGAAATAAGAGTCCCTTGCAAGAAGTCTCAACATACGTATATCCGCAGTCGCAGTAGAAGAACACAGTCGTCCCTTCGTCGGCGCTGCGAAGCTGCAATGTTGTAAAGCGAACCTCCTCAGCACCGCACTTGGGGCACTTCTCATCCGTCTTAGCCATGGTGTCGATCTTGTGTTTCTCAACAGCCTTAACGGAGCTGTGTAGCTTCTGCCGGAGGACTGAGGGAAAATCAGTCGGTTTAGTCACAGCAGTAGTCTTATTGATCCCGACATCTAGAGATATCCATGTTAGAGGGCCTCCAATGAGCGAGGACTACTTGTTGAGCGACCAACCTCGATTCTCGAGAGTACAGCAGTCGCACTTCAGAAGGTTTCTGGTGTTCCCAATGGACTCAGGGAGCAGGGTTCCGCACGCCGTGCAGAATACGAGGGAAGCAATAGTGGTCATCTTGAAAAGATCCTCTTCAGATACTGAGACGTAAAAATAATTCGAGTAAAATGGTCGGGGTCCCGCTAGTTTTCGCGTGAGAATGGCAAGGATCCAAAAAATTGGCGATGTTTGATAACGGAAGAGACTCGGGTAATCCGATAAGAAAGCGCAAGATTATGTAATCTTGAAGGAAAGATTTGGGTGGACCACGAGTGGATCCACCTGCCACGGTCGTCCCTGCAGGCTACTACGCAGGGCTGACCTCCACTGCGCATCACCACTTCCAACATCCAACGCCAAACGACGACTTCAAACGGAACGGCTCAAGCATCACAGCTCTCTATCTGCACACTCTGGCCTTCGAATCTTGTCATTGCCTTCACGATCGGCTAATATGATCCCTCGGAGCACTCTCGACGACTTTCCAATGTGCTAATCGTTCGTCGCCCGGATCGCCCTCCTCATTGTTCTACCCGGAGGCGCCCAGGACGTCGAACCTCTCTCTGGTTGCGATGGCGAATGCGAACCCGGGGTATCAGAATGGCTTGGCCGGTAATTCAGTGAGGGATGGCACTGAAACCGCAGCGGTCAGGCCATTCACCTTCCAAGAGGCCCTTCCATACTCACCCCAGACCTCTATTATGCCATTTGTTGCTGGTACGTCGGTTGACTTGCGCCGCTGCACATATGGCGCTGAGAAAGGCTGACACGTGTAGATCTGATGCCCGATCCGTTAATCGGATCTGGAACGCTTGGCGCCGGTATAACGGATCTCTTCAACCGCGACGAATTCGATGCCGTGAATCGCGGCGCCGAGGCGCAACCCGCTAATCGCAAGCACCTCAAGCAAGTCGCGGATGTCCTCTTGCACGAGATAAAGCCCAAGGAGAGGACTGACTAGTAAGTTGATGCGCTACGTTCTATGCCATCTCATCCCCTCCTAACTTGATTCCAGCAAGTTCAAGCCCATCCCTCGCATGCCCGGCGCGATAGGGGTGGAGCGCAATCCCGCCCAGGGGCTTTCGCCACTCGCGAAGGCCCTGTTCGACCGAGTATCAAATCACTTCACATACCCAGGACAAGACCTGACGGGACTGTCCTCCTCCTTACTCAACGGCCGTCCACCCTCTTCCGGAAAGAAGTCCATCTCGATTCCAAAGCCCGACGCCTCCGAGGCCACACCCAGCAGAGCTGCGAATACCCCAACCTCCAGCCAAAATCGGGCCAAGATAGAAGTTGCTATCCCATTGAAGAAGCCGATCAATTCCCACGATTATATGGAGTTTGATGACTCGCCGACTATGCCCTACCCCGAGTTCGGTGGTTCGACAACCCCCGTAACAGCTCAGTCCCAGCAACAGCATCATCAGCCGGAGTATGCCTCGACCGTCGCACCCTCCACGATAAACCCATCCGACCTCCAACTCATCCCTCCTGTTACAATTATCAAGCCTCTTCTGCCTCCTACCGAATCTGCGCAGAGGTCTCCCTCCGACCCACCGAAACCTCTCGAATCCACACCGATACCTCCGCCTGAATCCACACCGAAACCTCCGTCCGAATCTACACTGGGACAGCCTGCCAAATCCACACCGAAGTCTCCTATCGAATCCTCACCTAGAACTCCTGCCGAACCCATGCAGAAAAGCGGCATCACAGTCGATATCAACGCACCAAGTTTCAACAAGGAAGAATATGTCGAGGTTGAAGATGTGCCAGATGAGCCGAAACATCTCTCCTCTAGGAGGCGAACACAGGATGGCTTGGAGGGGGACGGTTTACTTGGATCTGGTCTTGACCAACGAGAGCGGGGCCTCGCGGCGTTGCAAGATTTGCACAGGTTGACTCGAGACATTTTTGGCGACGTGGGTCGAGCTCTTTCTGGAGAACCCATTTCTAGCCAGGCAGTTGTCTTGTTGCAAAATGACGATCCGGCTATGACCGCCCCTTCTCACCAAAAGGTACAAGCTGCCATCCAAAAAACGATCAACCTCGGGTCTTATCAGTATGTGCCGCTGGATCATTTACTCCGGTATCACAAGCTTTGCGAGGGGAGCCTCCGCGATACGGAAAGACTAGAGCTTAGACTCGACGACACATGGGGCGAACCTGAAGTGACGTCCTGGGTGCATCACATCCCTGAAATTGAGACCGCCTTGAAAGCGGCAAGAACGGCTCTCCGTATTATGGCCGGTGGGAGACCGGAGAAGCAGCTTTACTCAGAGGAGATCATTCAGAACTGCCTGGACTTGTTTAAAAGCGTCATGGATGGCATCATCATCCCAATTGTGGAGCTTCGAAACTCCGGGCCTTCATCCTCGTTATTCAAGCTTCTATCTCCCCACAAGAAGGCGATTGCGCCCATCTTCATCACTATACAGAGAGTGTTCGCCCTCCTAACCACTCTCGTTACTAGCATCGAGCTTTCCGACTCTGTCGTCAACACCCTTGAATTTTCTGCTTCTCAACTGATCTTTGTTGAGAACGCGCACTATGAGAAAGACTCCGCTATCGGCACTCAAAAATTTGACGGGCTTCGTCTCGTCGCAATGGATATGCTCTGCCAGATCTTCCTCATGAAGCCTTCCCAGCGCCGAGGGATATTCGACGACATCTTGACGTCCCTCGAGAAGCTGCCAGTCGGAAAGCAAAGTGCTCGGCATTTCAAGCTTGCGGATGGTAGCAGCATCCAGCCAGTCTCGGCACTGATAATGAGACTTGTCCAGGCTAGCTGCGACAAGGTTGACGAGGCAAAGGAGCGGACAGGCGCCGCTTATGGGGGTCTGGATGAGGAGGTGGATGGCGATGGCCCTAAGGAGCCCACGGCAGGCAAGAAGATATATACCGTCAGAAGCGAAGAGGACGGCTGTGAGCAATTTGACACGTCCGTCAAGGAACTCCAGGACACGGCATCCCCCCTGGTTGAGACCGCTAAGCGCAATGCCAATTATGTCGCAGGGTTCATCATTAACCGGGCACTCAGTTCTACAAAATCCGGCGACACGCCCTACCGAAACCTCCTGGATCTGTTTGTTGAAGACTTCACTACCTGCCTCGACTCTGCGGACTGGCCTGGGGCTGAGCTTTTACTCCGCTATATGATGATGAGGATGGTACAGCTATCGGAGGGAGAAAGGACCGCAGCCCCCGCCAAGAACATGGCCTTGGATGTCCTAGGTACTATGGGTGCCGCGATATCCAGACTTAGGTCTCATGTACGGAAGACAGCGAGCAATTTTGAAGTCAGCGATTCAGACGACCTTGGCCGCTTTCTCTCAGATCTTGCGCTCGCGTCCCTCGAGCAGCGGGCACACGTTGAGCAGGTGGTGTCTTGGTCTGGACCCTTTCGCGTCACCCTCGAGCATCTCGTGGAGAAATGTTCAGATGATCCTCATCTGAAGAGCTCCGTCTCTTTTCTCATTTGCGAATGGGCCAATAAAACCTTCGTGGGGTACGAGTCTCTAGAAACAGACGATGAGGAGCGTGACAGAGAGCTTGGTCGCCTCGGTTACCGACTAAGAATGATGGTGGAAGATCACCGTTGGATGTCGAACGAATACGCCTTCAAGGCAGCATCAGCGAACCATGCGAAACTCGCCTATACTATTATCCTCATACAGTCTCAGCTTTTTGAGTCTTTCAGTGTGATCCTCAACATTGTCCTGGGTGCCATGGCGAGCGACCAAGCAACGGTTCGCAGCAAGAGCTTGAAGAGCGTTAACCAGGTCCTGGAAACTGACCCCGCCATTTTGGACGGTGACTCTATCGTGGTTCAACTGATTCTTCAGTGTGCCAGCGATTCTTCCCCGCAAGTCCGAGATTCTGCCCTAGGACTCATTGGCAAGTGCATCTCGATGAGGCCGCAGCTCGAGGAACGGCTAACGCCGCGGGTCATCGACCGCTTTATGGACGCCGGTATTGGCCCCCGAAAAAGGGCTATGAAACTCGCCCGAGACATCTACCTCCGGAACAAGGACAGGGCTACCCGGGTAGATATCGCCAGCGGCCTGTTGCTTCGCGTTCAAGACCCAGACGAAGGGGTCAGGGACCTTGCTCGTCAGATGATTGAAGAAATCTGGTTTGCTCCGTTCTACAACTCGGACAACACGTCCTCCTTCCAAGCCGCCCTCACGGACCATGTTGGTCTCATGGTTCAGGTGGGCAAGTCCGGACATGCGGCTCCCGTGTTTGACAAGGTGCTCCAAGCTATCCTTAGCCCGCAGAACAAGCTCGCTGAGGGCCCGCATTCTGTCTGCAAGAAGCTCGTAGCAACTATGTTTGAGCTCATGGATACTTTAGACTCCGACGACCCCACGGTTCCGTCGGGAAGAGACTCCCTCCAGGTTCTCATGACATTTGCCAAGGCCGATCCAAAGTTGTTCACGTTCGAGCAAATCCGACTCCTGAAGCCCCATCTCTCCAGCTTCAGCACAATGGAGGACCTGCACGTATTCCGCGCCGCCGTGGTCATCTACCGGCGCGTCCTGCCGCTGCTGTCCGCCGTCCACACTCAGTTCTTTACCGAAGTGCGGACTCAGCTCTTGGCAACGATTGGGAAGATCAACAAGGTCCTCCTCGACGATGTCATGGCATGCGCCTGGATTTTGTGTGGACTGCTGGACTCCTTTACTCCCCTGGCGAGACTTGCCCTCTCCAGTCTAGTGGCCGTCCAGAGGATCCGCCAGGCGCCGCTCAACGAAAAGAATCTGACGCTCTTCCAGCGATATGCTGTGATTATTGGAATGGTCGGCAAGCATTGCGACCTCGACAGCCACATCGAGATTTTCAAGGAAAAGTTCCCGACCTGGAAGGGTAAGACTGTTACAACTCTGATGGTTGATTTCTTGGTCCCATTCACGGCGCCGGAGCGTCCGCAGGAGGCACGGAAGGCTGGTCTCGACGCAATTGGGCTAGTGTGCCAGTCCTGGCCACGCAACTACGTTCTGCCGAATGTTTACACAACCTTCCAGCAGGTCTTCGACGAGAAGAACGCCGTTCTGGAGGATATGGTTCTCTCATCGTTCAAGGAGTTTCTTCTCGCAGAAGAAAGGAGGTCCGAGGTCGCCACTCAAGGGGCGGCGGTGGGCGCAGCTGCCTCTGATGGTGAAAAGAAGCGCGAGTTGACGGTCATGGGCGGTACGAGCTACGATGATGTAGCAAGTGCCACGACGCAGCGATTTCTTAAGGAAGTCATCCGTATCGCGACTTCGTCGCTGGATGATCACGCCTTCCTCGCCGTCGAACTTTTGGGCAGCATCAATCGGCAGGGTCTTGTCCACCCCAAGGAGACCGGTGTCACTTTCATCACGCTGGAAACATCCTCGAACCCCAAGATTGCGGAAGTCGCATTCCAGGAACATCGTGCCCTCCACGAGAAGCACGAGACGGTGCTTGAGAGAGAGTATTCCAGGGCGATTCAGTCGGCCTTCCTCTATCAACGTGACATTGTTAAGGACGTGCGAGGCGCGACTGTGAGCCCATTCCAGCCGAAACTCCATCTCCTCATGGAGGTCCTCAAGATTAGCAAGTCGAAGAACCGGCAGAAGTTCCTCGTTAAATTTGTGAACATGGTGGACTTTGACCCGTCGAACCTCGACGTACGACAGAACCCGCCGTCTCACGTCGTCTTTGCGCAGTTCATGATCGAGAATCTAGCGTTCTTTGAGTACCTGACCGTTGGCGAAGTCCTCGCTACTGTGGGCGCTATGGAGAAGATGGTCTCGGGGACGGGGGCGGCTATGGCGCATGCGATCGAGTCGGAGATGTTCAATGTTAACATGGACGTTGACTCTATGCTGGGCCAAGGGCAACCAAATGAAGGGGCGGAGGGCGTACCCGAACAGCCCGTCATGAAACTCGACGTGGATGAGAAGCGCCTCCGACAATTTGCCTCTGGCTCCGCTATCCTTCTGTCGCTCTGGGAAGCCAGGACCTACCTCCGCCGGCTCTACGGCCTAGGCACTCAGCGCCGCGACCCGAAAGCCAAGGCGGCATCCAAAGACCTCTTGAAGTCACCCGTCAAGGTGCAGGGTATAACCGGCGACAAGCTTTGGGCGGAGACGGCCTCGCACACGTCATCCCTCTCGAACCAAGACTCGATGCTGCGCACGTGTCGCGCGTTTGTGAACCTCTTGAACATTGACCAGGAGTTCAAGATTGCGGATGAGGACGAGGAGATGGACGGCGAGATGAGCAGCGAAGAGGATGAGGCAGACTCCCCTATCGCGGAGAGGGGTACGAAGAGGAAGAGCGGAGGGAATGTCGGCCCGGGAGGGCGGAGGAAGAGGCCCAGGTCGAGCTCGAAGCCGAGGGGCAGGGGGAGGCCGAGGAAGGTGAGCTTAGATGATGCGGAGGGGGAGATCGACGCGGATTGGGCTTAGGGAGGCCTGTGCCTTGGGGCGTGGTGTGGCGTGGCGTGGGCGTTACTTTTGCAACTGGCGTCTTACTCTCTTCCGACTGTATTTTTAGGGGGGATTTTTTAAAGGCGGCATTTTCCTTTCGATTTGTTTTTCGCTTTACAGATTTGAGATGGGGGTAGTTATCATTTCCGGCCACGGCGTCCATTGGCGGGGAGAAATTTACTGGGATACGACAAAGGGGGGCGAGAATGAGGGGGGTGCTGGGGCTCACGAAAGGGGGTTCGTGAGGGGCAGGATTGGTGTTTTCGGCGTTCTCGTCGCATCTAGACGGATAAAACGAACGATTTGTGTCCTTTTCCCATGATGTCACTTGTGTTCCATTTCTAGGCTTGTGAGGTTTCAACTTGGGGGCTGTGAATGGGCCATTCAGACACCGGAATGTTGGAGTGAAGGTGTCCGGCGCGAGAACTTGCTATAGAGCGCGTGAAGACGAGGGACGGAACGTAAAAGTGTGGTCATACAAGCATAGCTACGGCACAATGTCCTGGTCTACAGGTACAAATACAATGCTGCCCCGTATTCACAGGGAATCCAACCCCCCCAAACGCCATTATACCAGCCCCATAGGGACCTCCACACGACGCCTCTTCACTTGCAAAACAAGTCGTCGGCGCCATCCTTCCCGGCACCAGTACACCCCACCGCAGTCCTAAACTCATCCGCGTACCGGACAGCCCCCTCGTCCACCTTCGCTAGGGTCGTCTCGTCCCCCGCCCAGCCTAGGAGCGGCAGGGCATCCGGCGGGAGTAAGTCGCCGTCGTGGGGGAGAGTGTGCAGGGTGTCCCGACTGTTCTCCCCTAGCACAACCTCCTTCCCCTTCTTCATGGGAGGAGGCGGGGAGTTGGCGTATTCCTCGGGGGGCTGCGCGAGGTCCTGGTGGACCGTCGCAAGGGTGGCGGCCGTCTCGGGGCTGGGATACAGCGTGAAGTACCCGCGAAGGCGGCAGAGCTGGGCGAGGTTCTCAAGCCAGGCGGGGTACGTCTTGCTGACGACCTTGTTGATCAGGATGGCCGGAACGGTGGCGGCGGTGCTCCTGAAGTCGAGCGAGCGGGACACGAAAGCGTGGAGTTCGGCCCACTTCTTGCCGGTTATGAGCACGGCGTTGCTGCTGGGCGCTTGCCAGAGGAAGGCAGAGCTGGCGAAGTCCGGGTTGGTAGGTGGTACGAAGACCTCTGAGGCATTGAGGTAGGTGGAGGGAAGATCGAGGTTGATTCCCACGAGCCTCTCATCCCACTTCTGGCGGACGGAAGATGCCGAATACACATATTCCAGCAGCGCATATTTTAGGTCTAGAGTGGCATTAACTTCAAATTCGGGTAAGCAGGAGGTCCGAGGGGCGCTCACAGTGGGGGAACTGGGGAGATAGCTCGACGTTAGGGGCGAGCACGAGAACGTGGGAGTGCTCGGGGGACTTTGGCCACGTCGACTCCAGGAACCTCGCGACACTCGCGTCTTCATCCATGTTCCGACGGGGAAGGCGATGACGCAGAGACAACATCTGCAGGTTGGAAGGCTGATCGCCTTTCCTTGGCGGCCAAGAGAAAGTCTTGAGGAACTTTTCAAACGGAGGTTCCGTGTGTTGCGGCAGCTCTATGGTCAGTCGAGGAGTGGGGAAGGGGCTGAAGTCGGCGCGGCCAAGAGATCTCAAGAGACGAATTAGGCTCCCGGATCCCGTTGGTGGAGCATGAATGACAATCTCAATATCAATCTTGTTCCAAGCTACGAAGGAGGTTAGAGGTGGGACGGCACTATGTATACGAATACATCCTAGGCAGAACAGCTTACCGGAGAGCGAGGAGCTATCAAGCCTTGCAAGCCAGCCGAGCCTTTCGGGCCCATTCTCAGGAAGCTCGATGACGGACAGCTCGCTGACCTCTGCTTGAGATCGTATACCTGCGAGGAAAAACGGATATTCCACATTTGCGCCATCGACGATGACGGCGTGGGGATTCAGGTACGAGGCCAGGTAATCTACGGCGCAAGTTAGCACGCAGAATCCAAAGGAAGGGACAAAACATACGCAATGCCCTCTCCGCAGCTACTCTCACCCTCACGTCTGTTGACTCAGACGGGGAATCCGGGCGAGCATCTGCAGCCAGTGTTAACACTCGCTGTTACTAGGAAGACATGGGTTCGTGGGTAGACTGCTTCGTACCATGGAAGGTGACACCGCAGGAGTCATCTATGCCGTGGATCTTCTTAAGCTGCGAAATCGGCATCTCATTCCTGTTCATGACGGCGTAATGCACCTTGTTATGGCGTCGACGCCCCATCTCACACGCCAACGGCAGTAGCGCAGCAGCACTCCTAAGGCTTGATGACGCGAACAATACATTCGTATTCCTCTCATCGTCTACCGTAGGCGACTTTCCCTTCAGCGTCAATGGAAGGAAGGGCAAGCTGAGAGACGTGCGCGCATCGCGGCTCGCAGCTGAATCTAGCCCCGCGGAGTCCTCAACATCTACCTTTTGGTGCCCCGAGTGAAGTCCCAGGTGTGGCTCCGATTGGGGCGGAGAAGGAGGCCACACGCGGTCAAAGTGAGTGAGCCCGGGGCCGTCGTACTTGGGGAAGTTGGGGACGTAGTCGCGGAACTCGGGGGCGACGGCGGGGCGGAATAGGCCGAGTACGAGATATATGACGCCGAAGAATACGAAGGCGATGGTGAGGCGGCGCAGGAATCGTCGCGGGGCGATTCGTGCGGGAGACCAGGTGCTACTACCGGCGGCAGGGAGCTTGAGGTCATCATCCTTCTTCGCCATCTCCTCGTCGGTGGCGGCTGCGGCCACGGAGAGTGACCGAAGCCTGTTCCACAGTTTCGGCATCCTCGTGCAACACCAGCGCCAGCTTGGGCCCTGGGCTGCCCGTCGTTCGGTGGAGGTCGGTGCGCGCGCAAAGATTAAGGAGAAGGCAAGGACAAAGGGTAAAGATGGTGTCGCGTGACCAGCATTGTTCGCGGTCGCTCGATCAATAGCTTGCTTGATATTACGTTGGTATCTGTCCAATTAGTCGGCAAGGCATAATAAGGGTATTATTACAAGTAGTACGCCTCCTCCCGGGGGTGCGGAGAACAAGGAAGCTGTAACATTTGCTTCCGGAATTGGTGGTGGTGCTGGAAGCGGGAGCAAGGAACATGGAGCCAAGGATCAAGAAGCTGGGGGAGATTACAGATCGACGCGTGCCAACGTGCTGATTGATACCTCTCCACCCTCGCTCGGGTGAGGACAGTCCGAGTACCAAGGTGTTCGCACAGGCCGCCCAAGGTACAATCTTACAGGCGGCAGGTAACGACCTAGGCCAACATAGGTTAGCTCGCGACAGAACCCCACAGTCAACATCAAGCTCGAGGTGGGGTCCAAAACACTTGCCAAAATTACCCCACCAACGGGAGGAAAAAAAGTCGGTCTTGTTCTTGTGAGGAGAGAGTGAGCATATCCCCCACCAGCTTTCTCTACAAGTAACCTACCTCGACATTCACTTATTTTTACACCCTTTTGTAGATATAGTATACTGTCTGCAGAACAACAAATCCCCTGTATTATATCTTCTTCACCTTCATCCTCTTCAGCGCAGCAACTGGCACCTGTTCCAGCTAGCCATGGCGAAATCGAGGCGAAACCGCGCCCGCGCCGGCGTCCGCAACGACCCCCTCGCGAGGCCCGTGAAGCCCCCGACCGACCCAGAGCTTGCCGCCCTTCGAGAGGAGAAGATTCTGCCCATTCTCAAGGATCTAAGGAGCACAGATACCAAGACCCGGTCTCTGGCCGCCACCGCGATCCTGAACGTCGTCGACGATGACAAGTGTCGGAGGCTGCTACTGCGCGAAGGCCTGCTGCGCATTCTCATGGAGGAGACGTTGACCGACGCAAGCCCCGACGGGAGGGCGACGGGATGGGAGATAATCAAGTCCGTTGCCGAGAAGGAGGACCCTGGCTTCTGCGTTCACCTCTACAGGCAGGACATTCTTACTGCCATTGAGTTTGCGGCCAAGACCGTATGTTATTTGGCTACACCCCTTGGTCCCATATCGACATCAGAACCCTTCGCCCTACACGTGCGTAGTATTCATTTGCTAATTCACCGCCCAGCTGTCGGAAACTCTCGACTCGACCGGTACCCCCTTCCACAGGACCTCCAACGCCCAGCAGTCGCTTGTGTGGCGGATCACCATCTCCATCTGCTCTCTCCTCGGCGCCCTAGGCGAAGCTCAAGACGAGATCCTCGAGTCCATTACGAAAAACACCAACATAACCAGCTTCCTCACCAGCCTCCTCTCTAGAGAAATCATCGATCGCGATGCCCTCGACGAATGCCTCACATGCGTCATGATCCTTACCGAGGACAACCGCCCGCTGGCCGAAGCGCTAGTGGGAACCCCGGCATACGACCTTCTCATGAAGCAGAGGAAGCTCGACGGCACTACCTCTGTTCTTGTTTGCGGTGTCCTGAACAACATCTTCTCCGCCATGGAGTGGGACGACAATACCCCCGGCAAGGACGGGGCCACGGATGAGTTGCTGATCAGGCGCCTTGCACGGACCCTACAGGATTATAAGCCCGGCGTGGAACCTGATAAGGATGCCGAATGGACGTGCCCTGATGAGATTGCCTCCTTGGTGTTGGAGATCCTGGCGTCGATCGCAAGCGGTGTCCAGGACACACTGACCAGCGGAAAGAAGTCGACCCGCCAGGTTAAAGACGCTGATAGTGAGCCCGAGGACGACGAGAGGATGGATGTAGAAGACGATAAGATGGAGGAGGATGACGGATCCGATGATGAGGCTCTTTCGAATGCGGACGATGATGAGTCGGACGGAGAGCTAAATGGTTCCGATTTGGAGGACGACATGGCGATGGTGACGGGAGGCGGAGATGAGGAATCCGGCATCGAGGACCTGCCCACGCTTGGATCTCTTCTCAGAAAGGCCATCCCGCAGGTCCTCCGCCTCGCAAGCCCGTCGGCACAGTCTGGATCCCCGTCGGATGTCCAGATCCACGCCATTTCCGTCCTAAACAATCTGTCTTGGTCCATCGCGTGTCTTGACTTCGCCGACGGCCACAACGAAGCTCTTCTCAAGACTTGGGTCCCTTACGGCGCCGCTATCTGGGAGAATGTTGTTACCGAAATCCTCGACTCCGACACCAACGACCTCGCCCTCGCAACCGAAGTCACGGGTCTCGCCTGGGCCCTCTCCAAGTCCCTTGGCGCCGCCCACCTTCCCCTTAAGGAAGGTCAGCACCAGAAGTTCATCGCTCTATACCATGCGACGAAAACCATGCCGCAAGCCGGCGAGGAGGCCCCCGCGGGGCCCGAAGACCCCTTCCAGGCCCTGGGCGTAAAGTGTATCGGTGTGCTTGGCCAGCTAGCCGCTGACCCTGCACCCCTACCACTCAACCGCGATATTGGAGTCTTCCTCCTTACCGCCGTCTCCTCCCTCCCCCAGACCTCGCCGGCTGAGGCTGTCGAGGCTCTGAACCAAATCTTCGAGGTTTACGGGGACGAGGAAGCCGCTTGTGAAGAGGTATTCTGGGCAGATGGGTTCTTGAAGCATCTCGAGGAGGCGCTGCCCAAGGGCAAAACCATGTTGAAGAGTATTCATAAGACGGACCCCAAGACGAAGGAGTTGAGGGAGCGGGCGGAGGAGGCCATCCTAAACCTAGGCAGGTTTGTGCAGTATAAGCGGAAGCTAAAGCCTAGGAAATGAGGCGCGCGATACCCCGGAGGGTGCGTAGGGAGCCGATTTTGTGCGGCAAGATGGAGAGTTGTCGAGTGAGTTTGGTCTGTTGATCATGAAGCAAAAAAGTTACGGGTAAAAAAGCGCGTGAGTTGGAAATAGAGGCGCATCGGACTCATCATTCACGGAGGATTTATTATACCTCAACGAAAAGAAGAGAAGAGGAGAAAAAGATATATGCTTCGAACATCGTATACATTGATCATCACCTACCCATAACCATTTCTCGTAGCACTCTCCTTCCCGTAGTGAGTCTTGTACCCCGACTCCTAACGCCAAAAAGAAAAAGCAAAGCCTCCAAGCCAGAGACGCTCTCTACCTGCCAGAGCGACAGTCCCTTCCGAGTCCCCGACCTATCCCTCGCCTACCCGATCGGCTTCATCTTCTTCTTCTTCTTCGACGGCCCCCCGCCCGACTTTGTCTTCTGGAATTGCCTCCAGCTGTCGATCCTCTTCTCCCTCGTATCCTCCCACTCCGCCTCGTGCTTCCTCTTATTCCTCCTCTCCTCGAGCTCCTCTTCCTGTCTCTTCTGCTCCCTCCCTTCCTCCTGCATCATCGCCTTCGCCAGCTTCCTCCGCCTGTGCTCGTCCTCCACGAGCACGTCGCGCGCCTTATTCCTCCACATCTTAGCGAACTCGGGAGTCTTGAGCTCGGGCGAGTCGACGGTCCACTTGTTCTCCCGGATGAGCAGCATACGAGCGTCGGCTATGGACTCGTCGAGGCGCTCGCGGTGCTTCTCGTCCATGAGCTCGGTCTGGGCCTTCTTGAGGCGATCGAAGGCGTCGGGCGCGCGCGGGTTTCGGGTCTTGTCCGGGTGGATCAAAAGGGACTTTTTGCGGTAGCACATCTTTATGTCTGACTCGGGGACGCCTGGGTTGAGGTCCAGGACGGCGTATCTGGGGACGTGTTAGCGCCTCGGAGGGTTGAAGGGGAGGGACAGTGGTTGCGAAAACGTACGCGTCTAGGCGGAACGCATTGAGGATCCTCTCGATCTCGGCATCCTTCTCCCACTCTTTAGCCTCAGACTCGAGGGCGTCGAGAGCCTCGAGAGCATCTTTGTCATTTTCAGCCATTGTGTACAGTGGGTAGGTGCTATTGGGACGCTCGGAGAATATTGGGGGCGTATTGTGCCAATATATATAGACCAGGGAAGGGCTAAACAGATTTGTCGCGGCGGGATGCAATGTGAAAGTGAGGTTGGAGGCGGCGGCTCAAGCCCCACCCAGTGTGACCCAGAAAGCGGATATAATAGACCAACTGGGGAGGTAATATGTCCATATTGATGGCTGGGGGAAAGTGGGGCCGGAAAGGTACACCGCTTATCGATAAGAGATGTCCAGCAATTTTTCTCAAAACTTTTTGGACCAGACCCCGCCAGCAAAAAGAATGCACGGAAGCTTCACTTAACCTGGACTCGCCCAATCCATCATCTCTACACGGCGAACCCAGCCCCAGGAAGAAAATAACGATGCCTAGACGCGCGGCCTCTCCGGCCATGTCGGACGCCGAGTTCGACATTGGCACCGCGCTGTTCACCGACGATGTCAACGAGGTCAAGCCGAACAAGGCAACAACGGACCGTGATGGCTTCAGCTTCGATGCGGAGGGAATCTTCAATGACGGAGATGGGTCCGACAATGACGAGGCTTTTATTGCGCTAAAGCAGGCGGCCTCCTTCAGGAAAACTACTAATGTAAAGGGCAAATCGGTAAAGAAGGGTGGTGGCTTCCAGGCAATGGGTGTGTTACTATCTCGCCGCTCCCTGCTCTGCCCATGACAGTCACGCTGACCCAAAGTTTTAGGCCTGAGCGGTACTATCCTACGAGCGATCACGAAAAAGGGTTTCACCGTCCCTACTCCTATCCAGCGCAAGACGATACCCCTCATCCTTAGCAGGAAAGACGTCGTGGGAATGGCCCGTACCGGTTCCGGAAAGACTGCCGCCTTTGTGATACCTATGATCGAGCGGTTGAAGGAGCACAGTGTTAGGATCGGTGCCCGAGCACTAATCATGTCCCCGTCGCGAGAACTGGCCATCCAGACCCTCAAGGTCGTCAAGGAGCTTGGAAAGGGAACCGACCTGAAGACTGTGCTCCTCGTTGGTGGTGACAGTCTGGAGGAGCAGTTTGGTCTCATGACGACCAACCCCGATATCATCATCGCTACGCCCGGGCGTTTCTTACATCTCAAGGTTGAGATGTCCCTGGATGTGTCGTCGATCCGCTACGTCGTCTTCGACGAAGCCGATCGACTTTTCGAGATGGGTTTCGCGACGCAGCTCTCCGAGATTCTACACTCACTTCCGAGTTCGCGACAGACCCTGCTCTTCTCTGCAACTCTACCGGCATCTCTGGTGGAGTTCGCTAATGCAGGTCTTCAGGACCCGAGCCTCATTCGATTGGACGCGGAAAGCAAGGTCTCGCCGGATCTCCACAGTGCCTTCTTCTCAATCAACGGGTCAGACAAGGACGGCGCCCTTCTGCATGTACTCCAGGATGTTATCAAAATGCCCCTGGGGCGACCGGAAGGCGTTTCTGGGTCGGACGACAAGGCCACAAAGAAGCGGAAGCGGGACTATAGCGGCCCAGGGAAACCGACGGAGCACTCCACCATTGTATTCGCCGCGACGAAGCACCGCGTCGAGTACCTACAGAACCTTCTCACGCACGCCGGATTCGCCGTCTCCTACGTCTACGGAGCCCTCGCCCAAGAGGCTCGTCGTACCCAAGTTGAAGACTTCCGCCACGGCCGAACAAACATCCTCGTCGTCACAGATGTAGCGGCCCGTGGTATTGATATCCCCATTCTGCAGAACGTAATCAACTATGATTTCCCGCCTCAGCCCAAGATCTTCGTCCACCGCGTCGGCAGAACTGCCCGAGCAGGACAACAAGGATGGAGTTACAGTCTCGTACGAGGCGTCGACGCACCTTACCTCCTGGACCTCCAGCTGTTCCTGGGGCGCAGGATAGTTGTGGGACAGGAACAGTTCCAGGTTTCCTTCACAGATGACGTTATCCTCGGCAGCCTCCCCCGCGCCGACGTGGGCAACCACGTGGCGTGGGTAAACAAGGTCGTTGACGACAGCATGGACATGACCAGCATCCGGCGCGTCGCGGACAAGGCCGACAAGCTGTACATGAGGACGCGCAACTCAGCCTCGTCGGAGAGCGCAAAACGTGCGAAGGACCTTGTGAACTCCGATGCGTGGTCGCAACTTAACCTGAAGTTTGGCACGAGGCCCGACGACGACGCATACACGAAGATGCTGGCATCAATCTCATCGTTCAAGCCGACAGAGACCATCTTCGAGATTGGGAGGGGATCCAAGACCTCGAACGAGAACGCGGCTGAGGTTATGAAGATGTTTAGGCAAACCGCAGGGCCCAGGAGAGCAAAGAAGGAGTTTAAGAAGCCGGACGAGAGGGAGGCCGGCACGGACGAGGACGAGGACGAAGGTGACGGCATCGAGGATGGTGACGATGCCGATCAGATCGAAGGTGCATTGGGCTCAGACCTCGAAGACGATGAGGTAGATGTGGATGCAGGCGCGGACTCGGAGTCGGACCTAGAAGTGACCGTCTCCACCAAGCCCGGCAAATCCACCTCGTTCCAGGATCCGGATGTCTACATGGGCTACGAGCCCCGCGTCAACACGACGGCGGAGGATCGCGCCTACGGTGTGCACACCGGTGGCACGACGGCGGCCAACTTCGTGCTGGCGGCGCAGCAGGCTAGCATGGACCTCACCAACGACGAGGGCTCCAAGACATTCGGCGTGCCCTCGCGCAGGTCCCTCATGCGCTGGGACAAGAAGAGCAAGAAGTACGTCTCGAGGGTGAACGACCTCGACGGGTCCAAGGGGGAGAAGATGGTCATGGGGGAGAGCGGCGTGAAGATCGCGGCGTCGTTCCAGTCGGGCCGGTTCGAGAAGTGGAAGAAGAGCCAGAGGGTGTCGTCGATGCCGCGGACGGGCGACATGGAGAAGTCGCACAACCCCATCGCGAGGGGCTTCGAGGGCGGCGGGCCCCGGTACAGGCACGTGCAGACCGAGGCGCCCAAAGAGGCCGACAAGTACAGGGACGACTACGAGGTCCGGAAGAAGAGGGTCAAGGAGGCGAGGGAGAACAGGGTGGGCAGGTTCAGGGACGGGCCGGGGAGCAGGGGCGAGGTCAAGGGGGCCGATGCGATCAAGATGGACAGGAGGGAGAAGGAGAAGAGGAGGGAGAAGAACGCGAGGGGTGGGAGGGGCGGTGGCCGGGGCGGGAGCAGTCGTGGAGGCGGCGGTAGGGGGAGGGGGAGAGGGAGGAACTGAGGCGAGGGTGTACTTTGTGTGTGAGCGAGGAGGCTTCGTGCTGGTTGTACTTGGATACCGTCATGATCGAGGGGCAACGCTTCACAGAGAGATTTTCTATAATATATATTTTTCAGATCTTCATCATCTTTCTTCCGAACCTAGGTGGATTTTTTTGGTATATTCCATATTGGAAAAAGTTAAGTCAAATACACTAAAGTTACCACCCATGCTATTTCCATTCACGTAATAGAGAACCATATTGAGTTTGAACAAAAAAAAAGCCCCTTCTATTGTCTATATATGCCCATGAATAGTAAAACTAAAGGCGAGAGCAGAAAAAGCAAAACAGGAAAGATCGTCCGTCTAAACATATACTCCATTCCACCACCCACCGGACCAGAAACACCGAGTTAGCTCACACGCCTCACGCTCGGACTGATGTAGAAAACCAGAGTTGAAGAGAAAGAAAAAGAGGCGGGGAAAGGTGTTAGTTCTGGCGGGGGGGGGGGGGAAACAATAGCCGCTCAGGAAAGGGGAATGTCTGCCACCACAAAAACGAAAGGAAGGGTATCTCTCATATCACGACGACTCCTACTCCCTACTCCCCCCCTTCCTTCTTCCTCTTCCACATATATAAAGGAAAACTCAGCTGTGGTAGTACACGTAACCCTCGGCCCAAAAAAAAAAAAAGGAACGAGAAAGCTGGGTCCTTTCGAGAGGAAAGGCCCAGTATGTATCGGGTATCTCAACGGAACCAAAGCCCAAGGGGGGAAAACACAAAGGGGGAAAATAGCAAACCAAAAACACAAAACAAACCCCCTGCACTACTCTCAGATGCCCGCCTCGACTCCCCCAAGTCCATCAATCCAACTCCGGACCGCAACCCGGATTGCGCTCTCGTCTTCCTCCATATTTCGCTTCTCAATCACATCTCCTATAACGTCTGCAAGCGCGGTGAGGATGACTGTTCTGCACTCATTCCGCGGCACCTCCTGCAGCGTCGCCATCCTCGGCGCATCGTCCCCCTCCCCGCTCGCCGGCGACGGATCCGCTGTCTCGGCCGTCCGAGGCTTACTATTTGACCGGGATGAGTTAGAAGACGCGGCCTTGCTGTCTCCGGCTTGGGCGATAACCCGCTCAACCGCCTCTGCTACCATAGGGTCCACGGCCATGATCTCGTCCTCGATGAACTCCTCATCAAGCAGCCGCTCGAGTGGGAGGACGGGCGGTGTAGATTGCGCCCCGCTGTGAACACCGGGTGTTCCGTGCTGGGGACTCGCCGTTCGCTCCGTAGGCTTGGTCCTAACAAGCCGCCGATAGCGTATCCGTCGAACCTTCCCAGTCGTCGTATCCGCAATGATGGCTGTGCTGACATCGATCCACTCGTTCTTCGAGGGCTGCTCAGTGGGCGTGCTCGGGGCAAATTGTGGCGACGGCTCAGCCCTCATGGCCGCCTTCACCTCCCTCACAAGATCCCTCTGGGGAGGAACTGCTTGGAGTACGAAGTCGGGATGGAAAGACTGCAGCCACCCGGCACTATTGAAGGGCAGATCCCCTTCCAATGCAAGCCTACAGGCCTGTTCGAAGGAGTCCATCACCGTCCCCACCCCGGGCGTGGAGAGATAACCGCTGCTCGACGGTGAGCTTACGGCCGTGTCGAAGGAATGGGAATTCGTGAGGTAGTCCGTGAAAGGTACGTCCACGTCAATCACGCCGTCCTCGCGGTTAACCGTTGTCTTGATCTGAGTCTCAAACGGCGCGCCAGGTTCAGGCCACCTCCGAATTTGACCGGACGAGGAGTCAACGGCCTCCTCACCCGGGCCCTGGCGTAGGCCTCGTGGGGTGACCGGGTCATCGTCTCCCGGCGCCCGATCCTTATTCCTCGCCTTTGGCATCGATAGCTCCCTTACCATCTCGTCCAGCTTGTTCGGCTTGCCAGCGGCGCGCATTGAGGCCGACGGCGGTTCCGCCGGACTCGGTGGCGGCCGGAAGACGTCTCCAACAGAAGTAGTTGAGTCCCTTCTCCGAGACCCACTCCAGAGTCCGCTAATGACGCTACCCCATCTCGAGCTCTGGCTCCGAGTGTCGGTGCTCATGATGCTTGATTGCCCGGTACTTTCCGCCCTTTGCAACGAGCGCCTCAAGTCATCCGCTGCAACACTACTGCTGCTTCCAGGACGAGCACTCCTGCGGTTATCCGATCTATAAGTATTAGAGAAATGCGGTGTAGACGCATCCGGAGTCGTGGTAGTCGTGGCAGCCGCGCCTTTCCGATTCACTGCCTCCCCGTAGGGAATTGATAGATTCATCGTCCGTATCGACGCGGCATCGGAGCCGCGCCGCTCATGGTGTCCTTGTCCCTCCATACTCAGATGCGCCAACTGCGTTGGGATAGATGCCCGCGTGCTCTGGCTGATGGTCCGTGAATGGGAGGCCCGCCTGGGTCCGGTTCGTCGAGTCATCTTACGGCGCAATGACTCCTCCCGGACTATGGGCACGATAATAGATGGCGGGGACTGTGATAAGGGACCCACGGAGGTAGAGGTGCTTGGCCGGTGTGGATGAATGGCAGGAATTGACTGGTGGGCAGGGAGGAAAGCCGAGAGCAAGAAGACAAATCTCCTCGCCAGCATCTTATCCTCCGAGACGATTATCGTACGGGTAGATACAGCCAGGTCGACTTCACCTCTAGACCTCTGCTGCTGGAAATATCGTTTCCTACACCATGCAGGGCTCAAGGCCTGCAACCAATCCGTGTGCGTCGCGAGGAAGCCCGTCAATAGGCCCAGGAGAAATCGATTATCGAGCATCCCTACGCTGCGGGCCGCGAGTCTCGCCTCATCACGCCAGATACCCCAGCGACCTTGTCCGGTCACAACTCTCGCGGCCTTCAGGCCGGCAACAATCCGCGATCTCGCCTCCTGGGTCTGCTGTTGGATGATGGGATCTTGGGATAATGCGTTTGGGGGGAGTGCTATAATCTTGGCATTACTCTTCGGTGGCTTCGTCGCTTTCTGGTAATCGTCTGCTCGTCTCGAGAGCGAAGGTACCCGGTGGATACTCTGCGAAGAATTGGGGGGGTAGTTGTTAGAAATTCCCTGGTCAGCCTGTCTTAGCAGTGATACCAAGTTCGTCGCTGCCACGGACTGGAGGTGGGTGAGGGTCCTCATAATTATATCCCAATGCTGAGTGATGTAGTCCATCGGTTCATCCCCCTCAAATGGGGACGAGTCGACCGAGTCGTGTCCAGCCCACCCCGACCGTTTTGCCGAGTTGAAAGAGGAGGGGAACGAATCCTGATCGGTGAAGGAGCCAGAGCCACGGAATGGGGTCCTGGCCGTTGGCACCGGGGGGGGCGGTAGCTGGATAACAAGAACTACAGCATACATTGGAGTCCGCTTCTGCTTGATCTGGACATTTGTTTTCTTCGGCGATGTCGAGTTGTCCCGTCGCTGGCCCGGCTTGACAGGTCTTTCACAAGACGACTGACCCTGGCTATTTTGGTCTGCAGTCGTGTCATCGAAAGGCAGAGCGACGGGGAACAGCCTTGTGATGAGAACCTTCTTCCGGTCTACCGGGCGATAGGAGAAATGCGAAGTGGTAGCAAACGAAGAGGGCGCATAGGTTGGGGATGCAATCTCCGACGAGTAGGACTGGGCGAGCTTGCTTGACCGCATACTCGTGCGTCCAACAGAGCCCCGGCCGTCGGTGATGACGGACGCTGAATATTCGGCAACGCGTGCTTCAGTTGGCACGACGTGGACTTTTGTAGAAGTACCCTTATATGCCATTAACTCGGAGCTGCCGAAGATACAGCTCGTGAAAGTAGTCAGTTCTTCCCGGTACTCGCGGGCGGCACGCTGGGGGTCGGTCTCAGCAAACGAGTGCCGAGACTGGCCCTCTGGTCGACGGTCAAAGGCGCCATGGCGGAGGTGCGGGTTATCCGGCTGAATGAGGACGGGCCGTGAGCTTTGACCGATGCTGGGCTTCCGAGGGGACGGCGGGGGTCGTCGGGTGTCATGGATGGGACTCGATGCCGCGGGGCTGACGGGACATGGATGTGTGTCAAAGAGGAGGGAGCTGCTAAACGGGCCCAGCGCATCCTGCATGATGAGGACACGAACATCGCGGGCCTCGAGTTCTAGCTCGCCATTATGATCAAAAGCGTTAGACATAGACGCTAACGGTAAGGTCGGCGTTGTCGACAATGGAAAGACCTGGTCATTCCGGTGAAGATATAGAGAATGGGGATCAGGGAAGAGAAGACTCCTGGTGTGGATGTCCTCCTGGACAGAGTCGAGAGCGGGACCAGGTCTCGACGACTGACCAGGATGAGGCTGCTGGTCGTCTCCCGGTGTTCCAGCACCTATGCTGAAAAGCTTCCCCAGCATGCTAACAGATGCTGGTGGAGGCGCCATGGTGTCGGCAACGATCTCGTTGCAGAGGGGGGCAGTTGGTGAGATTAGACAAAGCTACAGGCCGAGCCTCATCCTTAGGGATGGACTGCGCGAGAATAGTACATAACTCTCGAGTAGGGTGCCATGGAGAGGGTGAGCCTATGGCAACATAGGGGAGGCGCGGATGGCCGACGGAGAGTTGCGCCTAGCGGTGGAAGGCGACGGCGCAGGGCGAAGGGCGAGCCGAACTCGAGTAGGTTGAGGAATGTGACGGAGGCAGTCGCGAGAGGGGGGTTACCAATATGAGGTTAGGTTGCCGAGAGGGCAGGGTAGTAAAAGACGACGCGTCCAGTTAGACTGAGATGAGCCGTTTCGGAGGGTGCGGGGGGTCTGACGAGGAAGTGGGACAGAGCTGGGATGACTGTGTGATGCCGGCAATGGGAGACCTTTTGAGATTATACGGATAAGAGGCGGGCGGTTCTTCTTGCTATCAGAGTCGCACCGCGGCCCGTTCCTCTGCTTCTGCCGTCTGAGTGGATGGGCGGTTCGTATAGTTGTGAGGTGGTGCGGCTGGTTGGCACAAGATAGTGAGAGGATTGGATGCCAACCGTGGTAGAGAGTTGGGTGGAAGCCAGTGGTGGAAGTGGGTTTGCGACTTTGGCGAGGTTCGGATGAAGGAGGTTTGGGTCTTACGACAACGGATAGTACTCGGTGATGGCGACCTCCACAGAAGTTGCTCGTATCTGGTTTTACAAGTATTACTTGGTAATGTGCGTCCTGCGCGGGCGAAAGTGGATGAAGGCTCCAAAGAAAAGAAAATAAGCCAGAAGGGATCAAGAAGTGGAATTATGTATTCTGGGGGAGATAAGAGGGTGGTAGATATGATGTTCGTTGATCGATCCCGCGCGTTGGAGAATTAATTCAAGCAAAGGCGGGAAGGTATGAAGAGCCGACATGTGGGTTGGGAACCTGGGGGGATGTCATATGCAGTAGGTCTGCGTCCCGGTCGGCTTTGGTGGTCTGGAACCCTGACTGACTGATGTAATGTACCTTGTATCAGTACGGAGTACGTCCTAGCGCCGTTGTAGCTGTACAAGTACTCGCGCTACTTGCACACATGGATCCAGGTTGCCCGCGTGGGATGGGGATGGGGGATGGGGGCCAGCGCCCAGACTACTGGGTCGGACAAACTCAAGAAGCAGACTTGTAAGCCCAAGCCCAGGGTAGCAATCTGAGCTGGGGATAGAAAAGAAGGGCAGCTGATTATTATTACTCATATTACGACGAGGGATGAAAGTCGATGAAACGTCGATTATAATAAAAGGAAAAGCAATTTAGTGATGCTACCGTATCGTTCTCAAAGACGACCCGAGCTCGACAGCGAGGACCCGACCTCGACCCAAAAACCAGTCTACACATGTGCTAATTTCTTGGGTAAAAGGATCCAGTTGGTGGATTGCGGCTAACCCTGTCAAGTTACGACGGCCAATCCCACGCGAGCGGTGGAACCAGGCAGGGATACTCTTTACTAGTACTGAATATGAGCATGAGAACCCGCCCATACGAACAGGCGGAGGGAGGGCGCGGTCCACTGATCTCCATACTTGCTGCGAGTGCTGCCGAGAAGAATGATGCTCCGCATACGAGTATGAGTATTTACTACTCGTTGGGGATCGGACAAAGCGGCTCAGGCTGTGGGTTTAAGTACTCGTAGGTGGACCAAGCTGGCTGGACACTCACAGATCCATGCAAGTGGAGGCGACAGGGCAGAGAGGGGCAACTTTCTCTTCAAGCGGACAAGCAGGTACTCGTACTCGTACTCGTAGAAGCACTAAAAAGTGTACATGTAATACTCGTACTTGTGCGCACAACACGAGTTAGCGCCACCAGTCGCCAAATCTCCGATCCTGATCCCCGCCCGTCTTTCCGTCTGGAAAGACACACATCGCTTCATGAATATCCGTGTATACTCTTCGTACCTGGTCAGAAGACAAACACTCTTATCTCATCATGGCACCCTGCCAACGCCAACGAAGCATCGATGATACCGCGCTTGTACAGAAATCGTTCCTACCTGGTCGATGAGCGGACGGAGTGAAGGGGAGGGGTGTGCTCCTCCACAACCCCGCCCGATAGGTGGTGACAAATAGACCAAATATGCGGTGAGTGAGCGAGCAGCAGCGAGAGACGAGGGATCATGATTCAAGTATAGACGCTAGACATGCGCAAACACGGTCATACATATCGTGTGCTATATACGTACAAGTAGTCCAGTAGCCCGTAACTCTACGAATACTTGTAGATCCCGATGATAATTGTGTAACTCCTACGGAAACACATCTGTCGACTCGTATTGTGGCGGCACAATGGGTGGGCCGTCAGTGCGAGGCGGTGATGGCCGCCTTTTGTGAGGGTTTACAGTACGGAGTACGCGTATCAGTACGAGGACAACTACCACAACCTCTCCGAGTACAAATACAGGCATAGCAAGGAGGACAGGGAAAGCGGTGGCAAGGCCCAACGGCATCGCCGCCAGACCCAACAGCATCGCCGCCAGCTGGCTCAGCACTAGCTTGCTTAGAGGGTGGACATAGGCACGCTAGTTCGAGTACTTGTGGCAGTCAAGTCGGCGCTTTATGGGGAGGGGCACCATTTTGGAACCCACTTCACACGTTTCCCCCCAAGCCTCCGTACTGGCATGAGTATACTCGAAGCAACGCCCGAACCATCGGGACGGACCTCACGAGACAGTCCCCCGCACCTTCCACGCGGATGAGAACGGTAGTATTCGGACTGGGCTGCGCCCAATCAAGTCAAGACTTAGTACCGTGGACCGATCAGTACCACCACTTCGCTCTCCCCGATAAACTGAAAAGTACTATTCGGATAATGGATAGTAAGTACTTTGCTGTATTCATAACTCCCCCGAGCAATCGACTAGCAACAAGGGTTGGCCAACCCGCCCTCGAAGCTCGTTCTCGTGACTTCTTCCGAGGGTTACAGGGCCTATCCCTGCAAGTCCTCCTCCCGCGCTGTCTCACCACCAATAATCCGAGCCAGACACGGGAGAGGGAGAGGAGAAGAATGACGCTTGCCATTCCGTGGTCACGAGAGGCAGCGGAGTGCTGGGAGTGGAGAAATAAGCTATCTCCACCATGAACACCCTGATCTCTGGTGCATTACTTAAATGTAATACAAGTAATTAATTGGCAGGTGTTCCCACACGAGACGCAACCATGGATTGCAGTCTTAGTCGCTAGAGAAGGCCTTGTTACTAAACAACATAGAGCATCTCGCGATGACCCGAGCCAAGCACGTGGAGGCTCAGACGGGCCGCCCCATCTACGAGTCATACTCGCACATCCCTCTGTTGAGCGCGCATCATGGCCAGAAATGGATGGATGGCGATATCGTCAAGCTCGCTTCCTGTTTTGACCACCTCGGCTAATAGTCGTACTTGTACCACATGTTGTACGAGTACAGGTACAAGGGCGACAACCATCGAAGCTTCCATTTGGAAGCTTCGAAGAAGGTCCGACCCTCCCGCCCCCCATGCATCGTGCCTCCACCTGCCTCGTGATAAAAGCTGCCCCTGAGCCCTGTACCCTGTCATCATTCATGCCCAACTCAGTGGCACCTGCCCAATCTTGCCCCCATCTCCATCAAGTTCTACTGTCATCGCGTTTCAGCTCCAAGTAGATCCTGATTGTACTCGTACATACAAGTAGACAACCCGGTGCTGATCTGCTCCAAGAGAGGAAATAGTTACCACGTTCCGCCCCTGGCACTGCGCGCGAGGCAAGTCTAATACCAATCTCCGCGGCCAGGGCAGGGCGAACTTCGGGCAAGTCGGCCGCCCCGTCAGGCGCCACCGTTCCTATTCGAGCCAAATATTAATACCTACAAAGAGCATTCACCTTGCCACCAGCCTAGGGGATAGGATCCCTGTAATCAGGCGCGGCGGCCCCATTCGGGGGGATCGACGTCGATCAAGGCCCTTCGAGAAGGGTATGCCGCACTTCCCGAGCATCAGCTCAAACCGCCATGCGCCTGTGGGCTAAGCTACGAGTACTTGTACGTGTATGGCGGGAGGGAATGAATGCGACCACGTTCCCTGTTTCCCGTTTCCCGTCACCTTCCCTGCAGGCACGAGTGCCGGCGTCCTGCAGCTTCGTCCGAATTCGAACAGCGGCATTCACCTTGCTCTGACGCAGGCAAGTTGTGGAATCGAAGGTGCTTCGACGTACGTTCCATAGCCCCGCTGCATCAATGGTTTAACTACCACCCAGTCTATTCAACGCCATGCCTCTGACCGCATTTGTGGCGCTGGAATATTCTCATTGAAAGTATGTACTTGTAAACATGTACGGATATGTTCCACGACCGTATTTGCCCAGGCGACACCCACCAACCGGCCACCTACCTATACGATTAGGTCTTGGAGGGTCGTCCCGAGCTGCAGAACTTCAGCTCCTGCTCATTTTCCCAACTCTTTTTCATCTCATGATTCATACCCAACCGGGGATCGCATCTGGGCTGCCTCGCACCTCCCACCATCAGGCGACCCGTCAGGTTAAATCCCTTCACGGCTTGGAGGACCTCCCACCACTTCGATACTCGCACCAAGTTTTGTCAAATTGCGATAACCACCCAATGGGAATGGTGGAAAGTGGTGATATTTAGCAGCTCTTGTTTCTCGTGGCTCCTCGCCCGCTAGTTCAGAAACTATTTCGGGTCTGGGGTTAGGCACTCTTCATCCCGATACACTGGGCCCCCCTCCCTCGCATGTTTCAACAACATAATACTCCATACGTACTTGTATGCTGAGGAAGACGTCATTCCTTGCCCAGGGTTCCACAGGTTGGAGCTACTCGAGGTAATCCACCGATCGGCCTACCACATGGATCTTATTATCCCGGATGTCCGGAGATTGTCAGGTTCCAGCACCCCATTTCATTTCATGAGGTGACGGATGGGTTCCAATCCCCTGTCTCCCTGCCAGCTACTTGTATATCCGCCCAGGCAGCGGAACGCGTTATCCGAGCTGAGGGTGCGCGCCAAGAGTCGATACGATGTTTTACCCCGTACTTGTACTTGTACTATTAGTATGTAGTACAGGTATTATTATGCTCGTATGTTGAGCTGCTCTCACGACCGGTCCAGTCACCCGCTGTGGGCCGCAATGGACGCGTGCTCGTAATAATTACGGTGTGCTCGAGTTGCATGTGTGACCAAGCATCCCTGCAGCGAGATGCATAAAGGGACCATTGTCACCATTGTTTCGGTCCCGCGGCACAGTCTGACATATCAAGTTACTCGTACGATACAAGTACTCCCACAGAATAAGCTTTTGTCCGCCTCCGACGTCAATATCCGAGGAAGCGGGGAGACATTGTGGAGCATTTTACGAGCAAGCATGAGAAGGAGCTGACGAAGGATCCGGAGCAGGCAGTATGACGAGTCAGATATTCTCCCCGTGTGTCATTACTCCAGCTCATCGGAATATGTTATTACAGCTTCGTTAATTATAAATACGCCCCCCCGAATGAGAATGTGCTACAAGTACTATCGTATGTACGCAATTTCAAGGTGAAGGGAAGGTGCGACCCACCAATGCTATCTACTCGTACGGGTGGGTACATCCTTATCGTCAGTTTGATATGAACCGGAGTATGTCTCAGTCGACCGTATCTTGTATGTTGTATCTTGTAGAGTCCTTCCCCAGGACGGGATATCCGTCTTTTAGATCATGGTTAGCACCAGACCCATTCAGCTTGCGGAAGCTGCTCCTCCCGCCGCCCAGCTAATACTTCTAGTCCCTGATCCGATCCCCACTCGGCGGTTCTCGACTCGCAAAAGTAAGGAAACCGCGACATGGGGTTCAGAGGATCGGGATCTTATCACCATATCGCGGGAGTGTCCCGTTATATCAGTGGTTTTTTCATGAGCCATCCTTCTGTCATGTGTCTCCTCAGCTCGTGCTTCAATAGATTAATTGACGAGTCCCTGTACCCTGTCGGATTCCCATGTCGATTGCCACACTGCCAATCACGGTCTGTCATACTTGCTTTTTGACGCGCCTTGCTCCATGTTCGGTATTGGACCTGGGA
Source organism: Cephalotrichum gorgonifer (assembly GCA_900312665.1). Taxonomy (NCBI): domain Eukaryota; kingdom Fungi; phylum Ascomycota; class Sordariomycetes; order Microascales; family Microascaceae; genus Cephalotrichum; species Cephalotrichum gorgonifer. The sequence goes on from ONZQ02000002.1 coordinate 935,586, forward strand.
GTGTGGCTCGCTAATACCCTTGGCCTTCGCATTAGCTTCCCTGGACGGGGATGCAAGAGGAGGTGATCCGCCTGCAGGTAGCCCCAGCCGAGCCTTGTGTATGTCTTGCTTCTAGTATGTAGGCCTCACTTATTACACGCACAGGCGCGAAACTCCCGGACTTTGTGGAGCGTTCATCCGCCTATCAGATTTGTGGTTCCTCTACCTATCTCTTAGTCCCGCCGGATTGGTGTGGATGAACTGTTAGTTTGTATCACGATCACGACTGCAGCCAGGGTATATGGAGAGTTCAAAGCGGAGGATGCGGGCGTAGATATATATGCCTGCCAGTTATCGCCTAGGCAATCCCACCTGGGATGTTAACTGCTGGTGAGTATGAGTGATTGCCGTGCCGCTTACAAGATGGGAAATGCGACTGGTGCGCCCACGACACTCACCATGCGTCCACTACACCCATCTTCTTGCCCCACTTAGATCATATCCAGGCCATCCACATTATCGGGCTTCCTTAGAAGCACATATTAGCATGTTAGATGGGTCTGAGACATACCAGAAGGGAGATGATGCAGGGTGTAATGGAGAGTAGATGTTTTCCGAAACCTCGGCCTCATTCTATTAATACAGTTCGGACCCGCTTCCGATAGTTTCTTAACGCTCTCCTTAAGTGAGTGGACTCGGGGAGGACGGAACCAATACAGAAACTTGCCATCCTTAGCAAAGCTAACCGGTTCGGCGAGCTACAAGTTGGGTAGGGCATCCACGTACACCAACCAACCCAACGGCAACTGGAGTTGCGATTGGGAATATAGCTAAGAAAGACATCGGTGATTATGTATGCACGTTCGATACCCCCGCAACTGATAGTGCTCTCGGAGTAGAACCTTCCGTACACTACAATTTAGTTTACATTCATGCGCCAGTCCTGTCCGTAATAGCATTTCGCCATTCCCATTCATGTACCCGCAGTCCAATATCCCGTTCCTTCGCCCCCCCTCCGACAAACGCCAGCCTATCATTGAATGTCCTAATGCAGAGGACTCATAAAGACGAGGTTAGTTCACGGGCCCCTGGTTGACCTTGCAACACATCAGCCCCTCGCAGACCTTGGCGCAGATCAGCTGGCACTCATTCTTAATGATCTGCGCCCCGTGACTCGCCACACGCATCCTCGTCTCACCGCTCGCGTCGGCACTCCTGATGTCAAGGGATGATGACGATGTGGCCGTCGTCTGCGGCAGAAGCAGCGGCTGCGAGTCGTCTGGCGAGCGAGGCTCTCGGCTCTCGCGGTTGTGGATGGAGAGCTCAGGCTGGAGGGTGGCGGAGTGGATGCCGTAGGCGTGGAGGCACTCGTTTATGTGCTTGCCCGTCTCGATGAAGGTCGGGACGGAGTCGTCCGAGACGACGACGTGGACGGAGGCGATGGCCTTTTGTTCGTTCAGGCGCCAGACGTGGAGCTCGTGGACGGACTCGATTCCGGGGACCTACCAATTGTTAGACATCCGAGATGAGGCGAGTATGGGGGGACTACCAATGGACACGGGTGGTTGTCGGAGGGGAGGGGATGCCCCGCTTACCTTCTCAAGATCATGCTTGATATCGTCCAGGTTCACCCCCGCCGGTGTAGTCTGGAGAAGGATGGACCCGGAGCTCTTCACGAGAGGTAGCGCAGACCCGAAGATCATAATCGCTATGAACAAGCTCACGGCCGGGTCCGCGTAGAAGCGTGCCTCACTCTTGGCCTTCCAGATGGCGATCGCCGCGACCATTACACCGATGTTGTTGATGGCGTCTCCGATGACGTGGACGATGACGCCCATCATGCCGAGGTCGTGGCCTGGTGCCGCGAGGGAAAGGCCCGCATGGCGGTGTTCGTGGTGGCGGATGGCGGGCTGGCGGCACGGAACGCGTACTGTTAGTACTGCTGTCTAGATCAGGGGAGAAGCTGGGACGGGAGAGTTTACCGTGCTGCTGGAGGTGGTGTCGGGGTCCACGGGCTTATCATTCTCCTGGCTCTTCTCGTCGTCGTGGCCGTGATTGTGTTCGTGACTGTCTTCATGGCTATACCCATGACTGTGTCCGTGGCCGTGATCTATACAACAGGATGATAAGAACTCAACTCACCTCGCGTAGGGGGCTTTATTAGTACAATAACATTGACCTACCGTGTAGGAAGAAGAGGCTTATGACGTTCAGGAAAAGACCAACACCCCCCAGAATGAGAACAGTCATGGGATCCTCAACGGCTACCGACAGTCAAAAAGCGGGTTAGCCATCCGAGTTCTAGTCTCCGGAAACCTCAAGCGAAAAAAAAAGGGGGGGGTGGGGGGGGGGTGGGTAACTCACGTCTCACCTCCACGAATCGCTCGATCGACTGGAGAAAGATGCTTACACCGAGGGCCAGGAGGAACACGCCATTGAAGAACCCTCCAAGAAGCTGGCCCCGCTGCCATCCGAAGGAGAGCGCCTGGGGAGTCGTGCTACGCTCTGATATCTATCGCGTAAAACAGGGTTAGACCGATTTGTCTTGGGAATCCAGTGAGCTCGCTCGGGGGGTGACACACCAGTACGGCGGCCAAGGCGACGCAGAATCCGATGAGGTCGTTAAGCTGTGACTGAGTTAGCAAATGTGCCGTCCGGTGCTGGGGCTCTTGGAGAGAGAGAGAAAAGGGGGGCGGAGACACACGTAGTGGAAGGCGTCCGCGACGAGGGCTAATGAACCAGTACGGAAGCCAACTACGAGGCGCGGGGTTAGCTGAGGTTCATGGGTGGGAAAGAGGCCAGGTAAAGCCCCGGGCGTTCCTTACAGATCAATTCGGCGAGGAAGAAGCTGAATGAGATGCCAATCGTGACGATCAGCTTCTGCTTCTTACTGAGTTTGAACATCTGAAGCCCCATTTTCGGTTGTATTCTGATTTCTGAGGTTAGAGTTGTGTTAACCGCCGAGACTAATGAAGAAGCAGAAACGAGAAACGAACTCGTTTGAATAGTTGTAGGTTGGGATGAACGCAGTGGGATGGATTCCGGATGTATTTTTGGGGGGAACCAATTGCCCTGGGATGGGACAATGGGCAACCGGTGGTTCCCTAAGGGGTAGGTAGGAGCTTGATCTATGAAACACGGAAGACTTGCCGTTGTGGAACGTTGGTCTGGCCCAGCTTGCAGCAACAGATGATAAGACGGACACAGGAGGGAACTTTTTTTTTTTTCCCTGGACGCGTGATATGTCGGAGTAGCCAATGTCGAGGAAGGGGAAGGGGAAAGGGACGGGTGGCGGCGGGCGTCTTGCGAGTTTGTTTGCAAGGAAGAGTCTTTCTACTCTCGGGGGTGATATAAGAGGGCGCGGGATACTGCGTGGCCGCCTTGCAGTTTAGTACAGTTGGCTATGATACTTTTTGAATAGAGCCGAGCACGCCATACAGGTATGGGTATGGGGACGACGGGGATGAGTACGTTAGAATGCAATGGTGTTTAGTTTCGGGGTTTGTGTTGCAATTGTCTGCCGTGGTGCCGATGTAGACATAGATATGTGTTTAAGCGTACAAGACGAGTTCACAGTTGAGCTTAAGTATAATGTGAGAACAGTCTGGTCAAAGCAGCGGGATACAAGTATTATGGGTGACTATGATGATATGGCCGAGGCAAGGAGGCAAGCAAACCCACAGGGTGCGTTTCAACCACCCACACACTCTTTCAGTAGTCATAATTCGAGCTGTCACAGGAAGCCCGGTTGGTGAAACCGGGGATCCTTTGGTGATCTTCCTGCAGGGGGCAAACGGGAAACGGTTCGGGCGTCCAGGGGCAACTGGAGCCGGCATTACCACTGTGGGATTGAGTCTCACACATTGCCGCTTATCCGTCCACTGGCCTCAGTTCGCCTGTTCTCGCCTTGTTGTACTCGCATGTACGTTGTCAATATCTTCCGTTCCGCTCCGGCGACTTGAGTGACTGGGTAGGGACATGGAGCTTCGGCATTTGAGAGGATGGTATTACTTTGTGTACCTGCACTAGTACGGAGTATTACTCCGAGAATTATATTTTGTGATCGGTTGTCGGGCGGAGCGGGACCGTGCGCATTGATACCTTGGTCCATGACGATGTTAATAGCTAATATGTACTAAATCCGTATTAGTTAATGCTTGTAGTTAATTGTTTCGTGCACCTGCTTATTAACCAACGACGACTGTCCCATCCCACATGGTAGGCGGTGAGAGCGACTCGAATTCTGCCGTCCATCGTCTCGCCTTGAGCTTCGGCAAAGCGCTCGACGACGACAAGCTGCAACAGAGCTACGGAGTATCCAGCATCCATCTCCTGGTCCGGTGGCTTCAATGCTCTGAGAACATCCTTGCCGATTGGCGACATCTTGTCATATTCAATCTTCTCTTCTCGGCTTCCATCCCATAAACACAGAAGGAGGAGCTCCTGGCTCGGGATGAAGCCCCCCGCACCGCGCAACCCGCGATAATCAGCGCGCTCACACCTCCTCCATGTCGCGTAATGTCCCGCCAACTCCGTCCGGCGGCCGGAGAATCACGAGCCGGACGTCCCTAAGCCGTCAATTTAATAACTCAACCGCTGCCAATATACCCCACCATGCCTCGCCACGATCACCGGACACCGCCTCTTCCTCCTCTACCGCCCGCGCCGTACCGCACCCGGCCTCTAAGAAGAAGCTCGAGCGGGTTTGCACCGTTGCCGTGAACGAGAGCTACCCGCCCGGCGAAGTTCTGCTCAACCTCGACATTCTGAGCGAGATAAAGCCCGGAACGCTGGTCTCTATATCCCACCTCAAGTCGGAACCTGAGAAGGCTTCCGGCCCTCACGGTGGCCCGAGCAGACAGCAGACCTTCTCCGGCGATCATGGCGCAGGTGCGAAGCCAGGCTCGGCGCGGGAGGATGACGGGGGGGACTCGTCGAAGCGACGATATGTCTTCACGGCCAAGGACATGCCGAAGGAGAAGAAGGCTCGCCATCCGTCTACGGAGCTTTATGTACCGAAACACGTTGCGGATAATTTCGGGATGAAGAAAGGGACCCGAGTTGTTTTAGCCCCGGTATGCTCCGCTCTATTGTTCCGCCAGATACGACGAGTTACTAACGCCCACCTAGATCGACGAGAGCAACCCGGTAGTCCAAGCGTCCCATGTTGAGCTCACCTTCCGCGACCAATACCTCGCCCGGGCTGACCTGTGGAGGATGACTGTCCACGAACTCACCGAACGCACCGTATACAAGGGAGAGTCTATCCTGTTCCTGGGGACAATCAAGGCCCAGGTATCAGCCGTCTTCGTCGAGGGCAGGAGGGTAAATTCGGCCTTCTTCTCGCGCGATACCCGCCCCATCTTTCGGAGCGAGTCGGCCAAATACGTCTTGTTCATCCAGATGGCTCGAGAGATGTGGGACTTCGACTCTGACGGGTCAGGCGAGATTATGTTCAACAAGGTTGTGAACGGATTCCTTCCAGCCCTGTTCAAGAAATGGAACCTCCTCAAAGTCAGACATCTCGTCACCATAGTACTCTTCGCTCGTGTCGAGTACGACGCCGGCCTCACCGACAACATCATATACAACACTGTGACAGACTACTACACCGGCCGCCAACCTTCAGGTCTGAGGCGTCCGTACAAGGACTTCTACCGGGTCGTGGTGAATGAGATGGCGAGCGTGGAGTGGGCTACCATCCTCAAGCAGTTGAAGAAGGAGTTCAACGTGTTCCGCCGCGATATTAGCCTGAACCACATACGGCCCGAGGTCAACTTCGTATCCGTCGCCCTGGATGCGAACGGTAACCATATTGCCCCACATCGAGTGAAGGCGGTATCCTCTCTAGCCATGTATGGTAACCTAATCGAGGCTGTCAACCTGGCCGCCTCGCAGTACGCACACGACTATATCGACCGAGATCTTATGAGGACGGGAATCTCGATAGTCGTCATCAGCCCGGGGCCGGGAGTGTTCGAAGTTGACTATGAGTCCTTACGCCGCACGACCGAGTCACTTGTGGGCAATGGTATCGGGATTGATATCATCTGTGTGCCGAAAATCCCTCTCCACTCGGTCCCGCTCTTCAAATACCGTAACCCTCATCTCGCCCAACAGAAGGAAAGATTCTATCATAGCAGAGGCAGCACGCCGAAGCGGGGGTCCCTTGTCGGGAGCTACCAGTCAAACGTGGGCTCGGTGTCACCAAAAGGGGTGGAATTATCTCACCGCGACTTCAACGCCGTGCATTCGACGGATGAGTGGTGCTACGCGCTTCCTCAATGGCTGCACGTATCCTACTGGACCGGCACGTCGGAAGACGCACTATCCTACCAGGGCATTGCACTTTCTGTCAACCCCGGAGGAGAGGAGACGGATGAGGAGTTCACCATCAGGTGTAGAATGTACGATCTGCAGATGCGGAGTGTGCTCGAGACCAACGAGATCGAGACGGCTCCGTTAATGTCAGACCCTCTCTTCCCGTCGAGCGCCGTGATCGAGAGCGGCGGTACCCACCGGCCTCGCCAGACCGGGACTAACGAGATCGCCCACATTCCTAATACCCGGGTCCCGGAAGGCTTGTTTGATCACGTCTACGGGTTCATAAAATTTGCGCCGGACCGCATGCTGAAACCCGGGGAGAAGTCGCTGTGGAAGCAGCTCCAGGAATATGATAACTCTCGTGCCAAGCTCCCGAAAGAGACTTCTCCCTACCCGTATAAGAGCGGCCGCGATCTGGACGACAGCTCAAAGCGGCAATTGCTAGTAGACCCGAGTGTTTTCGCCACCTCTCTTCCAGAGAACAAGCCCGTTATTCCCACCAGAATCGTGTCAGGTAATCGAAAGATGTCGGCTAACCTAGGGGAGAGCGGCAGGGTCGGCCGCGACTTGTTGAACCCTGGCAGACCTCCCCCGCGCCCCGCTCCTCCTCCGCCGGCGCGCGTACAGACATCGCCCGTAAAGCCTCAGAAGCTTATGCGGCACATTAGCCTTGGCCAACGTGGATTTGGAATCGCCGCACCCAAGGCCGCTGTGGCAGAGGTTCGGATAGAGACGGTCAGCGCATCGAACTCTTCACGTCCTTCCCTCCCCCCGTCGAGGGGATCCGAGATTTCGACGGGCCGCGAATCCCTCAACCGGCGGCCGATGTCTCCCCGCTCTATCACCAAGCGACCGCCATTCTCGCCGGATTCTCTACGGCTGGATTTACCAGATGCTCGTGCCACGGCTACTTCTGCTGGTGGTATTCCGTCAACGCCGAGCATTCCCATCATCACGAAACCCAATTTCTCATCCCTGCTTCCCGAGGCCCATACGCTCAAGCCGGAATGGTCGAATACCTCTCCGCTGGCACGGAAGAGTCGGACATCGGAGGACCGGGACGCGAAGTTCTCCAGCGTACTCAGGGCGGAAGATGCCCAGAAGGTGTACAATAGCAAGCTGAGAGCCGGTGCGCTCCCCGACCTGCCTACTACCCTATCTCCTACGTCAGCCGTCTCTCCATGGCTTACTGTTCTTAACCCTTCCAATCCGGATGCAAACAAGGTGGACGACACGATGCTTTTCAGCCGCTGGCAGCACGTCTTCCCTCGAACGTCTAAGATGAAGATGATGAAGTGGAAGGCCTTGTGTTGTCCGGCCGCGGTGCCCCTGACGACGGAGTATTTCCCATCAAGGACGCAGTTCGAGAACGAGTATGAGTCTAAGCCGTATAATATCGCGCAGAACGACGACGAGGATGTGGCTGAGGGAGATAGAAACAGCAGGGAACACTTCCTGAGGGAGCTCATCAGCCTTAGGTTTTCCCAGGGTTTCCAGTTTGTGGTTGGCGACGCCGTAAAGGATGCTTTCGGTCAGAAAACACTCAAGATCGCCGACATATTCGCGCGTGACCAGAAGCTGGAAGATGGGGCGAGTGTGTTCATGTCTGTTGGTAATACTATCCACCAGCTGTCCTGCGTCAACGGCTCCGACGTGGAGGTGAACATCTACTCGAGGAAGCCGCCAGCAAGCACGCCGCATATGCTTCCACTCCCCTCGGTGTACAGACCGGCCATCAGGACGCTTCTTGATAGCACCTACCAGACCCGAGAGCTCGACATCGTTAGTCCGCGGTCGGAGAGGGACTGGAACTACATTGACGCCTATCTTGCGGGCCACACAGACGAGATGACGGAGCACCTGAGGTTCTGGAGGGCGAGATTTGTCCTCATCCCCGTCGATCTCCGACCGTCGGCGTTGCCTAGGATGCACGACGAGGACAACGCGGAGGAGATTCGCATTGAGGGCATCCGGCGGCTTGCACAACATTGGCAGAGGTATCGGTATCAAACCCCATCGGAGCAACGGTTCCAGTCCATCTCGCGGAGCAAAAACAAGGATCCAAACCCACTTGATATTGTGTTCAAGACGGAAGACCCATCCGTAGTCATCGCCGCGGAGCTCGAAACTCTCCCGTTGATAGAGGGGTTGGAGGGCATACCACGCAGGGGCCAGCTGCTTTCGAGAAAGGAGCGCTTCACAAAGGAGAACTTAACCATGGCGGCCCTCGCGGAGAGCATGCAGCAGCCGGTTGAGAGCGGCGGGGTAAGGATGCAGAACCGAAGGTGGCACCTGCGTATGCACTATAACTGCTTTATCGGATCGGACATGACGACGTGGCTGCTAGACAACGTCGAGGACCTCAAGAGCCGCGAGGAGGCTGAGGCGCTCGGCAAGTTGTTGATGGCCTCAGAGGACGAGGGCGGCCTAAAGGGGAAAGAGAAGGAGAAGGATAGGGGAGAGGGGCTGAAGAAGGAGCGGGGCTCGGGGCTCTTCGTGCACGTCGAGAAACGGCACGACTTCCGCGATGGACAATACTTTTACCAGATGAGCGAGGAGTACGCGAAGCCGGGGGTGCCGGCGGGGTGGTTCAGCACAAGGAAGCGCGAGAGCACGGTGCCGTCCACGCCGTCTTTTGATCCCGCTATGCGTGATTCACCTCGGAATACCCGGTCCGGTTCGGTACGGACGGAATCCCCCCTCGGATCCTCGTCCTCAACGCCGACAATGACTCCGGCTGGTGGCAAGCATCGAGATCGGCCACGGGTGATGCTCAGCAAGGTCATAAAGTACGACGTCGACCCCCGCGGGCGCTCATACCGGCCCGAGCGCATCAACCTCCACTACGACCGCCTCCACAACCCCGACGCGTGTTTCCACCTCCGGCTCGAGTGGATGAACGTCACGGCCAAACTCATCGAGGACGCGGTGGAGACGTGGGCCAGGGAGGTGGCTCCCTTCGGCCTCCGCCTCGTCGAGGTCCCCATCAAGGAGGCTTGCACCATCACGAACATAAATCCGTTCAAGCGGCCGTACCTCATTCACCTGGCAGCTCCGCCGCCTGACAAGTGCCCTCAGGCGTACGTCGATCCCGGCAGCGCCATGGAACAGCAGACGAACAAGCTGTTCTACCAGAAGGCCATCCTCCGGAAGTTTGACTTCGTTCTGGACTACGAGGCGGCATCGAATTTCCCCAGCGACGTCGACGTGAGATACTCGTGGGGGAACCCGGACTTCCGGTACTCGCAGTATATCCACCGCTCGGGCGTCCTCCTGGCCGAAATCACCGACGCGGGCGACTTTTTGCTGATGGGGAACAGCCTATGTAATAACCGCGGGACCATGCACAAGGACCCCAAGGAGGCGGCTCGGTACGCCGATACCCCGACGGGCAATAATGGCGGGAGGATGATGATCGGGAGCTACATGCCCGATAGCGCGGTACCGCCGGGGAGTCCCCTCTCCAGAGCAGGCGGTCACCTCGGTACGTCGGCATCGCCCGGACTTCGGCCCACAGCGGCAGCAGTGACACCGGCGGCGACGGCGACGGATCCGGAGGGGATAAAGAGGGAGATAGATGCCTTCTGCCAAGACGCGGAGGCTCTGGAGCGTTTCTACCGTGAGACGCTGGAGAAGGAGACGGTTGTTCAGACGCCGGTAGCCGAGGCCGGGGAGTGGTCGTCTACTAGTGGCGTGGGGCCTGGGGGCCTGGAGGTCGTGCCTGAGGCGAATATTCCCGTCTTGGGGCTGCCGCCTGGGATTTTGAGGGATGGGAGGGATAGGGAGGGGAGCCCGAGTAGGGGGGCGTTCGCGGGGCAGGGGCTGGGCGTGGCGGCTTTTAGGAGGAGGAGCGTGCAGGACGGGATTGGGCTGGGTGGGTTGCAGAAGATGTAGTGTAGTGTAAGATGGCGGGGGAATCTCTGGACTAATAACCTCGGCGCACTGAGAGCGTCCCGTATTTACAAAACAAGGGAATAATACTCATTTTCATGGCTCGAAACGGCGGCTAACGGACGTGAAAATATTCAGCCGCCCCACGGCCATGTAAAAGGAGATGTCCGCTGTATTGAATCATAAGAAGGTCGAAGCATATTATCTGCCGTGCGAAGTAGTCAGAAGAGGCGGTAACGTATGTCTTTGCGGCTACGCTAAGGCTCCTCGTCCTACTGGCGACTCAACTACCTGGCAGCCACGATACATTCGTTCATATCTTTTAATTTGTTGTAATGAGACGTAAGCTAACTTACAGGGATATGTTGATCGAACATTATACTGTACAAGAAGAGCACGAAACAAAAAAAGACCCAACAAACCTCCAGTACCCGCAAGCGCTTCGGGGGTGGTAGGTGGACAGGGGCACGCTTCCCGGCCCCCGCACCGCGATCCAACACAAAATTTCGAGGCCTCTTACCCAAAGTTGATGCCCAGGAACCTCGTCTTCTTCTTCGCGGCCGCCCCGGCCGCCTTCTTCTCCTCGTCGGCGTTCTTCAGGTAGACCCTGTGGTGGCCCCTGACGTCGACGAAGAGGTACTTGTACTCGAAGTCGCCGTCGCCCTGCTTGGGGTGCCGCGTCATGTGCAGCTGGGCGAGGCCCTTGTTCAGGGGGCCGTCGACCTGCGTGTGGGAGGTTGGTAGTTAGATTCTAGATTCGAGCGGACCCTCCCCCCCTTCCTTGCTACACGTACTTCGATAGGGGTAGGGCTGAGGGCGTAAAACTTACGTGGAACTTCATCATCAGATGCTCAACGCCGTACCTATCCTGGTAGATGGTCGATCTGAACGTTTCATGCCAGGTCAGCTTCCCTTATAGTTCCGTTTTCCCTGCTATAGTCTCGGAGAGCAGACACTGGCTCGGGAGTGTGGTACTCACGCGATGGGACGGGCCCTCCGCCATTTGTTGTACGTTTCCTCCCCGTGCGCCATGATCTTCTTCGGGTCGCCTAGCAGGGACTGGCACACAGGATCCTTCTTAATGAGGTCTACCGCGCGGCTGAAGTTGGCGACCTTGCTGTCTGGCGCAAAGACTTCGGTGAAGAGGAGATAGGTGACGACTCCCTATGGTTCTTGTTAACAAGTGATTCAAGAGGGGGTGCATGAGAGGTATGCCATGTCGGATAAAAATCCGAGAAGGGGCTCAAAGGAATAGATATAAATAAAATAAAATAAAACTTACTGTGAGTCCGAGCCCGGCGAGTATGAGACCGAAGTTAAAGCTCTGTTGGGTGGCCCTCGCGGTCTTCTCACCGGCGGAGAGGTCCGACCAGGCTACACGGCCATCGTCGTTGAACGGCGTTACGGAGCGGCGTCTCGGCTTCGGTGAGGACGTCTTCCCGAGGCTCGTCTCGGTGGCATAGCGGCGTTGTAGTAGGACGTGTAGTAGGGCGGGACGGAGGGGGGATGTACGGGTGGAGAGGGTGAGGATGAGATTGGCAGGCGTCTTCACTGGTACTGAGGGGCGTGCGAGCTTCATCTTTGCGGTAGCGTGGGATCCAGGGCCATCGTTTAGATCTCCAGTAACGTGGAGTTCATGGATGGCGGCAGATGACCACGATTTTCGGGATGCGGATACAGGCGTGTGGGTGAGTGTGAGAATTGAGTGGGCGAGTTACTGGCTGGTTACCAGTACATGTGAAGCCTGTGAAATCTGAGGTGAAGTGCAACCTTCTCCCATGATTGGCTCATATCCATGGTACCCCACCACTTCACCGCGATCCGGCAGATTTCCGGATATACCTTAATGGGAGACAATGTCTTTACTAAGCCACCTGGATACAAGTGGCTCCTGGCTTCAATGTTCACTTCTGCGTTGCTCTTACTCCTGCCCAAGACCTGTGAAGCCAGGGATGAAGGATAGATACGGAAATGGGACGGACACCGCTATATAGACACAAGAATGACTCGCAGACCCATTCTTTTAAAACCCCACTTGAGACGTTCTCTTCGCTAAAACGCCAAAGTACATAGGAATTCAGAAACCTGGGGCGTGTTGGTGGCGCCCGTTGTGTCTCGTGGGGAGCCAGGGATGGCCTGAGGCGAGGAGAGGGAGGATATTGCGGTGTCAAGAGCGATGTCAATAACAGATGTTGCGCCAAGAGGAGGCAAGCTAAGGAGGATCGCGATGTTAAGGCTCTAACTGATATGTTGTGCGCGTGGTCCACGCGTTATCACGTGGCATACGAGCCAGCAGGCAAGGGGTGGCGAGTGGGGTACTGTACAGATCTACTTGAGGTCGGGTGATCCTCGGGTGAGTGGCGGGGTGGCCAGGAACCACAGATGTTGCTGCGACGGGCCACTTCACCCGCCTCCGATTCTCCTGAATTTGAACTACCAGCCAAACCCGAACGACGTTGCTTATCTTTCACTCGCGATCCCCTCTAACTACCCACTGGTGGCCTGTAGAACACTCTTCCCGGTCGTCTCTGGAGTTACCCGCTTCGAAGGACCCAACTCTCTCCCTCATCTGTCCTCGTCCCCGGTCCTCTTATCTCCCGCCACCTGTCCCCTGTCTCGCCCGAAACCGCAACCATGGCGCTAGCCTCTAAACAGGAGTCGATCAAGATATTCGAGAAGTTGAAGTCGAAGCCTGCGAACAAGGTATGCGCCCCAACTCCCCGAAGCTCATAAATGTTGCTCGAGCCCGCCCAACTGACATATGGGCCCCCTTTTTACCTAGGTATGCTTCGACTGCAACCAGAAGAACCCGACCTGGACCTCGGTCCCCTTCGGCATCTATCTGTGCCTCGACTGCTCGTCTAACCACCGAAACCTGGGTGTACACATCTCTTTCGTCCGGTCGACGAACCTCGATCGTAAGCGCGCCAGCCACAATACCCGCCGATCTACGGATCCGGTCTACCCATCGCCTACTGTTCCGTTGCGCGACAGCTACTAACGCCTGTTCCTAGAATGGCAGTGGGATCAGCTGCGGCTCATGAAGGTCGGAGGCAATGACTCGGCCACCAGGTTCTTCCAGCAGAACGGCGGCACCGCCGCCTTGAACAGTAAGGACAGCAAGATCAAGTACCAGTCCAGCGCCGCGACCAAGTACAAGGAGGAGCTCAAGAGGCGTGCGGCACAGGATGCGAAAGAGTATGTGGCTACCGTATGGGCTAGATGCGACGCTTCCGTTCGATGGAATAGAGACATAAGCGAATATCATTTGGCTAACAAGCTAAAAACGCAGATACCCCAACGAAGTTGTCATCAACGACGGCACAGATCTCAACAGCTCCGCCCCCGACGGCGAAGCGGAGGACGACTTCTTCTCATCCTGGGACAAGCCCGCCATCAAGCGCCCGACCCCTCCCATCTCCCGGACTGCCACCCCCCCCGTCATCGGCCGGACCGCCTCCCCGCTCGCCGGCAATGGCAAGGAGACCTCGCGACCCTCCTCGGCGCTGTCCAAGCCCTCGCCCTCGCCCTCACCCTCGTCCGAATCTAAGCCCGCCGCCAGCCGCGTGATCCACTCCTCCGCACTGCGCAAGACCCCTGGCGCGGGCCCCAAGAAGACCAGCGTCCTGGGCGCGAAGAAGGTGACCACGAAGCTCGGTGCCAAGAAGGTCACAGGCGATATCATCGACTTCGACGAGGCGGAGAAGCTGGCCAAGGAGGAGGCCGAGCGCATCGAGAGGCTGGGCTACGATCCCAACGACGCCGCGGCCGAGGCCGAAGCAAAGAAGGGCGCGAAGAAGGAGGCTTCCAATGTCATCTCCCCCACGCCTGCGAGCCCCGGTAGGAGCGGTGGGTTCGGCGCAACCGCTGCCCCCGCTAAGTCGAGCGCCGATGTGGAAAGATTAGGCATGGGCGTCGCCAGGCTCGGCTTCGGCCAGATCGGTGGTGCCAGCAAGACTGCACCGCAGCAGAAGAAGACTACTGGCGGGTTCGGCTCTGTCGGGCCCATCAAGTCCGAAGTTGGTAAGTTTCTCCCACCCCTTGCGGCCCCAGCCCGATCCCGGGACCTGTTTATCTGCGTCGCTCTCCAGGGCGTAAACCTTCTCACGGTGGAACTAACACGCAAGCAGATGACAACGGCGGGTTCGCCAGGCAAAAGTTCGGCTCGCAGAAGGGGATCTCCTCGGACGAGTACTTCGGCAAGGGCATGTACGACGCCAATATACAGTCGGAGGCCAAGACGCGCCTCCAGGGCTTTGAGGGAGCGACCGCCATCTCGTCCAACGCCTACTTCGGGCGCCCCGAGGAGGAGGAGCAGGTGGAGGACTACGGCGACCTCGAGACGGCGGCCAAGGACTTCGTGCGGCGGTTCGGCATCACGGCGGGCGACGACCTCGAGAACCTGACCGCGGTGCTCGGCGACGGGGCCACGAAGCTACAGGGTGCTATTCGGGCTTACCTGGGCAATTAGACTGTCAGATCTCTTCTTCTCTCGTTTGAGGTTTGTGTTGTTTGCTTTTATAATGCCCGGTGGATCTGCGATTTCTGTTGGGAGGGGGAGCAAATGATGTGGGATGTGGGTTGGACTGGTTTAACATTTTTCTGTTATATTTTGCGTGCATGTTCCCCGTTTTGGGTGTGAAAGGAACGAGACTGGCCTAGAGCCTGCGGGCTACTGAAGTCAGCTGGGGGGAAGGGGGGTTGAGGGTTCAGTCTGCGCAGTGGTTATCTGAACTAGGGGTGAAGCGATAGCGGCGGGAAACCGGTGGCGGGGTCCCGAAGCATCTCAAGAATGGAAAAGGGGGGAGGGCATGGATATATGACGCCTGGGGCCTGAGGTCTGAGATCTGGGATGTGAAGGAGGGAGCCTTTTGTCGGTTCCAATGATGTTTTAATGCCTTTTCAGTCACTGCCCAGGGAGTAGATGCAATAGACGGAAATTAAAAAGCGCATGTCACAAAAGTAGAGAGAAAAAAAGGCGCGGGGGGGATGAGGGAAGATAAAACGTGTGTACTAGGTAGGGAAAACGTCTGGTTCTCCAGCCCGTATAGACAAGACCTAAAAGAGGTGTAATATACATTCAAAACGAGTACGTGGTTCCCCCGAAACCGACGATCCGCGGGGCCGCGCCTTCTACACCGACCGCTAGCCTCCTGATCCTTTCATATATATATAAACCGGAAAGCAACAGCGGCATCATCAGTCATATTCTAAAGAAGCTTACAGCTTGGCAAGCATCTTGCCGCCCCTCGAGATCACCGCGACGGCGTCGTCGACGAACTCATCCACCACGGCCTTGGCGCTCTTCAGCTCGTTCACGACGGCTGCGCACTGGCCCATCAGGTAGGGCCTGAACTGGTCCAGGGGGTCCTCCTCCTCCTTTTCCTCGTCCTCAGCGGTGCCGCTCAGGTTGACGTCGCCTTCGAGGTCCAGCTTCTCGAGGTCGGCCTCGTAGGGGATGACGCCCTTGGAGGTGAGCTCCTTGATCTCGCCCTGGCGCTCGGTCTCCCAGTTGAGGATGTAGGGGTTCTTGCGCACGCGCAGGGGCCTGCCGGTGAAGATGAGGGTGCGGATGGTGTCGTCGTAGCTCGCGGTGCGGACGGCCTCCTTGTGGGCCTTGGGGGCGCCGGCCTCGTCGGTGAGGATGAAGCGCGTGCCGACCCAGACGGCCGACGCGCCCATCATGAGGGCCGACGCGAGCATCTGGCCGTTGTAGATGCCGCCCGCGGCCACGACCTGCACGGGCTTGCCGGTGAGGGGGGACTTGTGGCCCTTGACGGCCTCGACGCACGCGGGGATCAGGACAGTGGTGGGGACGTCGCCGGTGTGGCCGCCGCCCTCGCTGCCCTGGGCGCAGATGATGTCGACGCCGAGGTCGAGGCACTTCTTGACGTGCTTGGGGTGGCCGATCATGTTCATGTAGACGATGCCGGCGGCGTGGAGGCGGTCGACGACGTGCTTGGGGGGCACGCCGACGGCGGAGACGAAGAGAGCCGCCTTCTCAGAGATGACGATGTCGATCAGGGCATCGAGCTTGCCCTTGGTGTAGTCGTAGCTGGAGGGGTGCCACGCTGTTAGTTCTTTCTTCCTCTCTTTCGCTCTCTCGTAGGAGCAAGGTTTGTAGAAAATGGGCAGGTTGGTCTCCCCTGTTTAGGGTTCGAGGACGTACTTGGTCTTCCGCGCGCTACCGCCAACCTGGGGCAGCAGCAGATCGACGCCGAAGGGCGCGTTCTTGTTGACGAGGTGCTCCTTCAGCTCGTCGATCTGGTCCTTCAGCATCTCGGGGGTGTAGCCAACACCACCGATGACGCCGAGGCCACCGGCGTTGGTGACGGCCGCCGCGAGCTTGGGGCCCGCGGCGACGTTCATGCCGGCTAGTATGACGGGGTGGTTGATTCCGAAGAGCTCGGTCGCCGGCGTGCGGATCTTCTCTGTTTTCGCGGAGAGGGTTTGGTTAGCCGTCTTCCATCTTCCTGTTTATCTGCCACTTCCCAAGTGGTGGAGTTGGAGGTTGGAGGTTGGAAAGGGGAGAGAGAGGTATGACGCACGTGGTGAGGCCATGGCTGTGGTTGGGGTGGTGGTGTCAGGCTGCTGCTGGCTGAGGTATGACTGCGTGTATTATCCTGTAGGGTAGACAGGGAGAATAATGTTGTGAGGACGGAGCGAGGTGTGAAGAGAAGAGGTGGAAAGAAGAATGGCTCGAGGGAAAGGACGAGGGTGCAAGATGGTGGCGATGGGCCTGTTTTACATGTGCCGAGTTGGAGTCGCACCCCTGTACTAAAGAACGCCTGCCCCACCTCACCCCGCTGGAGCTTGAGCCCAGGGCGGCGTCTGCGCCGGCTGTGACGAACGAGCCGAGGTTGTTCGTCGGTGCTGGGGTTGCTGGTGGTGGAGGAGGAAGTTCAGGGCGCCTTTCCTTTCTTAGACTAGTGGCTTCCATGGTCGGTTTGAGCACCTGCGCCCCCAGGAATCCGGGGATTTGGGGGACGTGCCGAGGGACGAAATGGGTGCCAAGACCAGATATCAGAAGCTAGCTACCCTTGTGAATTTGTGGGGCGAGTGGGTGGAGCATGACCACACTACTTGTTTGGAGGAAGGAAGCACCGGCAGTCCCATCTATTACTAACCACGAGTACTCCTCGTGCCGCACTATTAAGTGTTGCTCGTGTCACACCCAAGACCCGCTAAAATAGGCGTCTTCATTGGCTGCAGACTCTGGGCATATCGATATCCTGGCACTCCACAAGAACGGACAGCTCGCATTTTATCGTGTGTTTGTCTGAGTATTTGCCTATTGTAGCCCGAGATAATTAAGAATATTATCTCCTCATTGAACCCTCTCTCTTCCCAGGAAAGCAAGCCATATTATCATATCGTACCCAGGAAGTGAACTGGTGAAACGCTCGTGGTCCTGCCAGTGTGATGGTTCCCGCCTCTACGTACACGCCACACCGTGCGCCTAGTACTAAACGTACGAGCTCGGATATGAGCATTGCAGTGGCATCCATCACGAAAATTTCGAAGACGTCATCAATGTCTTCAACAATACTCGTTCACCCACAAACAAACCTCTCCTCTGCACTAAGGACCGAATGAAGGAAGCCCCTATGGACTAGAATACCCAGTGATAGATCCTATACATCATAGCCCAAGGGGCTCATCTCACACCGCCGGGGCGCCTCAACCATGAGGACCCCTTCATCCCTCGTCCCACGCCTCCGCGTCCTTGCCCCTACCTCGGTCCGCACCCCCTCCCGTACCCCCCCTTTCCATCTAGCTTCCCCCCTCGGCCCCAGCCCCGGCCCCCGCCCGGCCCGAAGGCATGGCGCCCCCCGCCCCCGGCTCTCCGCCAGCATGGCTACTACCTCATCCGCCGCAACGCCTTGCGGCTGCTCCGGGGCCGCCCGCGCTGGCCCGCGCCTGAAGAAGGCGTACATAGCCCTCGGGAGCAATGTTGGCGATCGCGTCGCTATGATAGAACAGGCGTGTCGAGAGATGGACTCGCGGGGGATTCACGTCTTGAGGACCAGCGGGCTATGGGAGACGGCGCCCATGTACGTCCTCGAGCAGGAAAAGTTCGTCAATGGAGCGTGCGAGGTGAGCAGTACCCCCCTTTTCTTCTCATCTCACCTCGTCCCATCTCATCCCCTTTCACCAATCCTTTCGTCGACAAACTTCACCGCGGGGAAATCAAACCCGGTCTTTCTTTTTGTGTGAGTGCTAACGCATGGGGGAATAGGTCGAGACTGAACTCGAACCGCTGGCGCTACTGGATGCGCTTCAGGACATCGAGAAGGCGCTCGGCAGGGTAAAGCTTATCGACAAGGGTCCTCGGTCCATCGACCTCGACATCCTCATGTACGACAACCAAAAGGTC
Organism: Cephalotrichum gorgonifer; assembly: GCA_900312665.1. Lineage (NCBI taxonomy): Eukaryota > Fungi > Ascomycota > Sordariomycetes > Microascales > Microascaceae > Cephalotrichum > Cephalotrichum gorgonifer. Next base: position 954,157 of record ONZQ02000002.1, read on the forward strand.
GACAACGAGCGTCTCCAGGTACCGCACGTTGGAATCCCCGAACGGGAGTTTGTGCTGCGACCCCTCGCTGAGTACGTCTCATCCCTCTTACCCTCCTTTTCCAATCTGTCTAGTTTCGCGGGACCTCGTTAACTCAACTCCACAACAGGCTTATCCCCGGCGAACCCATCGATCCCGCTCGGCCCTGGAAGCTCGCCCAGGACTACCTGAATGAACTCCCTCCTTCCCCGGAACCCCTCACCCCCCTCACCCCCCTCTCACCCTACCTCGCTCCCATTGCCGCGCTCGACGGCAAGAGGAAGACCCACATCATGGGTATCCTAAACATCACCCCCGACTCCTTCTCCGACGGCGGCATCACCACTCCCGAAAACCTCGTCGAACGCCTCCTCCACTTCGCCCAATCGGGCGCCACGATGATTGACGTCGGCGGCCAGTCCACCTCCCCGGGCACCCCTGAGGCGACCCTCGAGGAGGAGCTGGGCCGCGTCATCCCCGTCATAAAACTCGCCCGCAAGCTCCCGCAGACGGCCCGCATGACTCTCAGTGTCGACACCTACCGCGCCGCCGTCGCCGAGGCTGCCGTCGCTGCCGGCGCCGACATCGTGAACGACGTATCGGCCGGCCAGCTCGACCCCGCCATGCTCCCACTCGTGGCGCACCTGGGGAAGACCGTGTGCTTGATGCACATGCGCGGCGACCCGCGAACTATGGCCAGCCTAACGGACTACCCCGAAGGTCTGATCCCCACCATCGCCACCGACCTCCTGGCGCGCGTGGCCGAGGCCGAGGCCGCCGGGATCCGCCGCTGGCGCATCGTGCTCGACCCGGGCATCGGCTTCGCCAAGACCGGCGACCAGAACCTCGAGATCCTCCGCGAACTCGACACCCTGCGCCGGTGGCCCGGACTCGAAGGCATCCCGTGGCTCGTGGGGTCCAGCCGGAAGGGCTTCGTGGGGGCAGTCACGGGAGTAAAGACGCCCGGGGAGCGAGTATGGGGCACGGCCGCCACGGTGACCGCCGCCGTGCAGGGGGGCGCGGATATCGTAAGGGTGCACGACGTGGACGAGATGGGGCTGGTGGCTAAGATGTCGGACGCCATTTGGAGGGTGTGACGTGGTTGAGAAGGTGGAGCGGGGCGAGAGAGCCCGCCGCGTGAGATAATCATGCTGTACCGCGATCATTGGATGCTGTGTAATTCATCCCATGCCAGATTGGGGAAGCGACTCGAAAAGGAGGGTGTGTTTATGTGGCGTAGCACCTGCCATTAGAATTGAAGATTTACGGCCGGTGTGCAGCGGGTGGCTGAGCTCGTCCACCCATGATAGGCTTTGTGTACATAGCAGAGGGCTGCTAGAGTCGTGGTCGGAATATACACGTTTTACTCGGGCCTTTAACAGCCTCATTGAGGCTCTTATCTCGTGATATCTATCTCCCTTTTCAGGTCATGACTGCATTTTTATCTCCCATTTGCCCCTGGTCAGGTGCAATTGCTAGGGGGTCACGAAAGCTCCATTGGTAGGAAAAAGGGGGTGGTGGGAAAGGGTGCGTGAGAGTAGTGACAGCAAACAACCCGCACGAAGATAGAATAAAATACAAAAAAAATAAGCAAGTAAAAATCCAGACGCACCGCCTCTCTCGACCGGTGAACCATGTCTGGTGTCACTTTGTTGTGAGAAATCCCAGGCTTGGACGTGATGGGTTGATCAACCCGTGTCAAAGGGGGGGGGGGGTGGCAGGGCTAACCGGATCTCGACCCAGAAACAAAGAAAACTTGAGAAGATACTCCAGTCGACTCGACACACCCACAGTCGTAAATATATTGTGGATGCCAAGGCCCTGATGGTGGGCAAGAGAGGGTGGCGAGGCTCCGGGACCGAGGAGAAGGGGGGCGGGGGAAGATCCCGTTCATGCTCTGGCATGACCAGCATGGGAGACGGACGGCGCTCACCAGAACATTGCGTGTGGCATCCATACAGCAGTGTGTCTCCTTCTCAGCCTCTAGTTCTATCTATGAGTACATTGACTTGCAATGTACCATTAGGCACCCCTTGCGACGTGGCCCATCCGAATACCCCCGGGGCGTGCCTCGTTGGAAGTTTCACAGAAGGACCTTTTGCTTGGATTTACTCGAGTTCCTTAACTTCCTCTCGGTCCTGGGCCCTGGCGAGCTGACCCGGCAACAGAATCAGAAGTAGCTGTGTAAAAGGCTACTCGTAAGAGGGGGGAAGGGGGGTTCAGAGAGGTAGGCTACTTGTCACGCTCCATCCTCTCCCCCTATTCGCCAGCTTTTCAATTGACAGAGTGGCCTCCGGGAAACACGAATGTGAAGCTATCTGACTATGAGCTGTGCAACAGCGGCATGAGTAACTAACGTCCGATAGGGCTGAAGGAATAGCCGCCGGGTTACTAACTAACATTTCGCCGTTCTCTCTAGCTTAGCTCCAACTTGACCCAAGCAATAGAAAGCGCGTGCGATGATGATCGAGAAGAATGGAGGGGAACTGTACCAGGGAAAAGGTGAGTCAGGATGATGGTGTGACTGGGGGCGAGATGATTTTCGATGCGCTGCCGCCGCCGCCCCCCATTCCTCGTCTCCACCTCCCTTGCTGAGGGTTCCCGCTTCGGATGTGTGGCTGGCGGGACCTCATGTCCGTTATGCGAACAGCAGGCTACCGAGATCACAGACTAAGCTCGAAGCGGGACTTTTTTGTGGGCATTGTGGCCGTCCTCGGGCGTGCCCTCGACAGCCCCTTTTTTCGTAGGGAACGACGGCGATGGCGTAGAAGGACGCCAGCGAAGAATTGCGACGATTCGAGATTGATTCGTAAACTAAAGCCAGAATCCTCGCTTGGCACATGTCCCGCCCAGTCTGGTGGTTGATACGAAACACGAGGGAAGCTGACTCGGAGAATATCCATTTCCAAGGGGTACGAGGGGCATTCACTCAACGAGAACAAAGGTACAAAGCATATACACACCGAAAGTCTAAAGGGACCTGGCCTCCGGACGATGGATGAAATCCCCTATCACCGACTGCGGTGCGGGCCTCTCAACGGGGGGCGGGGAGGGGTGGTGTCTTTGCGGACACCCCTTGCTGGAAAACGGAGGCACTTCCCGCTACCCACCCTCCCCGTTACCGATGGCCCCCAAAAACGGAGACTCATTGGGAAACAAAGGTGCAAGGATGAGCTGCACAACATGTTCCTGTCAGGAAGCAGCACCCGCCCCCCCGGAGATTCATTGTGCTTGGCTACGTGGAAGGTTGTAGCACCACTCAGGGGTGGGAGGGAGCGGTCGGGAGTGAGCCGAGCTGCCGCGGGTGACTATTTCTATCGTCTGCCCTCCCTTGGTCAGTACTTTTTAGATTGCAATGCGACGCTAATATTCCGGCCAAGATCATCTATAAAATCATATATCAGGCTTTCCTCGCGTGCTCCTCTCATGCTCCGAGGTTGCAGCTGGGGGGGATAATAAGCCATAAGCCGGGCCGTATGCTGGTCGGCGAACGAGAGGTTCTACCTGCAAGTATTCTCGGCCCCGTATCAGATCCCCCAAATCTGCGGGTATGCCGGGTTTCCGTTGTACCCCCCTGTAGCCCGCATCCTCCGCCCTTTGTGGTCGCCGATGGATGGTTCGGATGGTCTTGTTGCCCGCTCTTGGTCAAGTAGGGGAGCGGTGTACTGGAGAGAAGTAAATGTGAATCAAGGGTGAGCTATCTCTCACGCTCTGGAAATTTCTCAACGTCTCTAGGTAGTCGGTACGAGTTCGAGAGTGGGCTGGTACGACGGACCTACATACCCTCATAACCTCCGAGATTAAGGAGGGGGCGTTAGGTCCCCCCGACCGAGTCGCTTTCTTGCACGCGCGTGACCGACCTGACAAAGGTGCAGTTTCTCTTCATAGCCCTGCTCTCCATGCTTGCTCCAGTACTTGTAGTCATTGGCAAACTCAGACAGCTTCCAGCCTTCGTTCTTACTCCCTGTTCCCTGTCCCAGGAGGCGCCCACTTGTTTCTTCATCACCCCAACAAGCCACTTACCGGGGGGGTCGATCGCATGGTCGTCACACTGAGGTCCCCCAGGTGCGGTGCGTGCCTGCGGGCAAACCAATGCTTGTACGGGCGTCAAAGGCTGCATCCCGGGTGTGAAACCGCTCAGGAGAGTGAGAGGGCATGTTCCTTGACCGGCATACCCCCAAAAAGAGCTATCGGGGTCGCCTTTAAGAAAAGATAGTGTTCAATCTCGAGTCTAGTAATATGTGCAGACAAGTTGCGTGTTGTGTGCGTACGCTTTTAAAATGGTACTCGTATGAGTAAGAAGTACTCGTAAGCCCAGCAGGCGCCATCATCAAAAGCTCTTCCAAAGTGCAGGAGCTCCCCCCCCTTCTTTCTCTTCCTGCCTTCTTCCGCACGAAGGTACTCCGCACTTGTACAGGTACACCCTGACACTTCGTGTTTGTCACACCATTCAAAAGCGCTTATCCTTGATGAAAGTGGGGAAGAGAGCTCTAGAAACGGAATGCGCGTCTCGCCCCGCCGAACAAGGATGGAGGGAGGGTCGCAGGCGCGAGGTAAGGGGGCGGGCGGGCGCGTCGTGTGTGAGACGACACGACGGGTGTATTTCCTGGGCGCGATGGCCGAGGGTGGTGGTTGCGCTTTTTGGCTGGATGGCCCCCGAGCACAAGTAAGGTTTGTTGTTGTGTTACAAGGGGATTTGAGGGGCAGACCTCTGTGCGGTTGGGTGTGGTACGGTACCTTTTGCTGTGTACCCTCGAAATGGATGCATCCATGTTGGTTGTTGGTTGAGGGTATGCATCGTTCTGCATGATGGACCTACCAACGGTCTCCACCTCGACCTCCGAGAAAGCTACTCTATGCGAGATGGTGTGGTACGATATGTACTCGTATATTACCTGCAGCATATACCATATCAATCATCTACGGCGGCCGGCTTTCATTCACTAGCGCATACCAGCATACAGGTGTGAGCATCAGGAAGGACACGTCTGGATGCTCTCGGAATGCAGCTCGCTGGCCGGGGGGAGGAGTCTACCCCTCCTCAGGGAAATCGGAAGTTGGGCCTCCCGCTTGACAAAGACGTTATTATAGACACGTCGATCATTCTTGCTGGCATGTGGATCGGTTTCTCCCGCTAGGGTGTGTCAGTTAGCTCGTAAACACCCGGGGGCTTTGTCTCTCGACTCATACATGTGGATGTTTCTCCCACCGTCTACACTCAGAGGCGTCGGGTCGAATGGGGCCAATTCCACCACAACTTTGCCGATATGCAGCTTGCTCCCCGCCACGCCTCACCCGAATGATGCTCGTGGGAAGGGTGAAGGAGGGCGGGGGAGGCATACGTACCTCTGTCAAGAAGGCTATTATATCCCGCTGTCGTCGGGAGTACTTCGTGGGGCTTCCCGAACATACCGGCCATATAACACGGATGGCGAGCCCCCGGGAACGCTCGTTTCGCTAGCGCAGCCGAAGGAGCGGGGGACATTTAGTTGCATCCGTTCTAGCAAAATTACGACGCTAGGAGTCAGTGATGTGCTCCGTTGAGAGAGCCGTGCATGCTAACCAGTCCATGTTAGCTGCACGAAACCAAATCGCTCCTTCCCTCCCCTCCCCCCCTTCCCGATAAAAAAGTCGACTTGTATGGGGTTGGTACCCATTTGTATACTATGTGTGGTGGTACATCGCCGGTACGTAGGCTCGCTATAAGTAGCTGGACCCATTCGGAATTTACTTCTCCCCCCCTTCGACCCTGCACGTTCCCCCCCCTCCTTCCTTCTTTCCCCCTTCCTCCACCCTGGTCTGAGATTAAACTTTCAGGGCTTGGTAGCACAACCTCTCCGGGAGCTCGGCAAAAAAAAGCGACGATCGATTGTAGAACGACCGAAGATTCCTTTGGCGAGCGGGTGGATGGAGGACCAGCACTCGAGAGAGACGGAGAGATGGCTGGAATGGGTGCAAGACAATGAGAGGGAAATATAACGGGTCTTGGTTCTGGGGTAAGACGGCCTCACCTTTTTTAGGCTAGTGCCAATCGTCAGATCTAGTTTTCTCAAACACCCCAACCAAACCTTATTCAGACCACATTAGAGGCTCGAAACGAGTTTACCAGGTCCCCTATTCCTATATCCCAGTTTCCTCTCCTTTTATTCTTTAGCTACAGAGGAAACCATCTTCCTCGGAAAAGCGTTGACAAGCAGCTTGATATTCGGGACCAATGTCTTAGACATACCGGTTGACGGCACAAGCCATCCATCCACACCCAGCCCTCCAGGGTTCATAATGTCCCCCGGTGTCAAGGATCAGAGTGGAACATGTATTAAAAGGTATTACTGAAAGAGCTTGCATAGACACAGCCTTCCTCGGACTCGAACAAACAAGCACAGGGGTCAACACGCGCTAACTGTACACGTACGAGTAAATTGCATGTGTAAGTCCCTGCGTCTCGACAAGAAAACGATCGCTCATTGCTCCAAGCCCAGTTCTGATGCCTGCTTCCTCGTATTAGTAGTTCCTTCAATGTGATACAAGTATATCCCATTCCCCATTCCACCCGCTCAAGTAGCATTCTCACCACGTCCATTCTCCACTCATCCCTCGAATGAACCAATTATATCCCCGTTTATTACCATTCTCGGTAGCGGGGCTGATTGTCATGCCGTTGGGGAAAATTGGGAAAGGGAAAAAAAGAAGAGAGGAGGGGATGGTTGATGCTAAGATTTCCTTCATTTCCCTCATCACAATCAATCAGTGCATCCCCCTTGTGTGACCACTCCCGAGTCCCGAGTTCCAAGGGTTCCACAGAAGGCACCCGAACATTTTCCCTACGGAAGTACTCGTACTTGCGCAGATCGGATTTCCTCACCCTATCCAGTAGTCAACTATCACAAGTCGTGACTCTTTTGGTTCGGTTCTCAGTTATCCGCTTGTACTTGTAGTGTCAGCGTCGGTGACACTTGTCGGTGAGGGTGGGTGAGGGTGTCGCTCGGTCTCACATTTCCTGCATGTGAAATTCCCCACTCACCCCCCACCCCCCTCTTTCTCTCTCTCAAAAAAGCCTAACGTCGAGGAGGAAGCCGCTGTGAGTGTCTCGCGGAACTCGGCAAATCAAAAGGCAGCAGCCGCTCTATGCAGAACACCGAAAGAAAAGAAAAGAGAAAGGAAAAAAAGCAGGGGTCTAATGCTGATCTCCCCTTCACCGAAAAACGTCGCCTTTTTTTTCTTTTCTTTCGGCCGGTTGCTCTAACTAGATCGACAACCCGCCCCCTCCTACACCTCGTATTACACCTCATTTACCTTCTACACCCCCCAAAACACAGTAGCTATCATCCAATATTTACCCTTAAAGGAGCAGGCTCAAAGTCCAATTGAAGGCGTACCTCGCAACACGCAAATGAAATCCTGAAACTCTGTATTTACACCCCTCATCCGCCCTTCCCCCTCTCTCCCTCCCCCCTGTCCATGCAGGTATCGTCACCCACACAGCCCAGCTCCCTTCGGATCAAGCCCACGCCCTCAGGCGGGTCATCACCGGCAGTTAGGTAAATGCGTCCCAACAACCAGCTCACCGGTCCTATTTGGATTGGCACTAAGCTCCTTGTAAGCAAGCCACATCTCGTGGTTAGCTTACTATCCGTTGATTTCCAGGAGAGGCGGGCACGCTCGCTTGTCCGGATCCGTGTTAGTGATAATCCCTCTGAGTACATGTGTTATCGTAGACGGGAAGGGTCGAAAGGGACCTGATGTACTAGCAAGTACGGGTGTATCAAGGTGAGGGACAGGCAGCCATGCATCAAACCGATTCTTGTTCAGACGAAGACAAACGACAGGGATATAATACTGTGAATCCAGAAACGAGCTGCTTCCATGGATGTCGGCGAAACCCAGCCTCACGGGTGGGGGTTCGATAATACCGCAAACATCCCGGAGAGTAGCTATTACGTTTCAACGAACAAAGAGTTGTCCTTCAAGAGTCTCCTCCACTGGACACAGGTGCCAGATCCACCAGGGACTGAGTCGTAAAGTAGCGGGGGAGGGGTGTGGGTAAAGCAGCAATAAGTAAACGTCCAACGGGGGCCGGAAA
>ONZQ02000002.1:967864-1009389 GCA_900312665.1 Cephalotrichum gorgonifer
GTCTTGATCAACAGAAGTACGAGTACGGAGTGCGGCCGCGTACGAGTACACGACAAGAGACCGCCCCTCCCCCCCCTTGTCTGGCCTGGCAGGATACAGGACACCCCCCGCGGCTACGAGATCGGTCGCAAGGGAATGGTAAATGGAAAGGGAAAGGGAAAGCGTGCAAGATGTGAGGGGCGAAACGGCAATTCAAAGACGGAACAGAAACCGGGATGTGTCGAGATGGACGGAAGGGACGACGGTATTGTTCGTGCTGGTACAAGTAATTCGAGCGGGAAAAAAAATGAACGGACCAGATGGGACAGAACAGGGCTGGCAGCAGCTCCTCCTAGAGACGGTGGTTTGGTCGGTGGTGAGCGCGGGCAGGGTGCGATTAGAGACAATACAAGTACCTCGAGCTTGCATGTACGGCCAGGTACAGTACAAAGGGGGTACCGACAGGATAGCAACCAGTACTTTAGTATTACCTGGAGCTTCGTTGAACGAATCCCTCAATTCTCAATTGCACTTTCCCGTGTCACTCAGATCAAGAGGACACGGCGCAATGTACTCGTAGTCGAACTGGGGTAATATCGCGCCAACACTAAGATTGATAGAACCACACCAGGAGTCGGTGAGGGGGAGAGGCACGCCCCTTCCACCTTCCACCTTCCACCTTCCACTAGAAGGGGAAGGGTCTCGACTCTCAACTTGAGTGTCCATGGTTCGAGGTACGGTACTCGTACTAATAAAGACACCCACAAATGGAAGGAGCGGGGCCGGACAGGGAACAATTAACGACGTGTGCAAGGTGGGGCGCAGGGCTTGTTTAGTGATGTTCGACATTATTGCTCCGTCCAGGTTAAGCATTCGACAGCCTGAGCTCGCTGGAGCAACAAACAGGTCCAAAGTGCAGCCTAGCATACCAACACCCTCGACTCGGAGCAACTTGAGGTGTCATATTGACTGGTGCGAAACCCACAGCTTGAGGCGTACAACTGCAGAGCAACTCGACTCAGGCACCCGGAGGCCAGTGGCATTCCAGTACCCGGTCGAATAATACCCGCGCCGTCCCCTTCGGGTGACGTGCAGCCGCCGAGCAGCACGCCCAGAGGTGCCTGTCTAGTCACTTGACAGAAGTACCGAGAAATACGGAGTACCGGGGAAAATAAAAGCAGAAAAAATTGTGGACGTAGGAGATGTTGCAACGTACCGACGACGACAACCGACCACCCGGCGACAATTCCAGGACGGGAATCCCATATAAACGCCAGTAGTTGGCTCAACGCCACAGCCCAAACCCCCTCTCTCACCTGTTGAGATAGATTGACCGGCTCATTTGGACTTAATATAAGCCAAATGCCTCCTTTCGGTTGGGGCATCCGCAGCATATACAGACTGATTGATCCACCGAGCAACGGCGAATGGCCCATGGGGAGATAGAGGAAAGGATGTGATGTGATATGGGGTATTTACAAGGGAGCTTTATTTATAGTTACCTTATGGACCTGGTGAGAATTCATGCGGGTAGCGGCGACGTCTGTGGTCGCAAGTGCCAGAACGGAAAGTTCGAGGTGCACCGCGTTCGCGTGGCTTCGGTATCGTTCAGTCGCGAGTAACGAGAATGTGCTCCCGTCTCCACTTGTGTACCTGGATTTGCCTTTATTAGGGAAGTCTAGCGGGTGTTGGTGGGTCTGTGTCGTTGCACTCCTGTGGTTAATTCCACGAGTTCCATCGGCCGCTGGATCGGACGAACTGACCTGGCTGGATGGCTATGTAACTGGCTGCCGGGATTGATGGGCGTGCTTAGCATTACCTGGTGCTTCTGCGTTAGTAGTCTTGTTTCATACCATATGTTCTTGTAGTAGGCTGTCCTCATACACTTACGCCAACCCTTTCTCACGACTAACAGCTTCTGGGCGTGTCGGAACGTACTGTGGACTGAGCGGCAGAGGAGAGGCCGGATTCTTTAAATCCACTTCTCTTTTTACAGCTGCGAAAACAGTTGACACTGTGCTGGATACTCTGGCCCCGCGTTCTTGGATTCTTTCGAGATAGATGTTGGTGCTCGCGATCCTTTCGAAGGAACAGACAGGCTAGAACAGGGTGTTGGCTCCTAGACTCTTCGCTATGGATGGATCCCTGCGTTTTGTCTGGACCTCGTCAGTAACAGTACAGACTCGTTTGCCACAGTTCTAGACATTGATTCTTCTCAAGATGTGGCATGGGGGGGAAAGATGGAATTGGGGGGGGGGGGGGGGTCGGGAGCGGCAGAGGTTGCCTAAGTCTCGCGATACCAGCCCGCCTCTCACACGGCCGTATAACATAGCTGGAATAGCGTTTCTGGTTTCCAAGGTGGACGATTGTCAAGTAATGGTGAATCATCCCCTTACCTTGATCCGCAGAAACTGTGCTTCGTTCGACGATCCTTCGGGACTCGTCTATGGTGTTTCGGGAGTGCTGTTGAGTCTTTATACTTGCATCTGAGGGCCACGATTCTCCAGGCAAAAAGCTGGGAGTGGGCTGGGGGGGGGTGGAATGGCCAAGATATATCAAGGAGGCGTTATCGGACGGTATAAGATCGAGCTCAGCGACACTTCAGCATTTCACCCATAGGTGTATGTCTGAGGTCGTCTATATAATGTTCCCGGAGTGGGGCGGTGGTATTCGATTCTGGCTTTTCTGCAATGGGGAGCTCCGGTGAACTCACGCTGGTTCAGGTTCCACTGGACCCAGGCGCTATGCGCAGGTGGATAACAATGGCTAGGGGGCGTAAAGGTGGTAAGGCTCAAAGTTCTGGGGAGTTGGAGTAGAACGAGAGAATGCAGGAAGACCAGGCTCGATCGCTACTGCGTCAAGATGTAGGATTCCGAGGTCGAGTCCCAGGGGATTGTTGGAGGACGTTGGCCGTGTCTTATACGAGAGGAAAGGAGAGAAGAAAAAAAAGGGAACAAGGGGGGGTGGGGGGTGGGAGGATGGAAAGTAAGAGGAGGAGGAGACAAGGCCTGGATTTGAAGGCGGCAGAGGACACGACGCGGCGATATGTTAGATCTTATTCACAAGAACACAGGCACTGCTATTCACCAGATACCTTTAAACCCGTTTGTTCTTCCCTATTTATGTCTTTGTTCTTTTCTTGTCCCCTCAAAACATCACATCAGGCAGCCCATGACCGGTGACCACTCCTACTTTTCTTCCTTCTTCCCTCAGTCGTGCTGCGGCTGCCGCTTACAATAGAACCAGAGGCAATTCTAACCACCCCATTCTAGAATTAGACCTACGTCGTCATCTTTTGTGAGTGTGAGAAAAACGAGGTCGAGACCTCTACACAGAAAACGGGAAGGAGGGATGGAAGAAAGGGGAGGAAAGGAGGGGGGGTGGGCTTTCCGATCTGGAAAAAGGGGGGGGACAAAAAGTTCAGGAGCGGCCCTTCACCTTCCTCCTTCCTCCTCGCCCGGGACCCTCCCCCCTTCCCTCCCCACCGATCATCTGAGGTAAGAAGCCGATTGAGATGCAGGCCTACTTACAAGCATACATCCTAGTCGACCTCATGGTCTCTATTCCTTCTGGAATCCCTCTGGCCAAACACTTTCCCGAGACCGCCGTCCGGAACGCTTTCTGGTTTCTCTAATTAGCAAGCATGGGCTTGTCAGATTATTAACAACCGTCCAGGATAAAAAAGACTCTCGCATACTAGCGTACAGGTAAGGCGGTAGGAGGGAACAGGTATCTTAAATGCATATAGGCCGGTATTAACCTCGGTATGTCTAGCGGAATACGAAGGTGATTCCAGGTGTGCAGATAGTAGAAGCACGGTAGGTGTGGCCTCTTCCAGGTCGTTCAATCCCATAGGTACTTTGCCTTCCCACCGTCCTTGACCGTACTCGAATCCCCTCGATGGGGACCAGAACTCGGAAGATGGGGGTAAGAATATGAGTAGCCTCCCTCCGCCCCCTTTGGCAAACATGCAGCCTTCATCTTATTCCAGTACTCTCTCCTCTCCTGGCCCGATGTACCCACCTACGCGCTAGATATGCAACTACCCCTACCCGTCATTATCTCTAACAATCGGGCTCTCGACGGGACGCGGTGAGGAATGGCCTATGATTGGAGAAGTATCCCACTTGGCGAGGACACCCGGCTAACTGCAGTGATGAGACATCAGCATCGGGTCACCCATGAACATTGCGTTCACCAACACAGTCTTCCGTCGAACTTGATTGCGCCTCGTCTGGGGCGGGGGCGAGTGATGCCTGTTCCGACCACCCCAACCTGTGAAATCGTAACGGTCCTTTGTTTGTTCGAGGTCGTTGGCGCGTATAAACGACTCGACTTCGATGTTCCTGATCTAGAATGCGCTAAGGACACGCCTGGAAGCTTTACTTGTAACTTGAAACTTATATACTTGGGGTGTTAGGGAAGGCAGAAGAAGGGGGTGTATAGCTCCGGTATACCTAGGGTGTAAGATTAGGTCTACAAACAATACCCGTTCTTCCTTCAACTTCCAGCTATTCTAACACGCGCATGTTTTGGTCCGAATAACCCTTGAGGTTCGTAGAGAGTAACGGGGTGAGAGATCGCGTGCCCTTACCCCTAATGTTCTTGCCTGTGAGTTCCCTTCGAGATCCACGCGCCTCAAGATGCAGGTCCTACGTGCGTGTCTGGCTCTGGATCGATGCGGGCTACAAAAGATCTCTCATGGGTCAGAAAGGAGGGGTGTGTGTCCAAAAGGTTACTACTAGTTCCGAGCTTGACGCGTCGCCATCGGACATGCTGCGAATAACAAGCCAGTTCTACTCCTCTCCCCCCGCATCATGTATGGGAAGTCAACCGCCTACACACAGCGTGGGATACTGCAGTTCCTGTTTATCCAATGAGAGTGCCCGCTACCCGAACTGCTTTCTCAGCTCTGGGGTGGTCTGAAGGCTCGTTCGTCGACGGGCAAAAGGAATCATGACCCCATTTTTCTGTTCCTTATCATTGACTGATTGCCCCCTCCCGCACTGGTTGTAGAATGACGGAGAGTGTTCCTGGTGGAAGCATCTTGCCCTCGTGTTTTACTTTTCAAAGGGGGGCCACCCGTAGAAAAAGTGGTATGGACATATGTCGGTAGCCGCGAACTAGGCCTTAATTGGAAGGGGGAGGGGTGCAGATGAGCGTTCAGTTACATGTTTTCCGCATCATTGCCTGAGAGAGTTCTCGCCGACACGCGGAGTTGCTCATGATGGCCCGGGTTTCTTGCCTTCGGACAATGATTGCCCGAAGGTACTTTTGGGCGAGGAAGAGGAGAGAAAGGGGGTTCTTTTGCGTTAGTAGTGGATACGATCCGGGGCCGTATCCACGGACTATCATCGATGGGGCCCCAATGCCAACTCACTAATGTTAGATATCTGGATATAGGATACGGATTCCATCTGATGACTATCTTCTCGATAACGAACCTCAGGGTTAATACTATTCAGTAGCCTAGCGGGACCTTACCTGTCTCGTCAGGCCTTCAGTCGACTCAAGATGCCACTCCCCGGAAGCGAAGAGAAGCATGGGCGGCGAAGGCGCCGGGTAGAACCCGAGGAATATATTTACCAAGCTAGAGGAAAATGCATGGACCTTGTATCCTGTAATGTATCTAGGAAATGATCAACGGCGTTCTAACTTGGCTTGTGACTCACTCCCGACGAACAATTTCAGTTTGACGCCCCGATTTTGGGATTCCATGCGTCTACGTACATGAGATCTTGTGGCAAGTGATAAATTACGAAGCTACTTGTCCCACTCTAGTCAGTATGTCCCCTGGACCACCTTCCATTGTTAGATTGACATAGCACATGCTATGAGGTGCAAGGCCAACTTTTCAGCGAATGCGAGGTCGAGGCATTCACTCAAGGTTAGAAGCCGGTGTGATACCTACCGAAGCGTTAAAGAGAACTAAAGCCCTGAACCATAAGATATCTGAGGCTGGGATAGCGCCAACGGGTACGATGTTGGCCACGAGGGCGGTTGAGGGAGAGATAAGCTCGGAAGCAGAGATGAGCCAAAGGACTTGCATATGAGAGAGCTGGAAAACGACTGGAAGCTACTCTCGGCTATAGAGCGATCTCTCAGGGATGCATCGAGTTAAAGGCTCCGGAATGTCGTTTGGATCTGTATCAGCAAACGAGCTACGTGCGCGTAACTGGTGCCTAGACTTGCGTACGACGTGCGGGGAGATGGGCAGTCTACTTGTCAAGGACAAGCAAACGGGAGGCGAGTCCAACGCTCCAACGGTGGTGGCCATAGTCGAGGATAAGCTGGAAATACTGCAGGTATCCTAATACAATGTCCTCCTATTCATGTTAGTCCAGGGTGAGTAGATCTACATGCCCTACTAGCCGGACCCTCTCATCCCCCCTCTCTGAACGCGTTAGAATTATCTGCTTTCAGTTCTTACCGAGAATAGTTCAAGCTAGGTACAATACCGGCTGCCAAAAAAAATTGAAGAAACCTAGAACGCGCTACCCCATCCTAGGTCGGGCTTTCCTTCCATCCGCGTGCGGAATGCAGGCTCGGAGGGCAAGAACGATGGGCCACACGAAGCCATCGGCATTGGCCGGTTAGGTATTTCATTTAACCCTTGCCACGTAATAACGAACATTGGAAGGTAATTATGATGTCCTGCTACCGAGAGTGGAGTCCGGAGAATCAATGTACGATGCATGACATATTCACCACATATCTATCTGTGTGGGGCTGGCTAGGCTCCCTCCCATGTCCCTGAAGCTGCGAGAGATGAAGATCCGTGAAAGTCCGGTGGAGGTCCTCTTCCTTCAGGTCGGCTACCTAGGTCTAGTGCAGCGAACGGTCAGGAGCAGTGGGTGATAAAGACCAAGCCATAGGCTCCTCCGGGCTTATTGGTATGGATCCTATACCTCTACCTCTGCGATGCTTTCCTTGCGAGGGGTGTACGTAGAAATAATCCTCTATTGTATCATGGTAACCTCCAGCGCAATTTCCGGCAGGTAGGAGCTCTCCTCCTTTGATCTCCTGCCCCGGTTGACTTTTGGGCAGAAGACCTTCTCTAAAGGGGTAAGAACTTGGTATGTCGGGGTGTTTTACTTGGTATGTCGGGGTGTTTTCCAATGACGACATACCCCTCTCTTCCTCGCCTTGTAGGAGTGCCATTAATTTACCATCTTCACGTGTACTCTTCCACGTTCTCTTTCCGAGTCCTCATGACAATCACCATCGCCGGCAAGAAGAGCCCGCTCATCCAATCCAACGAATGCCCTGGGATGGTGGAACTGTTGCGTTCCGGGTTCCTTGGGCACATCACGATCCAGAAGTGTAAACACTTCAATCCATTGGATGCGCATATTTTTCAGATTTATGAACGCCAGACGGGCTTTATCTAGCGCCCATGCGCACCTACCCATTCTGCAGGTTGATTCCGAAGGCCCTCGTATTCACTCTCTTGCAGCGCCTAGCCTCATGGACGAACCACGTGGACAAGAATGCTTGTAGGAGCTTGCTGATATTCCTGGGCCGTGTCCATACCCTTCGTCACCTCGATCCATTTTACGGATGCTAACCGGATTTCACCCATCGCTCGAATAAGGTATCATGTTGTCTGTCATCTCTCCAACTTTCAGTCCTTCTAGATTTCAGGGGAACCCTAACTCCCCAGCATTTTCCCCTTGGCTTCTTCTTCCGCTCTACGGGTTTACTGCATTTGAGGTTTCTTACAGATGACTGCTCCTGACACCAGGAACTGAGTAGGCCACGGCGTAAGAAGGGAAGCAGGAGGCGCGTTTATGACGACATGTTGCGATTTTGTAGAGACACCACGTGGCCAATGCAAGGGCCTTCATCTACGTGATTCAACTTAGACGGGTCTCAATATTCATGGCGTCGAGACTGAAAGAAAATTTTGCTCCACAATCAAATTTCCAGAAGTGGGCAAGGCGAGAACCAAGGTCTCTCGCTACGTTGCGGTGAGCTGGCAGAGGTTAGGGTCGAGCCCCTAAGGCTGTTACTTATGTTTGGATTCCCAGGGTGTGTGGTGTCTCAAACTACCAGCCCCCCGAGAGGCGGACTGCCGAAGGTCGCCAACGTGTTACGCACCCGTTGAGATATCCGAAAAGATGCTTCGGTTGTTTGCAAGATACTTTCATCAATATCCGTCCCTTGGCCATTGTCACATGAAATCCTGACATCAAGGGCAGTGGAGACGTCTTTGATAGACGTGGGATTCGGCAGCACTTTGACAAGCGTTCGACATTTGTCTCTTCTTCATTCTACCACTGTCAACGACACAGACTGGCCGACCCCTCCTGAAAGACCAATTATATGCATTCTTCTGCTACCCCTGAAGCCAGCAAGGCGAGACGGTGGAATCATCAGAAGCAAGCACCCATTTTACCTGCCAGCCAATCGCCTCGTAACATTTCAGAAAACCATAATCGAACCACTCACTCGGGATGACCTCTGCAGCAAAGCATGGGCTCTTGTCTAGATCGCGGCTAGCACTGACAACGGCCACTTACACGGACGATCCCGGACATCGTTGGCCGCTTTACCAAGCTTTGACATTTGACATAGTGCTTCCCTCCCTCTTAGAGCACAGGTCCGAAACTTGCCTCTCCTTAATCCTCTCGCTTGTTCTTTCCCCATCCGGACTTCTGCAAGACATTTGGCTGTCGTACCTGACGAGGGCCTTAGAACGTACTCAGCCTCAACTTCCTCGATTACACTCGTTGTCTCAGTCCTCTCGTCGACGACACCTCACGCCCCCTCCCCTTTCAAATCACATATCGTCTCTTCCAACCAGATCTCCGGCGTCGGAGACAGGTGGGGAAGAGTCTTTACCCACTTTGTGTTGCACCCGATTGCTTACTGTTGCCTCGTATAGAATTGAGGGGAAATCTGGGAGAGCTATGGGGGGAGTTTGGGCTGGCGGAGATGAGGTACCTGCGCCGACAGACGAACACCCCGAAGAAAAGAAAGGCTCCTGATAGGCTCTCGTAATGAGCACCCAAGATCCCGCTTGAAAGACTCCCAGGATTATCATAAGGCCGTAGTCGAGCTCGGAACCAGATGTACCGAGCAGTTGGATGTGGCTGCTCTGTGGCTTAAAGAGATGATACGGATCAGACTCGAATCCCTCCATCAAGAATTTCACGCCGAGCACCGTGTAATGACTGGGTAAACTATTATCGAGTTTATACCCGATATGGATGTGAGCATGAGCGCCATCTCCTACCTAGATCCCAGCCATCTAGGCAGAAGAGCATAGAGGATCACGTTGGACAAGCAATCGTAAGTCATCCCCGCATATATTTGTGCATTCTTTTCCTACTAACTTATCAAGCTAGCCCCGCGGTAAAACGCGAGAAGAAAGCCAAGAAGCGGCCAACCGATATCTCCGTAGAGGAGAGGCAGCTCTGTGTTCCCAGGGCAGTGCATTCTCACGCATGTCCGCCACTCCTGATGACGGGGTATCCTTGGTAGGTGAGAGCCACGAGACTCAGCATACGATTAGATCAGGAGATTTGGGAGAGACCGCGTAGGCTTTTCAGGGCGGTCCAGGCCATTGACAGCCCTTTGTAAGTGAAGAGGCGATTTAGTGGTGGGAGGGGAGGGGTGGTACCACAGATGGGGAGTGAGAAGGGAAAGTCTGTGTATGAATGAAGCCCAAGAGGTATGTCAAAAGCTACGACAGGCCTCGTTTTATCACGGCATCGTCCCTCTATCTGCGCCTTTCTCTTTCGCTTTCATACTCTTTCAGTTTCTGGACACTCCCTCTCCACACACCCACCATCACCCGTCTCTTTCCACTCCCTTTTCCCCCGGCGTTTTCGTCCACTTACTGTTTCTCAAATATGCTGCTGAGGTGAGTCACAAGCAAAAAGGAAGCGAAGAGAAGTCAGGGTGGAGGGGTTGGGTTACAGGAAGGCGAGGCGTCATTGGAGACGTGGATTGGTAGTGACGTCTGCTATGGGTACACGGGTTCGTCATGTTGTCCCTCTCCCCGCGACTCCTGACGCATTTCTACTGATTGCGGGGGAAGTGGCAACGGGAGAAGCCTTACTCTTCCCCTAGTAAGGGGGGGCGTATGGTGGTCGGGTGTGTCGAACCGGGCCTCTTTTAGTGTTTTCTCTGCTCTTGAAAGTGGGGGGAAGGGGGGAGTGACGAATCATGCGAGGGGATACTTATGTGGACTATATTTGTAAGGAGGGAGGAGGGGTGGTGTTTTCTCACGAGGAATGGCTATACCTGAGGAGAGGGGTTCGAGTAGGGGGGTGTATCTGAGGGAGGCACTCTTGATTGTTGCAACTCGGGTGGGATGTTTTCCCCGTCTTGATTGTGTAGGCGCGTGATTGTTTTTTTCCCGGCATGTATTAAAAGTCTGAATGGTGAGCTTGAGGAAGGGAGGAGTGGGGAGTGGCAGAGTCTGGAGAGTGAGAGGAGCGGTGATATCTCAACTACTATGTGGTCGAGGGTTGCTACGGTGGTGGGGGCGGTATTGGCACTACCGAGCGCAATAGGGAAGTATTCCGTGAAGCGGGTATTCCTACTGATGGATTGTCCTGAACAGATGATACACCAGGGCTTACTCCGTACGACATCTGTGTCTGCCCTTGAGGGAAACGCAGCTGGAATCGTAAGTTGACCTCTGGAGGCTAGGGGCCATCGCCGTCTAACCCTCGGTCGGATGGCTTCTGCTTATTCCTCAATATACGGAAGATATTAGACATACGTTCCTTGGATAATTGCCACTGTAGTGGGCAACCTTCCGTCTTGGAAGTACGGTGTGGAAGGGTTGTCTAGAACGTAGAGTTCCAATATGGATGGGGAGGTTGCTTGAGGCCTCGCAACGCCCCACACCCCACGCCCACTTTCCCTCTTTCTACTCTCCCGGACCTGGTCTGATATCTTACGTGTATTAGAGCTGGGAGGGCGTCAGTATGGGGATAGTTTTGCCACTGAGAGGGAGGCAGCTGGGAAGGGTATTCGAGTGCAGACCTTTGCATGGAAGCTTGGTGACAGGGATTAGAAGGCAGGGTGATCACGCGAAGGTGTTAAGTATTCGGTCGAGGGAGATGTACTGTTACCTTTATTTGTATTCCATGTTTATTTCCGCAAGATGCATATCACACTTGTCCTCAACGCTCAATATCCCGGCTCTTCTCATCAACTCTCCCCCCCCCTTCCCCCGGGGGGCACATGAAGTCCACTTATCCACTCTTTCCAAGTTATCCGCTACCTCTCTCTCTTAAATAAATATCCCCCCACCCCCTTATCTAGATCGACATTGGGCGAATATCCAGAGGCCTCACTCCAAGAGCCTCGCACCCTTTTAGATAGACAAGAACCTCATAAACAGCCCTCACGATCCGGTCCGGGTCCTCAACCCACTCCTTTTCCGTCCACAGCTCCTCGAGAAGGCTGTCACAGATGACACCGACGATGAACCGGACGTGGTGGTCCTCGCTGTTCCAGTCCCGCTTGTCCGGGTACATCAGGCGGGTCCTTGCCTCGGGGAGCGATGAGGCGTCGACGGCGTCGCGGACCTTGGGGAGTAGGGTGGTTAGGCCCGGGTCCTGATGAGGGAGGGAGACTGACGCGGCGAACTCGGACCAGGCTGATTGGGTGGGGGGCCGGTTTATCCAGGAAAGGAACTCGGGAGGGTCCTTGAAGGGGAGGAGGCCCAGGAAGAGACGGAGGTGCTGAGCGGTTAGGACATCGGTGGGGCTCTCTGGGCGTTGGTCCATAGTGGGCGAGGTGGATCGGCGGGGCATGAAGAGTACCTGTTAGAGGGAGTTTTGGAGATAGTTGTTGGATTTCGATTGGGGCTATGGGGTGGGAGTTCCGGATCGGGTTGGTCCCGGGGTGGCCTGGATTATGGATAGCGGACGTCCTGCTCCGTTATATACCCGCACAGCCCGATGCGTTGGCCCAACTAGTTGGAGACTGTACGGCGGGAAGAGAGTTCTGATACCATGGACAAAGAGCCTCCTATATTCGGAAACCAGTCGCTTGGGTATGCAAGACCCCTGACCCTTGGGCCCTCCATCATCGTATTTATGGTCTTTGAGACGTTTTTTGAAGCAAATAGTACAGATGGCTTTGCCATGGGTGCAAAGAGAGGCTGGAGGAGGTTGGAGGAATCGGAATATGCGGTTGACAAGCTACTCCGCAATGCAATACTTCTTACAATTACCTGTACACTAGCTGCCTGTGCTATGGCTTTGATGTGAGTTTAGAAGCATGACAGAGATGAGAAAGAGATTATAGAAGTGAAGGAATCCATAGTTGGAGAATCCATTGATCTACAACATTACCCGTCGTTAAATAGGCGACAGGAAAGGGGGGCTTCCAATGAAGGGAGGGCAGAGCCCTCCGTCCTCTGGTGGCCTTCCATCCTTACCCATCTGCCTGGTATTCCTCAAAGACGCCTATGGAAGACTGGTTCGGATCCTCTGGTCATAGTGAAACCGAATATTCAGCTTCCCTGCTTTCCTCCCAATATGTTCTGAGAGTTTACTCAGAGCTACGTATCCATACCACTCCGTCTCTGTCCCTCTGACGAGTGGCTTTCGTCTGTCAACACGGTCTGCTTCGAACCATCCACATATCCCCCTAATTAACACCCGAATGTGTCTAGGAGTCACCGCAACCTCTACGCTTCGCATCGGCCACCATCCTCCCGGGCCCAAAATTCGATGGCTAGCCTTCGGTAGTCTGGTTCGGCTCCTCTACTGAACGTCATATTCCTTAACAACGACTGGGCGTGTGTTCTCCTACATGTCAGCAGCAAGGCTCGCTTTGCCGTCCGGAGCCCTTCTCGCATTCGGGATGAGGCTGTAGAACGAGGCCGATCGATTCTCAATATTGACAGGACGTTGGGGAAGTTCGCGTCTGAAGAGACGATTCCGATATCACCACACCGGCTGACTGGACCGTATGCGCATCCTCCCATTCTCCAGATTCTATCCGGCATCCTACCCTCGGTCCGTTCTGGGGGGAGGAAGCCCAGGCACGGGGCCTTAGAGAGTGATATGCTAGATCAGGTTCCATCCCTTTGTTGGCCGGTATTACCTGCCCAGGCCAGGGAGCGTTGTTCGGGGGACCTTCATGGGTGCGCGGAGGGCGTCGACCAGAGCTCAAGCACCAGCGCTCGATGACGACGGAACATCATCGAGGCGACATGCTGTCATCTAGCCATGATTCTGTACATGAAGCGATTGGTTGCGCGCAGTATCTCGCGGCATCGGTCTTCTTGCTCCCTGGCACAAGGATTATTTGCAGGCCATGTTCTCTTATAAAGATGTGGAAGATGTTGGCAACATTACATACCATGTATGCATTCAAGCACGCACGAGGAAGTGGGGCAAGAAGGTACCTAGGTACTTCAGCCACAGGGGGAGGGAAGCAGCGCCCCTGCATTGTGGCCCACCAGCTTCTGCGCACGGGCCACCAGAATGTAATGAGCATGCTCATTCTCAGGCCATTCCAGAAGTCAGCTTCATGAAGAGTTGGCTCTGTCACCCGTTCTCTCATACCGAGAAAGCTCATTCCTCTATCCCATTGTCTCATCTACTCGGGAACTCTCATATATTCTAATTGCTGGAGGCTTACTCCTATCTTTTTGCTGGCGCCAAAGTGTCCGACCACGGCTCGCACGAGTGAGCTAAAGATTGACTTGGTGGTTTGAGCGGGTGAACCTCGAACTGGAGCAGGTGCCTTGCCTCAATTCATCGACTGTCTCACCAAGGGACACCTCACTTTTTTTTCGCCCCAGGTAAGTGTTCACTTGTTCTCCTCGGTTTACCCACCCCCCACCGTCCTTGGGATATCTGTTCTTCCAAACCTGGAGGCTCAACTAGTCACATTAGCCGCTGACCAGACCATCATATTGCTTCGATAGAACTACAAGAAAGCCACACTGATGCTCACACCTAAGCTCCCATCATCTGCGCTGTACATTACAACTCAAATCTCAACACCGACCGCTCACATCTATCACTGACGCTTCCTTGTCCCTTGTCATACGAGGGTGAAGCGAGCTGAATACCTCCAACCCCCATTTTGGTACGAGTTGCGGACTATTCACTTTGGTATAATGACGTGGATCTAACTTTGCTTCTCTAGGAAGTTGGTATTGAGGAGGTCCCTCAGCTATTCGACCTCAGTTGGAGTGCTCTTTTCGTTAATCTGTATGTCCCACCCTTGTGCTTCTCATCAACACCTTCTCTTCACCTTGCCTTACGCTGTGCTTGACCTGGTCCTAGACCCAGATCAATCTAGCTGCTAATCTTTACCGCGGTCTGTCTTGGAGAGACTGGGGTTGGAATATCGGCTACTAAGTCACTTCACTAACAGTGTCATCTTTTCACCAGACACCTTTTATCACCCCTATCCAAAGCACCCGGCAGCACGTCGGGTCAAGACCATGTCGTACAAGATTAATGGCCATAGCACGGCCCATCCTGCGGATGATGCCTCAAAACGAACTCGGCCTTCCTTCTCCTGGCTGTGAGTTTAAACTTCTCATCCATCGATGTTACCTACGTGTTCTTCCCCGATTCCTTTTCAAGGCCCCCCAGCCCGATCATGAACTCCCAGACGATGTCAAAGTCGTCCTTATTCAAAGCAATGCTCGCTTCTATTGGCCAATCCTAATCACCACCTTGCCTCATCTGCACCTCTCCCTCATGGACTCAACCTGGCCATGTAGTGATTAAACTGACTTGTGAATACAGGCAACCACATACAATCTTTGTGGTTGTCATGGTTGGGCCCGAGGAAATACCGTTTGGTTTGCAAAAAGACCTCCTTTGCTCGGTGTCAGGATATTTCAAACTCTACTTTGACGACGCCCCCAACAATATAATCGAGCATGTTGTCAAGATCCCCGAGACCACCGTGGAGGTATTCGGCCTAGCTCAGACCTATATCTACACTCAAGAGGTCTGGCCTGATGACCAGAGCGTGCCGACATACGAGGAGCTGTTCGCACTCTGGCAGCTCGGTCTCAAGTACGAGATTGACGGGCTCTGCGACAAGACTCTCGAGTGCATGCAAGAAGTTAAGCAGCGGACACGGCAGATACCTGGGGCCAGTCTTGTCTCCAGAGTATGGAAAGAGACGGACGAGGGAACGCCGATCCGGAGGCTCTTCCTGCAATGGGCCGAAGAGTACTTCCAGTCCTCCGATGCCCCAGCCGACTTTGCGAAGAGCTTGCCACAGGAGTTTCTATGCGAGCTGGTGGTCGAGATGAGCTCTATCGCCTCCGGCCCCGCCTCGGGCTCTGCAAATTCTAGTGTACCCCCTCCAAGTGCCGACCCCAGCGCAGCCGTCGCTGCTATCGTGAGTTCGAAGAAGAATGTACACTATCTAGCCGGCGTCGCCGATTCGAGTGAAGACGACACCTCAAAGTCCTTGAAAAAGCAGCGTCGGAACCCGCTTCCACTGGAGGCGGCTATGAAAGCTCGCGCTCCCAGCGCGCCCCAACCTAGCCGACCCCGTAAGAGCCTGACGTCGGTCACTAAGAAACCGGTTATGGGACGGCGAATCAGTGGCGGCCTCGCCCCCGACGGGACGTTTACCGATGTCCAGAAGGTTGAGTTCTGCGCCGACCTCCTAACTCGGATGTTGTCCGGGCCAGGTAAGTTGCATCCCAGATTTCCCGCAAATGACACGTAACGAGTGCGGGATCCTAACTTGAAGTCTCCGCAACAGGATACTGGACCCGCCTCGTCAAACCCTTCAGAACGCCCGTAGACCCCGTGGCGGACGGTGTTCCCGACTACCTCGACAAAGTGAAACAACCCATGGATCTTATGACGATCAAGTCCAAGATGGACCGGAGAGCGTACGAGTCTGCAGACGCCTTTGCAGGCGACGTGCGGCTGATTGTGGACAACTGCAAGGCGTACTGGAAGAAGGGGGACCCACTGTACGCGGAGGCGGAGAGGTTTTCGAAGAGCTTCGAGGAGAAGTTTGCCGAGATGGGGAAGTGGTTGACTAAAATGAATACTTTCGACCAGGCGTAGGGAGGGCTCTCCTTGTCTACCCCGTATTAGACTGTTGACGGGGTTCTTAAACCATCTCACATGTAACTGGTGTCCGGTCGTTGTTAAGTTTCTCGGAGGTCGGGGGGTGTGGAATACGGGAGAAAGCAGAAAAGGGAGGGTTGTGGACATTTGTAACATAGCTTATACGGCTTTATCGCCCTCAAGGACACGTTAATTACTATTTTCTGTACACAATCTAAGGGAAAGAAGCAATCAGCTTACTTCTCTCTCCTTATCAAAGAACATCCTCACGGTCCCAACCCCAGTTTCCGCCCAGATTAAAAAGAAGAAAAACTCTTTCCTTATCCCATGTTGGTAGAGGCATGTAGAGCCAATTATTTTAGCAATGCCCCCCTTTACCGAATAATCAGTGTAAGCGGTCTCCCGCGGCATTTTCCCACCTTACCCTTACCCAGCTCGCCTTTGGTATGTGGGACTATCCCCTACGCCGCTTACACGATCCAGTCTTCGTACGGTTCACCTCACGCTTCGCTCCCTCTTCTTCGGAATCCGAGTCCCCCTGGGGAGAATCAGACTTTGCAACGGACGTCCCTCTCGTGGCGTGCTCGGTGGTCTTGCAAGTGACGACCTTGTCTGAGCCGCTACTTCCGGACTCAAGGGCTGCATTTCGAGAACTAGTGTGGCTCCCAGAGTCAATGCTCGGGGGCAGGACGCAACCGAGGTCCGCCTCGAAGTCGTCCCGCGAGCGCTTGTGGTTCCTAGAGATATCCGGGGGAAGCCCTGCGAGGTCGAAGAGGAAGGGGTAGCCCTGGGACCCGTGTTGCGAGGCGACGTCGGGGGAGGGTTGCTCTTCCGCGTTTCCGTCTCGGGGCGGGGCGTTGGGGCCGGACCAGTCCGTTGGGTCCGAGTCTTGGCGTGGTGGAGTCTCGTGTATTGGGCCTAGGTCAGTGTTGATGACAGGGGTGGGGGGGTCGAGGGCTCCTTGTGGGGAGGCGTGGGATGGGTCGCGGTTGGGGGTGGGCGACCTGAGGAGTGTAAGTCATCTTCCACGGGAGACGGGACGGTGAGTGGGGAGCGCTGAGATCTAGGATGCTCATAGTTCGTGCTCACCTTGTTGAAGTCGGGGGCTCCACAGCTGTAGAGGCGCAGTCGGAGACATCAGCATCGGAGAGGTCGCCGTGTTGTTGGGAAAAGACGGGAGCCATCTTTGCACGAGTGGAAGCGAGTACGATGACGAGTATGAGCGTAAGGGCTATAATTCCCAGTACTGAACAAGGTTACATGCTAGCTGAAGGGTGTTGACGGTGTCCTTCTACGAAGACGATGTGAACGCGAGACTCTATTTATACGTAGAGAAAGCATGGATCAACTAGTACGTGGGCAAGTCGATAAACTATCTGGGTTTGGGGCTGGACAGGGCACCATCCTGCGCTGGGCATGCATATAATATCTGCATTTGAAAACGTAGTTTTGTTTTTCGGTTGGTTGGGGGGGGATGAAGTATTACACACAGTTGAATAGTTTGGGGAATAGTTGGGGGTATCGTTGGGGGGACGTGGGGGGTTAAGGTGGGATGGGATTTCTGGTCCTAGGAGTAGGAGACGGAATATGACAAGATGGCGGACAGGATGAGAGTACGTATAACAATGCAAAGGCAGTGATGGAGTCTATCACAGATATGGTTTACATATAGTGCTGGGCGGACAGGCCGCCTACTCGAACAAGATGTATACGGAGGGTTGTTCCCCTGGATCTATGGATAAACTAGCTTAAGGAACGGTCAGACCGTCCAGCTGGATCCTCTGGGTCCAGGGGTATCCTCCCCGGAGTCCCGGGGCACGCACCCTGATGTCCGGTACCCGTAGCACGAACCAGGGATCCACAGCCCCGTCCCCAAAACGGGGGTTGGAGCCTGCATTATCCTTCCTCCGTGGGGAAAGTGCTAAGTGGGGGGGACATCAGCCAGGGAGGGAGGAAGAAAGGTAGCGACGTCCACGTGTAGATGAGCGGCAGGCGGAGAAGGCATCCGCCAATCTAGTGTCGATGGGTGGGCGCGGGGTAGTATGAAACAAACAGGACGGTCTACGAGTGTTGGTGAGGCATTTTAGTCTGCGCAGCAACGGCCTCAGATATTGGAACTCTGGTGAGTGTGGATGGCGCCTATAGGCCCAGAGTCCCGCGAAGGGTGAGGGCGAGGTGAGAGAGGGCGGTGTGATGAGGGTGGTTGGCGGCCGAGTCGGGATGAAAGCCTGGTCACACAATGAAAAGGCGTCCGTCTCTCGGGGAGGTATTAGGTTATGTTTGGGGAAGGGGGGGTTACCGGGGGAGCTGGAAGCCTCATGCTAAAAATGTGAATTAGAGGTTCATGTTACGGAGAATTGCTTTGCGTGCATCAAGACGTGGACATAAGGGAACCTCCACTGTGGGGCGAGCGCGTAAAGTGGAGTATCACGTGATAGCGCGCACAACGGTGCGGTAGTGAAGCGTTCACATCCATCTCTGGACTGTGAGACGTGACATTAGCCACCCTACGCTGGAGAGCACCCTCAGTTCCTCACCCAACGGCGGAGGTCGGGATAAATCGGACTTAAACCAAGAACTTCATTGGATCACCAATCGCGGGGCGACCGGTCCTTTTTGAGCTTCTGCAGCGGAAAGCTGGGACTGACACACTTATTTTCGAGGCCCCATCGCCTCACTCGCTCGTCGTCCGCCTCGTCTTGAACCTATCAGACGCCGAGATTATCCGATTTCAAAAATTCCGCCGAGGGGCCTCGATTCCATTCTCCCATTCTTTACCCGCCTCAAGTCTTCGGATATGACCGACGTAATGCAACTTGATAATGCCACGACGGCGGGGACTAAGCGGAAGGCCGAGGGGCCTGGAGAGGGAGAGCCGGCTCCACGAAGGATCAAGGTGTGCCAACCTTGCCTCGCTTTCAAGATGAATATACACCTGCACCAACGCCCCAGTCCCCCGTTTTGATACATCGTTTTTTTTCGGTTCTCCCTCTGTCTATCCTCTCCCGTCTCTTCGACTGGTGGAAATGGTAGTCCGGTACCGGTGCTGATGCTTGCAACTAGGCCCTTGCCGAGTCCGTCGTGAACAAGATCGCGGCTGGGGAAATTATCATAGCCCCGGTAAACGCCCTGAAGGAACTAATGGAGAACGCTGTCGATGCGGGCGCCACAAATCTAGAGATTCTTGTCAAGGATGGAGGGTTGAAGCTCTTGCAAATCACTGACAATGGCTGCGGTATCGAGGTACGTGTTCGCCTCTATACTCCCCTCCCCCCCCTTTTCTCCTTCATCCTCCCTACAAGCCTACATACAAGCCTACAAGTACACAAATGGGCTGCCGCATCCGTCGTCCGCCCCATTCCGAAACTAAACCCACGTACGTAGAAAGATGATTTGTCTATACTCTGTGAGAGGCACACCACCAGCAAGCTATCTTCCTTCGAGGACCTCAAAGAGATTTCGACGTACGGATTCCGCGGCGAGGCGTTGGCCAGCATCAGCCAGATTGCACACCTGTCCGTGACGACCAAGACGAAGGACTCCGCTGTCGCGTGGCAGGCCAAGTATCTCGAGGGGCGCATGGTCCCCCCCAAGCCGGGGGCATCGGCTGAACCCAAGTCTACCGCAGGGAGGCAGGGCACTCAGATCAAGGTGGAGGACCTGTTCTTCAACATACCCATTCGCCGCAAGGCGTTCCGGTCACCGGCGGAGGAGTTTTCCAAGATCATGGACATGGTCGGGCGGTATGCCATTCACTGCAGCAACATAGGATTTTCCTGCAAGAAGGCGGGAGATGCCTCGGTGGGCCTGTCGGTATCACCGACCGCCACCACGGTCGATCGCATACGGCAGATCTACGGCTCTGACGCAGCGAACGAGCTGATCGAGTTCTCCAGCGAGGATGTGCGCTGGCAGTTCAAGGCCAGTGGGTTCGCGACGAACGCCAACTACAGTCACAAGAAGACCACGTTGCTGCTGTTCGTCAACCATCGCTGCGTCGAGTCACGGGATATCAAGAAGTCGCTCGAAGAGATGTACAAGGCGTTCTTGCCCAAGAACGCTCACCCGTTCGTCTACCTCAATCTCGAGATTAACCCCCACAGCGTGGACGTCAACGTGCACCCTACGAAGCGGTATGTCAAATTTGAGCATGAGGACGAGATCGTGAGGGCAATCTGCGAGGAAATCAGCTCCAAACTTGCATCTGTCGACAAGAGTCGGGCCTTTATGACTCAGTCTCTGCTCCCCGGTGTCAAGGTGACGACAATCTCTCCGCAGCCAGGAGACGATGCGGCGAGCTCGATGCAGACCCCAGGCCCGGGGACGACCAGAAGGCGGAGGAACTCGAACAGTCTAGTTAGGACGGATACGAGCGTTCGGAAGATCACCACTATGTTCCACTCGACGCCGGGCGGTGCCGCAACAGAGGACGCGGTCGGGGAAGGTAAGGACTTCCTCGCCATGGCGGCCCCCGAGAACATCAACTACGAGATTGTCGACAGACAGGCGGTCACATGCCGCCTCACGAGCATAAAAGAGCTCAGGGCCGACGTCCGCGAGGAGATGCACAACGAGCTCACGGACATCATTTCCAATCACACCTTTGTCGGCGTCGTCGACGAGCGGCGGAGGCTGGCGGCTATCCAGGGGGGCATCAAGCTCTACCTGGTCGACTACGGGCTCATGAGCTACGAGTACTTCTACCAGCTCGGCCTCACGGACTTTGGCAACTTCGGAACCATCCGCTTCACGCCGCCCCTCGACCTCCGCGAGATGCTCCGCATAGGAGCCGAGGCGGAGAAAGCCGCACTCTCGCCGCCGGAGAGCGACTTTGACGTCGAGTCACTGGTCGAGAAGGTTGCGGAGCAGCTCATCGAGCGGAGGGAGATGCTGGCCGAGTACTTCTCCTTCGAGGTCTCTCCCGCCGGCGACCTCGTGTCCATACCGCTCCTGATGAAGGGTTACACGCCGCCGCTGGTGAAGCTCCCGCGCTTCCTACTCCGGCTCGGCCCCGCGGTAAACTGGAGGGAGGAGAAGGCCTGCTTCGAGTCGTTCCTGAGGGAGCTTGCGGGGTTCTACGCGCCCGAGCAGCTGCCGGCCCTGCCCGGAGACGAGGAGTCCGCGAAGGAGGAGGAGATTGATGCGAGACTCAGGGGCCGGAGGAGGAATGTGAGGTGGGCGGTAGAGAATGTGCTTTTCCCGGCCTTCAAGGCGAGGCTGGTTGCAACGGGGGGTCTGATGGAGGGGGTCATGGAGGTGGCGGACTTGAAGGGGCTGTATCGGGTTTTCGAAAGATGTTGATGTTCGGGCGCATGGGGTTTAAGGCGTTCTGGTCATGTAGTAGGGGCAGGGTTTCTAGGGATGAGTGTGTTGTAAATACCACGAACAAGGGGGAGGACGAAGGGAGTTATTGCGTCATGAGCGAACGCATCGCATCACATCCAGTACAAGACCTGCGAGTGCACAGTATACGTAATAAACTCCGTACTGTACATCCCCACCTTGAACGACACCTTAACCTCGAGTTATCCCGCCGCAATCACGATTCATGCCGTCTTTGCCCCGCCACCGACATCGCCATTGTCCTTCGCGAACCCTTGGTAAAACAGAGGCGGCGACCGAAAGATTCCATCATGGATGTCGATGATGAAAGAGAGGAATATGATGTCGAGGAGAGGCGGTGCTTACCTACCCTAGCGGGGATAGTTAGACCCGTCGAGGTTCCATCAGGGTGAGTTTGGGTCCCCCCGAGCTGCTTCCTTTTCTCGCGCATCTTCCTGTTCATCTCATTGATTCTACCTGCTCCATTTTCATCAATGCTTCGTACTTTTTTTGGTTGTTCTATACCCCGAAATCACCCTCTCTTGAGTGATACCCATTCCTCGTTAGATGACTTACTCGTATTGATGTTCTTCCCTGGTCGATTGAGACTCCTGGTTCAAATGAAGGATTACGGGCTTTATTTGTGACGACGGTTGACCGGGACTGACTGGTTTTGGGAGTTTAGAGGCCAGGGATACGCCCTGAAGTCTTTTTGGTCGTGGCCTCTTGGCCCGCTGCTTTTCCGGAATGAGAGCAGCGATGCGAGGGATCACTGCGCTAATGAGAGAAGTACGATTACCTTTCCCTCTCCCCTCTCCCCTCTCCGCCGTTCCCTCTATCTAGTCTTCCATATCACCGCCCTTGTTTCCCTTGTTCGCTCTCGGCGCGTGTCTCCTCTCATCTCGTAGTTTCTGAGATCAAAACAATCTCGGAATCTCCGGACATGGGAGACGAGCATTCCTTCACCCGGCGACAGGGCGAAGGAAAGGAATGGACTCCCACCCAAAGGACAAACGGGCCCAGCGAAACAGGAACAGATAGATCAAGAGAAGTTAAGAGGCTGTGCTAACGATTAAATCGACGAGCTAGCATTCTTATCGTACCTCCGGCTATCGGTCTACATGGCCATCGTCTCCAACGCCATAGTCCTCTCTTTCCACCTCAAGAGTCAGCCCAGCGAACTGGAGATGCGGATGTCCAAGCCTCTGGGGATCGTGTTCTGGGCACTCTCCCTATGCTGCTTGGGGCTTGGTGCTGGGAATTATATCAGTATGTACCCCCTTCCCGGAACTGCGGTGGGTTATTTTTGAAGTCAGGGCTGAAACCACGCAGCGACTGTCAACAAGTACGGAGGAAAGGTAGCGATAGTCCAGAGCGGATGGAAAACGCAAGTCGTAGGTTCCCCTCAACTAACTCCACTCCTTCACCCTTGTCCATGGACCGCCCATCGTTAGACCCCCGGTGTCCTTGCTTTGGGTCCCTCGGATACCAAGTCGCTCAGGTACTAATACTCGCAGGTCCTGGGCGCCATATCGGTTTCCATCGTGGGCACCTGCGTCGTGCTCCTCATCATTGCGAAGATATCGGGAGGGAACCACTCTTGAGTAAGGAGCGGCGGTTGTCAGGGGTGTTGTTTATTTGCCTTTCCTCTTCGAGCATGCGCTTTTATAATTCTATCAATCAAAGTCTGATCGGTTCGAGAGCCGTCAGGGGCGTTTCTTGTATATACAAGTATATGCTACTGGAGAAGAACCGCCATTTCATAACGACATACCCTCGCACCCAGACGAGATCGATGGACGTCAGGTCCCATATGCTACCCATCAAACATAGGTGCAGCCATGCGGCGACGGATCGTCTCTAAGGGCTTTCAGCACGCCGAACCCGCCGTTACCGCTCGCTCTATGAACGTACAAAGGGACTGTCCGCGAGCTGACAGCTCCGTCCAGTTCTGGCAATGGAACCCACAATCCCCTTCTATGGTGTGATAGGTGACGGGATATGTGTCTGCGCACTTCAACTGTGAGCCCGGAGTTCAACTCGTCGCTACCACAGGGAGAAAATGGGGTCAGATTCGCAACCCATCACCGGTCAGGGATTCCTGTTCCTGTCCGCGAGGATACACTGGCCCCTCTCTCATAACACTGCACTGCCAGTACCTCTCAGCCAGCTAGCCCTCGTCGCGCCGTCTACGTTAGTTTATCCCACGTAGCTCCCCGTTCAAGCCCAAACCCACTCGTCCGAGGATGTCCACTCGTCCGAGGATGTTGTCATCTCCAGGGGACTTCTATCGCAACCCCCCGGGGTTCCCCTGACTGCAGGAAGCCTCAGAACGCATGAACCGCTCTCCATCCAGAATCCGAACCTCAAACCATCTGCACCTCACCCCGATCTCCTCCCTTCCGCGTCCCTCCACCCCCGTCCCCTTACGCCTCCCCGAAGGTCAGTGCAGAGGCAGTAGAGTCGCACGTTTCCCTTCCAACCGACAGAATGAATAAACCCGACTCTACCCCCTACCCCCCTTCGGCAAGGAGCGGGAAAAAGGGGGGGGTTAAAATATCCTCAGACGGGACGATATATCGCCGACATCAGAAACCGCGCGGCCCTTCCCCCGCCCCGTGGCGATCCCCGACAACCGTCCGCCGCCCTGCCCTTTTTTTTTTCCCTCCTCCCGATAGACACACGGAACGGGACAGAAGCTTGATGAATAAGGTCGGCAGTCGGTGAGTGGAGGAGAGAGATCTTAGGTCCGATTGCCAGGGTCGGATTGGTTCTTGTTCTGCGGTGTCACGGCGGGAGAGGGGAGAGAAGGGTGGCGCGGGAGAGGCTGCGTTGATTCTTCCCGCCTACACGACATATTGCGATAGATCCGAGGTTGCAATCTTCCCTCGCTGTCGGTTTATTCTAATCCAATCTGACGCGAGATCTTAATCCCCCGCGGGGGGGTTAGACGTTAAGCGGGGGTCAGAGGAAGAGCTATCATCACATGTGAAAGGGGCAGCACCTTGGTCTAGTGCTTATTTTTTATGATAGGCGGGCCCGATAGTAAGGGGAAAAGTACGTGTAGGGATAATTGGGAAAGGGGTAAAAGAGTACAGGAAAACACAGCTCGGTGCCGTCATCGCTTAAACCTCCCGTGTCCATCTCGCAGCCTCCTCCCGCGCTCTTGCTGAAGCGAATGAAGCTCTCGCATCTTATCTCGATACTCCTAGCTTCTTCCCCCCTCTCAGACCCCCAGATCCCGCCAGCGCTATCATCTCGGGCAATCGGAACAGCCTACTCCTCTCTCCACTATTTCTCAATTATCATCCTAATCAATCCCCACCCCCAACTAACATCGGCCCGTCCCCCCCTTCTCCCCCTTCCCCATCATACATCGCAACTTCAACCTCTTACTCCCACCCCCTTCCTGAAAACAAAGGTGGTGCCTGAATATCGGCAAAAGCTGTCAAGCAGCCGCATGGTAGTATCCGGGGCTTCTTATCAGTTCTCACTTCTGTTTTGTCTCCGGGAGACGCGGGAAGCAGAACAGCCGAAAATGAATGAGGGTTGGACTCTCGATGTTAAAGGTGCGGGGAGACAAAAAACACGGGGTATGGTAGGGTAGGAGGACAGGGTGGGATAGGGTAGGATAGGGGTGGAGTAGGATAAGGCAGGGTAAGGTAGGATGAGAAAGCTAAGGCAAGGTAGGATAGCAAAGGTCAGGCAAGGGTAGGATGAAGTACATGTAGGGTTGGATAGGCTAGGTGTGGAAGGCAAGTGAAGCGGGATAGCCCCTCCGCCCGTTGTCACTCTCTCGCAAGAACATCCCATTCGAGCTCTTTGAGGATTCGTGGCGTTCAATTCGATCCTGAGGAGCCTTCCTGACCCTTCGCCCCCGTTCCTAAAAAAATAAGAAAAAAAAAAGAGAGAGAAAAAGAAAAAAAATAATGCATTTCGCTGAGCCACCTCCCTGCAGCACCCGCCCGGCCTGTGTCAAGAGGGGACCATCCGGACTAATCTTCAAACATGTTTCTTGGCAGGAAGCTTGTCAGATCGGACGCGATCTACGAACTGGCACATCTCTCTCTCCCCCTCCTCGCTTCGTCGGGGACGGGCTCCGAAGCGATGTATCATCCAGTCGAACTGAGGTGGGACTTTTCTCGTAGTATCACTTCGGCCAGCCGAGATATGATCACCTTCCGCCTCCGTCTACTTGAAATACATAACCAGAACTCGCGAGAAAATAAGAGTAATAATACCTACGTTCTTTTAACCCCCCAATCCCTGCTCCCGGCCCTTCCTCCCCTTGCCCGGACCCGGACTCAAACCCCGGACCCGCCCATGATCCTCCCCTCTCCTTCGCCCGGGAAATTTCCCTCCCGAAATTCTTCATCTCGCGAAATGGATATTTTTGGGGGGAGGGAGGGGGAGGACGGGCCGCCTTCCCCTCCCCTTGGCCCGCTCGCCTCTCTTGACGGCCCAGGAGCGGGCTTCACCGGTGGGGCTCCCGCTCTCGGTGAGACGCGGACGGGACGTAAATTCCCCGTTTCCCCCGTTCTTTCCCCATACTCTCGCGTACATACATGTACTGGACAAGTATGTAGTTACATATTCTCCCCACATACACACACACACACGCCCCCCGCGGCACCGTGGCCGTGGCCCCTTGAATCCTTTTCCCTTAGCCGAGTTGGGGAGGGTTATTCCGCCATTCGGGCACTCCATTGCCACACGTATATGTAACTATCTCTCTTTTCTGAACCCTTTTCCCCTGTCGTTGCACTCGGAAGTAAATCACCGCTACCTCTACCTCTTTCGCTACTTAGGTAGTATACTGGCGTTGCACCTCTAATCTTCTTTATTTTCCCTTTCCCAGGCCCCCCCCCCCGGGAGAAATCTGTCCTGTACTACTACGTACGTACGTAAAAGGGCCTGGGGATATCGGACGGCGGAACCGCGGAGGTTCCCCCCCTTCGGAGTTACTCCCGGCTATATGTTTGAGATGTTCCGAGGGCTGCTACGTTAACCACACCGACTACCACCATACCGTCCGTCCTCGCAAACTTCGGTGTAAGTCCGAGCAATATAGGAGTGAAAGCAAACCATCAATCAATAATACTAGCAGACAGGGAGAAAGAGACAACGGGATTATTTTCCGGCCCTTCTCAACCTCCCCTGTCCAAAGCATCTCCACTTTCTTCCTTAGACCCCTCGCCATACAAGAGATATGGGCTTCGTACAAGCGCTCCGTCTAGAGGCGAATTTTTAATTTAATTAAATAGCAAACACCGTAGCAAACAGCGAGGGCAAGCAAACGAAACCTCTCTCTCGCTCTTCCACTAGCCGCATATGGCCACACCTACATCATGTCCTAGCAAGCGCACTCCCACCACATATAAGCCATATGCGCCCAGCCGCCAAACTCGTAATCGGAATGTTGATGTAATATATAATATAGGAAGAGCAAAAAGAAAACGGAAAGTTCAAGCTATCCAGTTCTTTTCCCCTCCACACCTTTCCGTCTCCGTTCCTTGCTCCACTCCCGCACTTCCGCCCGTAATGTAATATCGCATGTCCCCGCCCCTGCACCTCGCCGAATACATCCGAATGCACTCTCAACATATCAGACACAGGAAAACGGCCCACATGGAAAGGCCTTTTTTATATGGTCGAAAAAAGAATGCTCAGGACTGGCCAGAAACCGCGGCTGGGGCCATAGCCCCGGAGGGAAAGGGGGCGGGTATTCATGCTTGTATGGCGAAGAATCTGAGTAGTATCACGCAAAAAAAAAAAATGGGGATGTCTTTCCCGCGCTCGCTCTGCATATCGGCTATTTCCCGATGGCGCGTTTAGATCGGATCTGTCCTGGTGCAGCGTCGGTCGGGTGCGATGTTGTATTCTAGAAGCGGATCGATCTACTTTTAGTATAACGAGCGGTCTCACTCCCTGCTCCCATATCTCTCTCCTTCTCCAAGCACCTAATGTACTTATATTAGTATCTGGAGGTTGAGTTGCTCCAGGGGAAAAAGGGGAAACTTGGGGGGGGGGAATACCTCCCTCCGCTCCCCGTGGGCCAAACTACCCCCCCTTTGAAGCCCTTGAAGCAAAAATAGCCTACCTTGATAAGGTATCGGCCAACAATATGTACTCCGGCCAGGCACAGCTCCATATCTCAGTGGCAACTCTAATTCTTCCGTCCACACCACTTCGTATCCTCCTCCCAATCAATATAAGGAAATACCACCCAATATCAACAACACCCACCCACCCCTCACCTCAGCAAAATACAACCCGAACCCCCATATCAACCCGTCACCCCAAAACGCAGGTCCAGATAGGGCGACCCACCCCTCTATATTATCAGCTAGATTCACCTTCTCGCCTACACTTCCCTGCCACCCGCCTATTATACGGCGTGCCATCGCAGCCAGCTAGGTGGGGGGTGGAGGGAGAGTGTGTGGTTGCGGATGCGACGGGGGCCGCAGCGTCACAGGTCGCATCACTACGTATACGCCTCTTCTTACCTGCTCTTCGGGATAGGAACGCTTTGTTGGCACCATAGGAAGTAGAAGGACAGCCGAAACATAGACCGAAGAGAAAGAAGAAACAACGCAAGATGGACGGGGATATACCTGCCCTCCTCGTTTCGCCTCCCTGTAACACCGTGCTCCGGTATTATTATTATTTTTTTTTTTACTTCTCCTCTTCCCGAACGACTTCCTCGTCTATATTCGAAGCAACCTGGAGGAACACGAGAGATAGCCGCAAGCTTCGGGATGACCGTCGGGCCGTATATGGTTCCATCTGAGGATCGACACACCGGTCAAGGCACGTCCCTCGAGGGGCGGTACACCGATATATGTGGGGCCGAGGGGATGGAGAATGCGGCCGGGGTCAGGGTAGACAAGCGGGACACTGGAACCTAGATCCCTGGAGCTCGTCAAGATCCCGCCCCGGTTTCGAGACTCATAGCAGACAGAAACTCCCCGGTCCCCGGCGGCATCCCGGACTCAAGACCCACTGCGACAGACCTTTGGGGCCTTTGGACCTCCCTACAGTTGAAGCATCGACCCCAGCCCGCCCGTATTGTGTGATTTGCCTCATAATCGCCTGCCCGCAAACCTACCCCCACCGGCACACAGCCGTAATATTCTTCATGTAACGCACCGGCCTCGCCGGACGGGGTATCCCTCAGAGCTTTTCACCCCGTGGCAGTGCCCCCCGGTTACAGTAGGGTTCCGGGGTGAAACTATCCGCGGCGACAGCCCCCGTTGAGATGTGCGGGCGGAAAGATACTCCCCCCGACATTCTTGCCCCTTGGGGGCAGGATGGGCAGAGAAAGGCCTAACTAGCCAACACATGCACACATGCACACATCCCACGGCCGGTGATAGCATGCCGTCCAGACCTGCGATTTGACCGAGATTCGAGGGCTGGGGCCCATATTCGCATGTGAGATGGTCGGTATTCACATGTGGGGGAGTTATCATTAGTATACGACCATGCAACCCCCTTCATCGGCCCTTTGAACATCCGGTCGCTGAACCGCGCCCCCTCCCAATTATCGCGCCCACCAGCCTACACATATATACGGAGAGTCAGCACTTACGCGCTCTCTCTGCAAGGCATTATCAGAGCGTCTTGGCAACCTATCCACTGAAAGAGGACAGGCGGCGCCCGTATTACCCACATCAGTTCTATGCCGAGATGAATGCCCGCCGCTGGGACAGAGGGGAGGCGGGAGGCGGGAATGATATCCATACCGCCGCGGGCGAGATGATGCCGATGATTACTCGTCGCATTAGCCTGCGAGGTCCTGAGCGCTGGTTCCCTGGCCGATGTGTGGTTAGTCAATATCAAGCCTGCAGCCACCATCGGCAAGGGGTCGTGCATTCCCCTAGAATATATGCCACAATTTCCATAGGTGATGGCGTATTCGGATTATCGGATGGAGGAGAGGTGCTTAGGCATTCTCCTCTGGAAGAACGCGGAAGGTTTTGCCTCTGTAGAGATGGCAAATGGCAGTGGAGAGCGTGCTTTCGGTACCAAATCGATCTCGGCTGACACGCGTCCGCTCTCCCTGATAGAGGGAAAAGGCGGTGCCGGACAAAAGAAGCTTGCAGAGAGATATTAACCTGTGGACCGCCTGCCGCCCTTGCAGACTTGAGGGTGTCGCCGGCACCATTCCAGCGAGAGGGAGTCGAGGGCTCCGCTGCTATTTTGGGCCTTGGACTAATCTATTCCACTAATGCCGGCGCTCGGCCGCGCATGGATCCGTGGTTGCCATGGCTCTGGGAGATGATACCAGCGCGGGGGTTGCCCAGGCAGCTACGAGTAATAAACGGCTGCCTATACTCGTGCTCATCATACCGGGATGGTGTGGTGTGAGGCCATCTGCGTTGTTGGGGGTCATAGTAGCATACCCCCTAGCTGCAAACAATGGGCCGACCAGACTAAGTGCCTAAGAGAGCACCCTCTTGGTGAGCCCAGACTCCTCCCCACGTTTCCTCAACACCGTCGCGGAATTGGCTTCGAGGGTGTGGGGGGTGTGTGCCGTTGCGAGAGAAAGCTCGATGCCGGACCGCGTAAACCAGATTCGGAAACGAATGGAGTCATCCCGCCCAATAGACGAGCCCATGTCAATATCACGGCGTACGCCCGCCTGTAGACGATACCAAGAAAGCCTATCTCGCCAAGCATCAGGACAACCCGGACCAGCTTTACCGCGGGTCCCAAGCGTATGGATGAAACACCGACGTTCAGATGACAATCTTCCTCGGCTTAGAAGCCATCCACAGCTTCGATCCCTGTGCCCCAAACTACGGGACTGAGCAATACGAACCGACCCCATGCGAGGAAGGAAATGGGTGAACCGGTCAACCCAAGGTACGGCAGTGGCCTCCGACATCCGCGGTCGTTCCTCCTGAACCATACTCCCCCCAGACCCAGGTCCGTTCGCCGCTCCTTCCTGCGCTGGGGTGGTCCGTTCCACCTGCCCTGAGCGCACCCACCCCACGATCTGCGGCCGGAAGCTGCGCCCGGTGCGCCGTGCGTGCGGAAGTACGTACTTGTGCAAAGAATTGATACGATGCACCCAACGATGAAGATTCTACTAACCCCATACATTATTCGCACATGGGGTAATACAGATTTCGGTATCGCGCTCGGGCTCCTGACTGGCCGGACACAATCTGGGGGAGTGAATCTGGAATTGGAAGGAGCAGCAGGGGGGGGTAGAAAGGAGGTCGGATACTCGTTGTGTTTCCTCACAAAAGTTGCTGCCCCACTGTTTGTGCTACATTCTCCGCGCTCGCTCCTTCCCTGAAGACGTGAGCCTCCGACAAGTGCTTTGCATACACGTACTTACTTGATGGCGTTGCACTGGGACCAGGCGGAGGCAGGTACGGTTTCGAGGCACAGGGGTGTGAGAACAAGGGTTATGTTTAGTCACGAACCTCGCGCTGACGCCATTATGGGCCGGAATGGGCAGGCTTTGGCGAACAGACCATGTTCGCTTCTTTGCATCTCGTTGCACCCGTCGTCGATATACTACAAGTACTACGTAGGAGTAGTCTAAGGGGAGAACAGTAGGTCCCGGGTGGAGAAGTAAGCCGGCTTGATGTTGCCGAACTTGCCGACAGGTTTGCCGACTTCTAAGCCGGTTGCGCGGCTCCCGGCGGAGCGTCTCCACTCAAAACCGATCGAGAGAAGACGGATAAGGAAGGAAGGAAGAAGATAAAAAAAAACACCCTTAACTCGGATATCGGAGCAATCCTTTTTAGCTTTTGTTTAGTGTTCTGGGGTACGTTCAAGACTATCTATGGGGTGTGCTAACCAAATTGGAGGCATGGCATCTCATCCGGCTCACGGCGCCAGTTGCTCCGACGGATGAGTGAGCCGCTCCGCTCCATTGGAGGAACCTACCGCACGTCGAGATCCTTCTCAGCGCATGGTTGAGTCGCACCACCACCATGACCCGCCTGAAAATAACCAAAGCAACGCTGCTCTTACGTGTATTACTTGTACTAGTAGGTGGCTGCACGGCTGGCGAACGGGTGGGTGGTCGGTGACCCAAAGTAGAGGCACCCATCCATCTCCGCGGGTCGCAGGGGCATTACGAGTACGAGTTTACGTGGGGGGCCACGCCCGCCGCCAGGGGGATACGTACCCGTTTTTACCCGCTCACCATACAATTGGATGAGGGTACTACGTAGTTATCACTCACTCACTCCACAAGAAACCGATTGCGCCATCGACAGTACTTGCACAAGTGTCGCCCCACGGAATCTGCAGGCAGAGGAGCTGATAACCGATCCCTATCGGGCTGCCAGTGCAAGTGCGGTCTCTTATCCTGTCATCATGACAGGCTAGGGAGAGAAGGTTCCTATCTCCGCTCTTGAACACGCCCCCCCCCCTTTTTTTCCGCCCCTGTCTTCCCCGGCCGAGGCTTTAATCCTGGGGTCTCATCTCGGTGAAAATGAAAAGCGTTCAAAAGAGGATTTTTATGGACTCATCTCGGTGAAAATGAAAAGGTTGAAAAGAGGATTTTTATGGGGCAAGTCGTCAATGATGCGACACCGAGAGCCGGAACCTCAATCTCGGGGAGGTCGGTCTTTCGCGGCTCAGATAGGAAAGGGAGATAAAGAAACAGAAAAAGGAAAAACAAAATCTTGGGTATTTCTCCACACACCCACCCCACACCTTTGCGCGCGAATCTGAGGAGAGCACAAGGGTGGGTGGCTTCCCCAGATATCCGATACGCGGGGGGCGGCTGATAGGTGGCCGAAAAGGGGAAGGTGGTATTACTAATATTGTAACCTCAACGCCGGCGAAGTCCGGGGAAAGAGCGAACAAGAGAGAAAAGGCCGAAATCCGGGACATGTCTGACGTGAGAGTCGTGTCAAAAGGTTGCAAGGGACAGGGGGAAATTCCTTGCAGCTTGTGATATTATTATTATAGCACTGCCCTGCTTGAATAGAGCGGGTACACCTGTCAGCTCCGAGAAACCGCGGTTCCCCGGTATTTTGTGTGAGGGAGTTATCTCGGCATTGCTATGACATGGCTGAGAGGGCCAACCAAGTCCAGGTTACGACTTCTCATAGGGTGTCAGGTTGGTGGGTACCTACCTGTAATACATACTCCATACAAGACTCATATGTCACCATTAATAGAGGTGCAGCGGGAAACGAACGATTGCCTGGTAAGCTGGCGATGGCGCCAGGGGTCCCCATATTACCCAATCAGCCCATTACCCATTGCCGCCAGACCGATGGATTGATTCGACCACCGCCCTCCTTTCTCCAGATTAATATGATGCTGATAGGCAAAGCCGCAAATGCCCTTGGATTCCCGTTCCGCGAGTAGGGAGCTCTTCCCATATCGTACGAGCGTGTCAAGCTTCACGGAGGTATGCCCAGCCGCCTGAATGTGATTTTTCCGCCCACTGACTGCCCTTATTTTGAGCCGGAAAGGGTCACGAGGCGACAAGCTCCCCCCACGATAACCTAACGATAACCCCATGCCCCCGCGCCCGTCGTAGCCACACGGGCCGTCTTCATCTTGAGACTATGGAGTTAATCGGAGCAAGAAAGACCGTCGTTGACCCCCCCCCCAAACAAACAAACCACGCCCGCGTGCCCGAGGGCCAGGTCCAATAGCAAGGCGTACCAGGATATCATGCCCAGGACGATACGGCACCTCGGTCCCCTTTCAGATAATAGTAACCAGGCAGGCAGGTGCCGAGAACTCGATCATCGAGTGTCCTGGTTCCGGGATAGGCGCCTATAACGCGACGGGGGATATTATCATGCTTGTACTTGCCTGGATGGGGGCGTGAAACGAAGTGGCGCCATGGGGATGCCTGCGTCGGCTACTGCCCGTGCCTTGGAATTGCTTTGCCTGTTCTTTTTTCTTTTTGCGCTTCTCAATCTGTCACAGCGGGGAGGGAGTGGGAAGAAGAATTTGTCGTCCCCCACACGGCCGGCCTCGTTCCGCGGCCCAGTCACACGATAGTATGAGTCCTTGCACAGGCACAATCTCTACAAACACGCCCCCCCCCCTTGCCCTTCCCCCCTTTTTGGTTTTGATGTGGGCAGCTGAAGATGGGCCGCCCAGCACGCCCTGGCCGGGGGTTCAGGCAGGGAGTCGTATTCTTGTTCGATCACGTACGCCGGGGAACCGGACCTTGCATTCCCCGGGGACAGCCTCATCCCACAAAATGCCGTCACCAGAGGATAACGCAAAAGTGCAAGGTAATAATAGGTGGGGAGCAAAAAAAGAAGAACGGGAGGCGCCTGCTTTCCCCGGCTCACACCCCGCGCACCTTGCCACGTAGAGGACGATGTCACCACACCACCCTCCAGGGGTGGCCACTGAGCCTCACTTGTGGAAAGAGAGATCTGGCCGGGCCTCCCTATTTGTCGTCCCAGTCTGGCGGTGTAGGAAAAGATGGTGTGGTAATTGAGGGGGGAGGGAGGGAGGACATATTTTTTGGCTTCTTTTTGCTGTGCCGAGCAAATTTGCTGTTTTGTGACCATGAGCTCGGAGGGAAAGGGGGTGGGGTGTGTGTGTGTGATGGCTTCTGTTTGAATCTACCCATTTCTTTCTTTCCCTTTTTCCTTGCCTTTTTAATCTTGTCTTCTCTGGCTGGTTGGCTGGCTGGCTGGAAGAGGAAGGCGGGAGGGCCTTTTTGCGCCTGAAACCCCAAACGCGCAAGATGCACTGCCCACTGTCCACGACCGATGCCACTGGCCATGGCCAGTCATGACCGGGGGGCGTGGCTCTTGCAATCGGAAGACAGGCGACTGGTAACAGATGGGTGTCGTCGGGTACGAGTACTCGAATGTAATTTGCCTTTCTCCCTCCCTCCCTCCCCACCCACCCCTGCGCCGTTATCTTGAGTTTACTGCGCTTTTGCCCCGGATTTTCACTCGTCGCGGGGTCAAAGGGGGCGTCCCAAAATATGGGGAAAAGGTCGTCAAAGGCTGGCCGGTAACTAACCCACCACCCATCACTAAGGTACAACAAGTACGTAACAACCCCATGAAATGACGACAAAGGACAAAACATTTTTCTGCCCTGCCCCCTCCTTCCTTTGCCCCGCGTTTTCGGGCCAGCCTTAACAGCGGCGAAGTGATAGGATCTTTGAATTTTTTCTTCATCGGGAAGAAATATGACGAACTAGTTCCGTAGCTTTCCTTATTCATCCTTCTTGCACTGATTGCCCGTACTCGTACTCGCAACATACTACGCCTGCTTTCCTCCTCTAGCTCTTCCTCATCTCCCCGATCTTGGGGGCCTTGGGCTACTTTTTCTTGATGTCATGTCTGCCCACTCTCCTGGACCTCGACGCGGGGGGGCGGGGGGAAACTAATTCGTAAACTTTTATCTCCTGACGCGTTAGAGGGGAGGGGAAGAAAATTTCATTCTCTCACGAGCTCGATGAGCCAAGAGGAGGGGTAGCTTGGGACCTGAAAGGAGGGGTCGTGCAGGTAGGGGGGGCGGGCGACGGCGGGGGGCTATTATCAATCTCACGATAAAACAGCCTTACTCGCCCACAACAAAACCACCAATCTCCGGGTTTCGGCGGAGGGGGGTGCGCTCTCCCCCTGCTGTCGCTGCTGCCAAAAACGGCCTAAACTTGACAAACATTTTCATGCTCTTTTTTCTTGCCCTTTTCTTTACCGAGCCAAGAAAAGATTGTAGATCTGAGGGTGAGGTTTTCCTTTCTTGGGGGACCATGACCACATACGTAATGCATACTACATCCAAGTCAAACGGGGGTGCCGGCGTCCTCTCCTTGCTCCAAGGCGTTTTCCTTTACGTTCACCTTCTCGATCGGTATGCGGGGTGGGA
The DNA here is from genome assembly GCA_900312665.1 of Cephalotrichum gorgonifer. Classification (NCBI taxonomy): domain Eukaryota; kingdom Fungi; phylum Ascomycota; class Sordariomycetes; order Microascales; family Microascaceae; genus Cephalotrichum; species Cephalotrichum gorgonifer. The sequence goes on from ONZQ02000002.1 coordinate 1,003,039, forward strand.
GGGAGCCGAAAATAGAAAGTAAAATCTATGTAAGTGGCCTCTCCTTCGGCGAGAGCCGTTTCATCAGTGTTGGGAAGGTACGAACGAGTAAGGTTGGATGGAGCTTGCTCATCGTCCATTATCGCACGTCTTTTTTTTGCCCATCTCCCTCCCTCCTTCCCGTTCCCTCGACATGGTATAGACACACACCCGCCCTACCTAGTATCACGGAAACTTACATCCCGCGAGCCCCAAATACCATTACGTCTTCTCAACGAGCGGAAACGATTCAACTCCGGATGGCGGAGCTGCCTTGCCCATTCAAGAGAGAACTTTCAGGGCAGGGCGGTTAACGCTGGGGGCCATTCCCCCTCTCAAACCTAAATGAATGGGCAAAAATAATACCATACGTAGCACGCACTGCTCGTACACCCCTCCCACCTGCCATCATTCCTTTCATCCCAACCTGACGTGATTATACCCCCATTCCACGCCAACTCCCTTCCGTCCAGCCCCAGGCCCCCCCCCCCCCACGACTACATTCTCAAACACATTTTTCGCAGGGGCAGCGTCCCCGGACTCAAGGCTCCTGGAGTAGCCCCCATTCTCGACCCCGGAATTTCCCAAAAACGGTGCCCCCCGAATCCTTGGCCCCCTCAAATTCTTACGCCCCCCCCCCTTTCCCCCGGTAATTGGAATTCCTCGCCTGTGTTATAAAACCCCCAAACTTTGGGTCACCTAATAATAACCACCCCCGGACGCTCCCGTAATATTACCAAAAGGGTGAGAAAAGCAAACATGGGAATGAGACGCCGGGATGAGAAATGCTTTTCTCCCCGTGGGGGAAAATAGAGGAAGGGGGCGAACAGAGAGCTCAGCCACGAGTCCACGTCTCTTCATTTCTGGGGTCCATCAGTAACTAAAGGTTCCTCCCCTGCCTAAACAAGTAACAGTCTCGGACACCACCGGGAGCAGACGCCGGGGAAAGGAAAAACACAAAAAAAAAAGTAAAAGTACTCGCTAGACAACTTGATTGGGTGATCGTTTAATGATACGCCACCTTGGGTTTAAGATATAATGTATCCACGTAATGCCTTTGTAAACTCGTATTCTGACGAGTACTGATGAAATATACTGGCTGCCTAGTTTTAAGGGGGGGGAAACAAGTGTTTTTTTTCGACTTTTTTCTCACTGCCAGTGCCCAATGTGCATGTTGGGAGAATGATAGAGAGAACAAGACGAGGCGAGCATTTATTAGACTTTTTTATTCTCTTCTTTTGCATGTTCTGCTCCACACTTAGGCCAGCCTGAAGCAAAACAAGTTTACTCGTATGAGTAATTTGTGCAAGTTTTCCTCGTAATAGTTATCTTATCCGAGTTTTGTGGCCGTTTTTAGGAACGTACTTCGTACGGAAGCCCCGGGGTGGTGGGAATGGAAGTGTGACGTTTCGGAAAATAAAACGAGCTTGCGGTCCACACCCGACCGACCGAGGGGGGAAGGGGCCGCCCTGGCCCTGGCCCTGGCTGGGGGGACCCTTGGTGGAGCGGGGAGGGCGACCGGAAACGAGCGCGGTCTCACATCATTGTTGGCAAATACCAGTTACTCATAGTACGCACACCCCAGGAGCAAGCGGCTAACAAGGAAATGCCAAGAAAACCTCGGTACAGGGAATTTCCCTCTTGTAAACGTTGTGCAAAGAAAAAGGAGGGGAGGGGAGGGCGGAGACAAACGCCCTTATCTTTCCAACTCCTACTCTGGGAGTACTTGCTTGTACTGCCCATGTTACATGTATTATTCTCCAGATTTTGTGTAGTGCATGTTAGACAGGCCTTCATTCATTCCCATTCAAAGATGTATGTACTCAAGTATTTTAGTCGCTCTCTCCAGCTAAAAAGCACAGATCATTTATTTCCCTACAGGGGCCGAAATCTCAAATCACAGTAGACAGAGTAAATGAGAACAATGTGTGAGAGGTGACAGAAGTAGCCCCGTTAGGGCCGGTTATTAATAAAGTAAGAGGGCTAGCTAGCTTGGTTCCTTCGCAAGAGTCCCGTTGCCCGCAATAAAAAAACGCCTGTTCCGTTCCAATCCGTTCCCATCTTCTATATCCCATCCATCTCTATAACCCGTGTTCGTCATGTCATAAATCCAGTAAACAAAAGAAATGTGCAAAGTGTGGGTGTCTTATGTTTTTCTGTTGCGTAGAGGAGTGAGGGGTGAGGTGTGCGCCGTCAGCTCACTAATGCGTTCAACGCATCAGATAGAAGCATTGGCTCTGAAAGTCGGCCAAGTCCCAGTGCTCAGGGCATAGGAAGGTGCCTGGGCATGTCTGGCCGGTTGATGATGTCGGCCAGGGAGATGCCACTGCTTCTCGAGTTCCTGTTCTGGGTTGGCGGAGGAAGAGCATCGAGCTGAGGCTCCATCGGCGCCAGGGCAGGGAGCTTCTGAGGCTGCAGAGAGAGGTTCCTGAGCGTGCTGATAGGAGGCAGGTCCAGGCCCGGGCTAGCGTAGGGCCGAAGACGAGGCGAATGCGCCGGCGTAGCGATGGGAGTGTGGTCGGGAGTGGGGGACAGCGAGTCATGCGAGAAGGTAGGGGAAGAAGGCGCGGTCGAGTTCGGCGAGTTGGGGCGCGACCTCTTAGCGTGCCTGGAATTCCGGTAGTGGCTATCGAAGGGGTCGTACTCGTTGAATGACCGGTGCGAGCCGGCTCCGAGGCCCGGAAGGCCCCTAGACTGGTGGTTGTAGTACGGCTGCTGACGGTGGTAGTAGCTCTGGTGGGGAGCGAGCGAGTCGTGGTGGGCGCGAGAGAGCATGGCGACGTCGAGATGGGAGCTGGCATGCGGGGGATACCCGTGGCCGCCAGGGACGGCGTAAGAGGAGTAGGACTGGGGAGGAGAGACGTTGGGCGAGCCGAGCGTCGAGGTCGGCGCGGAGCGGATGGCCCTAGGAGCAGGGGGGCGGAGGGGGGAGCATGCTGTCGGCCTGAAGCTGCTGGTGGGCCCTGCCGCCTCGCTTTGAGTTCGAGTTGTTGTGTATCCTCGAGTGCCGGGTCAACTCGTCCGACCGGGAGAACTTCTTGCTGCAGCCCGGGAAAGTGCAGGCGTGGGGCTTCTCGCCGGTGTGGGTTCGGATGTGTCTTGTCTGGTGCTCGAGGCGGTGGAATGCCTTGTCGCACATGGTGCACTTGTACGGACGAGGCAGCTCGGTCGAGGCCTCGGCCGGTTGACCATTCCCGCTGGGAACGGGCCCGTTGGGTTTGATATTCGTTGGGCTCGACATTTCGTCTGGAGACAAGCGAGCGTGGTCGGGTTGCGTTGTGTTGGATGTGGATGGCCCCAGAATGTTTGCCAGTCGGGGCGATGACATGTGACAGAGAGCAGGTCCGAGGAGTGCTTCTGTCTTGGGGTGAGGGCGATGATAGGAACGCCTTCACTCGGGAGAGCTGCTAGTGTCGACGGGAGGACACAGGAGGCTGGTGTAGGATGTTTGTATGGTCCGAGTTGGTGACCGGTATGTTGGGCAATATGCTGGGAACGGGGAACCTGGGGAAGATCGAGTGTTGTTCTGCTGGTGCAAGATCGAGGGGGGAGAGGGAGTGGCATCAAGAGATTGAGAGGGGGATGGGCAGGCTTTTATGAAGTACACTTATCTGGTGGGAGACTTTTTCTGGCCGGGGGTGTGAAGGGAGAGAGGGTTATGGAGAAGGGGGTGTGGGGTGAGTGGGGTGGGGTGTGGGGGATAGAAGGGGGTGGGGGGTCTCAACTTTTCTTTTCCGGCGGGGGCTCGGCGAGAAGGGGAAGCTGCGTGGAGTGTGTGGAGATGCCTCGTAACCTCGGGGAGTCATACGCGGTGGCGCCTCGCTCACCCAGCACCACTGAAAAGTACAAGTATTATGCAGGGAGGGATAGCCGAGCTACTCCGCTTGTACAATCCAACTCCGAGGCATGCTTCGTTTTTCTCTTGTACACGAGATGTATTCCGCCCAGCTCGAACACGTACTCGCGGTACTGCCTTCTGAGAGCACTCCAAGCACCGCTGCACCGACAGCCCTCGCAGAACTCAAATGAGCACTGAGTAGGCAGACACTATACCATGGCGCTCGGCTTTGCGCTATCTACGAATCCCCTGTTAAACAAGGTATTAATAGGCAGGAGTCGCCTTAGATAACAGCGGGTTATTCCCCGGGTAGGTACCCTTCGGCTCTAGCAGGGGAATTGGCCCGAGATTCTTCAACAGGAGGAGTTTGGTTAGGTCTTCCGAGAAGGGGGGGCGTGCGTGGAAGGAACGGTCAAGGTGAATTGTGATGGTGGGGAAGAACAAGGGAGGAGGGGTGGAGGCGGGTGGAAAAGCCCATGGCGCGGCACACATCTCCGTGGACGCCCCCCCCCCCCCCTACACACTCGCTAAGCCCACTCCTTCCTCGTCGCTAATGGACACACCCACGGTACAGGCTTTTACCCCGTACCCCGTTATGGAATGTGGGCGCCAGAAGGCGCAAGCAACCCTTGGGGTGCCGACACACCGACAACGATTTTACTGGCCTCCGCTCGACCTCCGCTCCGCCCCCCCAGTTCGCTATCAGTCGGAGCTGAGCGAACGGGATCGCAGAAGACATGAATTCCTGGGGTCCTGCCTGGGGGCCCTGGGGTATACAGAGTACATGTAGGTAGGTACAGTATGTGCAGGACATGTCTTACCACCCATCTACCTTCATCGCTTCATGTCTCTCAGCCCCGCCCTGGCCCCTGAGACGTTGAGACCTCGAGAGACCGACAGCGCTTTTTTCCTTTCTTTTTTTTTTCCATTTTTTTTTTGCAACCAGCGCCCCGGTGACAGCGTCCCCCTGGTTCTCTCGGTAATATTATAACTCATCCGGGGGAAGGAAGGACAAGAGTGAGAGACTTCAACCACTCCCGTTGAAAGTGTACTCGTAATAGTATTCGTACCCATACTCGTACCCGTGTAACTATTGGATAGGGGATCTCAATCTACTTTGCAGGCCGGTCACTTTCGTTCCGCTCACCGTCTCGTGGCTTGTACGACCTCTGACATAATCGCTACCTCGAAGCGAGACGCAGGCCCCTGGGGCCTTGAATATATTACTCGTACTCGTAAGGGCCTATCGAACCGCCGCATGGAGTGGAGGTGTGCGAATACTCGTTCCTCGTACGAGTATTCGTAGCATGTGCGTTACAATGGTCGGAGACGGGGGACGCGGGAAAGCCGCACCTATTGTTCATTCCCCTTCGACATCGTGCTCTCACTCGTCGACGCCCCGTTGGCTGCTAGTTTTTTTTTCTCCTCCTCCAATCTGCCTTTGATTATCCGCAGTGAGAAATAATGTCATCGTAATGTCATCGCTAATCGGGCACTTGTGGTGCGTTCCCTCGGCCTGATTGGGCAAATTCCTTTTCGCAATTCTCGTTCCCCCATTTTTCCGCCCCAATGGCCCATTAGTGCTGATTGCAGGGACTCCCCGTACTAGTTACTCTTCGTTCGTAACACCCGTGCCAAGCAGTCAGCCAGCCCACCTGTCACCCTGATCCACCCGTGGCCCTTTCCGCGGAACGATTGTCACCGAGCAATCCCCGCCAGGTGTTGGCACGGGGGAAGAATTCCGGGAGAACTATGGCATACATGACACCGCCTCTGTCGCCATCGCTCTGAGCAAATTAGCCATTACCACTATTGGTACATCGTCGGAGATCGGGTGCTTGTCGCAAATTTTCAGGACCTTTTGTCTTCTTTTTTTGTCTTGCTTAGGTCTTCTTTCTTTCCTTATTTTCATTCGACCCACGGAGGAGTCTCAGTTGGCGCGAGATGTCGACTGGTTGCGGACCTGGTTGGTCGAAGGGAGTAAGCTCGATGATAGGGCAATATCCGTGAGATAAGAAAGGCTTGTGATAGTAGTCGATAGGCCATTTACATTATATTGACCGCGGCACTGCCGTTCCCGGAAACCGCGGTTGCCCACCAGGAAGCCGACCCTGCGAGTGTGGGTTAGCTAGCCCCTCGGTCACAGGTGGTAATCCTCGCCTCACTTAGCCAGGCCTGATAAGACCGTATCCGGTAGTTGCATAATGCAAGTGCTTGTATCCAATCCCTTGGGTGGGAAACTACGTAGTACGCGTGGTGTAGACGAACCCATGTGAATCTCCTCCCTCTTGCACAGACGAGAGAGCAAGTATGTTCGGCAGCTCTCACGCCTCTATTGTTCCCTCGGTCCGTTATTTCCCCATGTGTCAAATCGGGAAACTAAATTTTCTGGTGAATCGATAGGCCCCGTCCAACCGGCATCAACATCGCGAGACACTCGCCTGAGATCGCGCACCGCAGCCGGCAATCATTATCCCTAGTGGACCCCTCCCCCC
>ONZQ02000002.1:1009743-1102228 GCA_900312665.1 Cephalotrichum gorgonifer
TTCCCCATGGGGCGGCATGTGTGACACAAGATCACAGAAACCCGCCTTTTCCCGAGTGGGGGGTGAAGGGAGAGAGAGGTGGGGGGGGGGGGACGGAAGGATGCGGCGAGCACGTTTCAAATGACGGCTTTCTCGTGATCGATGGTGCCCTGGCTCTGCCCAGACAATATTGTGCTTTGATATCGTGGGGGTGACGCCGAGATGACAGGATAAATAGTTACCCCACGGGCCGCGGAACGGATCACGCCTCGCAAAAACCCTGCTCCATCCCTCCACGCCCCCCTGTCACGGTAGCGAATCTGGCGATGACCTGAGATAATAAAAAGTGCCAAGATAAAAATGGATGCTCTCAAGTACACAAGTAGACGGGGTAGGTTTAAGATGCTGGGGAAGTGGACGGCTTTGGCGGCGTCGCCCTGATTAGTGGCCTTTGCTCCTGCCTGTTGCGGAAAGGGTAACCGCTGTTTGTTCCTGGCGCGCCACATGACTTTTACCAGGTATTGGCGCGGAGAGCTTCACCCCGCGCCGAAGAATCCCGAGGGCCAAACTTGTGCTACGAAGGATCCTACTCGCCCACAAGGAGTATGCTCGCAACGACAAGCCGACAAGCAGAACCGTGCCAAGCACGACGAACGCTTTCTTCTCGCGCCAGATGCGACCGAGAAGAAGAAGAATTGCCGCCGTTTTGCTAGCATATCTTGTCTAGTGCCGCCTCGGCTCTTGGCTTTTACCACTGGCTCTGGTACGCGTGCCAATAATGGCTTGAACCCTGTTCACGATGTCTCCAAACTCACCTTTTTTTTTGGCGGAACCATCCCCCGGCTTCACTTCCTGCCACCCCCCTCCCCCCACCAATGCTCTGCCTCGTCCCCGTACGAGTAGAGGTATTGGACCGTGCCTGGGTCCGTCCCCGTGATACGCGAGACAAGTTTTAACTATTTGTTGAATATAACCCCCTCCCCTCCCCCCCCTCTCCGCCCAAAAAACTCCGCCGTGAGAGCCAAGAAATGGATATAAAATGAGTACAAAGTACCGAACGCCCACGTGCTGCGGCTAAATTTTGTGCTAGCGCCTGTGCTCTGTATTAATGCGAATAGTGTCCCCCCGGTCTTCCCCGGTTTATCAGTACGAGTAATACTCGTACGCGGAATCGCATATTCCGTGTCCAGGGATTCAGGGCTGAGGCCTAGGTAGTATATAGGAGGCGAGGTATGGCAAGGTACCTGTAAGTCTGGTTCGGACGTGAAGCCTCCGTTCCTGAGGATAGCCACGCCCGCCCCTATCTTTCTGAACCTCAACTCCTATTACGAGTACTGATGTTGGCGGGGATAATTTTCCGGAGATGGGACCGGTGGTGTAATTGGGGCTTTGAAAAACATTGTACTGATCATACCCTGTACCAGTACAGGGACCAGTCACTTCCACTTTTAACACTTCCCCAGACCAAACAGGGGTCTGCGGAGGCCAGGGTGGCCTGAGAGCGTGGGGGTTCCAATGCGTGGAGAGACTAATGTACTTGTACTTGTGCCTGTACCTTACCTTGAAAAACGTCACCCCACATCTGGTTCCCCCCCATCGCAGGCAACCGGGACACACGATAATTCATGCGATCTCACAAAGACTCGTCCCTCCGCGCTTTATAGGATCTCTGTAGTATACTCGTGGTATTAATCCGCAAGGGATGTGATTTGGTTTATGGATCTGACTGCGCAAGTATTAGCGAGGTATAATGTGGTACTCGAATCGGAGGATGCCATGACTGGCCACAAATACTCCGTTACAATAATACAGGCTTCCAGGAAGGGGCTAGGCACAAATATTCAATGATACATCGCTTCCGCCCACCCCCGCCGAGCCGCAAGGATCCATGTCCCTGAAACCAAGGGGAGGGGTTCTGGGGTGACAGCTACGAGTACAGGTACTAATAGTAGTACTCGTCAGCGAACAGGGACGAGCATTAACACCGAGCAGGAAAAACCCATCGGCATCCTCCAAATCCTTGCAAGCCACCAGTGGGAATACGGGAAAAGGCAACGCCCCTCTCAACTGAAGCAACCCCCAAACTTCTGGGACCCTGGACCGATACCCCGGCGAAGTCTCAGGGCTGTACATACAAATGCTGCCTCTGGGCCGGGGGCTTAAATACGGGTTATCCACAAACTGGAGGTACCCTGTCCTGAAGTGTGGGGTTCATCCCGATCGGCTCGGGAGCTGCCTCCCTCTACTACTCATACTTGTACTCGTACGAGCAGGGTCAGTCCGAGGGCAAGGGGGGCGTGTGTGATGGGAGCTTGGGGGCAAGTTGCGGATTGGCGACTGGGTAACCTAATTCGCTGGGGTTCGTTTGGTACGGGTAGCTTGCCCGGTCATCTTTATTAATACCCTGGACTCAGCTTTGGTAGGTAATTGTTACAGGTCAAGTTTCGTGGACGGAAAAGCACATTCTTGCCCATCCCCTGAGGGCGTGAGAGGTCCAACATTACCTTACTAGGGTGGGTCCGGCCTTCATGGCTGGCTGAGCTGGTTATTACTCGTGTGGGGGATTTTGTGAAGCACAACTTATGTCCACGTCCCCAGGAAGTTGTATTAGAGCTACATCATGTCTAGGGTCTCACTACTGAACCGCGTGACTTTGCGACCCGTCGCTGTGCTCATAGTCCCTTTAGAGCTGTTTTCCTCTTCGGGCTTATTTTATCAGGCGAAGAGAGACGCGCCAATCACCACACAGTTCCTGCAGGGACGAATAACCCGGTGGAAAGGAGATTGATCCTACCCCTGTACCTCTGTCCTGCTGCACCCCATATTAGTGCGAGGTTGCGAGATTATTTCGGATATACCCCGCATACTCCTACTACGAAAGCTACCCATCCAAAGTATGGGTGGGTGGCAGTGGGATTGCGCATGATAGCTAAGAACCGGGGTACTGGGAACCGAGAAAGATAGATTTCACGTGTTCCGTGTTTCCGGTCCGGCCGCCGGCTAATATCGCCGCCACAAGTGTTCAGGCAATAATTGTGGCTGCGGAGGCGAAAGAGAGCCGCAGGCCAGTGCGAGGCTCGAGTACGAGGACGAGTACACACATTCACAAGCACTCGTAGTACTGTTGTTGGATGACAGGGCAGATATCCCTCCTCTCGAGTCGTATACTCCTGCCCGTGCCCGTTGTAGGTGTTATAGCGAAGCAGCGAGACGATGATAGTCTTAGGAACTATCTATCCCCTCCACCAACTAACGAGACACACACACACCCCTCCCCCCAGTCAGATCGCCATAGCCGTCGGTGTTTTGCTAGTGCGCTCACAGGCCAAGGGGGTCCCCAGACTTTCCTTATCGCGCATCGGGTCGAAATGGGCCTAGCGCGCACCCTAGGTCCGTTACGCGTACCCGATAAGGAAGCTCACTCGCAACAGTTACCAAGCCCCGGGCCCATTTCGGTGAAGAGCAAATCTTCACGAATGAGGGGCAGGAAGAGGATCTTTGTTGCCCGCGATCCTCGGCTGCTCTTGATAGCTTCTTTTGCCCCAGGTAGGGGTGCCTGACGCCAGAAGACGGATATATTCGACGGAGGGGGGTGTGAATGGCCGAGTCGCAAGCCCCTACTAGATACGTACGAGTATTACAGCCCTTGCTATTACGAGTACCACAAGCTAAGAATGAAGTTCACCTCACCGAAATGCCCTCATCCGAGGGAAGCGGTGGAGCGCGTATGGTATCGCCACACCCCCCCGCCACGCGCCCCCCACACAAGAAAAATCCAAATAGGATTTGAAGGCAGCCAAGGTTGATTGCCCTTTAACCCGAGGATGTCCCGTAGCTCCGAGCTGTTCCGGTAGTCTCTCCAGAGTGTGTCATCTATACTTTTGTGCCCTAGACGATGGCTTACTGTGAGCTAGGTCACCAGTACTACGGGCACTTGTGTGTAGGACGAGTTAAGAAGCAGAAAGGGAAAAGGACACCAGAGCCTCAAACTCTACGCCGGGTTGTGGGGAAAGGTGTGGGGAACCACTCCTCCTTCAGCCTTTGTTATCAGATTCTCTCCTTTTATTCGATTTTTTTTGGCTAGAAAATTAACTTGATACTCGTACTAGTTGGCATGGCTCAACGATATGGCGGCCATGGTCGCAGGCTCTACTCGTAGCTCTCGAGGTCTCAAGGATTTGACGACGATGCGCCTGATTGGTAAGAAGAAACTAAGAAAAGCTGCCTTGGATCTTGGGGGCGATCCCGCTAGGGTGATTGGACGGAGGCAACTCGGCGGAGGAGAAATGAAGGTTTTCAGGGCGGCCCACGACCCTCCGGGTACAGAAGCACACCCATCAGGGTGGGTCGTTCGCCGGCTCCTCGGCTCCCCGGAGTGGCCGCCCCTTTGTATTCTCCGCGGACAACTACATGTGCCGCCCCACGAACCCGACCCGGAGCATTACTAGTATACGAGAATTTCACCTCTTACTCAACAGCACAAGTCAAACAAGAAACGCCTCCTCTCGTTGAGACAGCACTTGCGCTAAGTGTCATTTTTGACCCCCCCCCCACCACCTTCTCCCCCAGATGTGAGTGGAGCGAGCTACACACCCGGGAGAAAGGCCGTAGAAGGATTCCACCGTAAGGCATGGCGCGTTCACGGGGAGCTGGTGTGCCCCCCCTCCCCCACCGAAGTTACGTTGCAGCGCCAGGAACACCGAACGGCGCGAAGAGAGTGGGCTCTGGTTAGCCGTGCTTGTACGAGGAGGCTCCCATCAGCGGCCTCCCCGGTCCTTGCCCCTTTCACCCCGCCGGAATAACTCGGCCCGACAAGTTAACACAAGCTACGAAGTACCCGGACTCAGCCAGTAGAGATAAGGAAGCGAGGCACAAGGAACGATTTGATATTTCCGTACCTTACTTCATGCACCCCATCGTCCGAACGATGACCCCCACAATTTGTCCGCCCCAAGGAAGGCGGTGCCCCTGGGAGTGTTACATAAGCTATCCCACCTTTCCTCTTTTCTTGGCAGAGCACGTGGGCCAAACGGAAGCTCCTGTTGGACAGGATAAGCCCACCAACATTGGGCCCTCCCTTGCTGGCATAACTCCGTTCTGACTTTTGTGCGGCGGAGCACGACACCTGCCAAACGACTGGATGGGAACTAACCTTGATTACTTGTACGCAGGGGCCGTCCACGCAACGTTTTGTGGGGGTTTTCGTTTCCGTTGCGAGATATCATTCTTGCTTTTTTCAAATCTCTTGGCCCCGCTGGTCAGCCCTTGGTGGCAGGTCGGACCGAGTAACTCCGAAGCAAACGTACCTCGGTGGCACAGTCACCGAGAACATACAATGCAAGGTGGCTTATCCATCCTGTGGATACATGTATTCTTTGCTGTTTCTCCAGATCTTGGCGGTCAGTTAACCTACTCGTACGAGTACGCGGGTTTTTGTTCTTCCAGTGTTCCCTCGGTACTTTCTCGTACGAGCATGTGGATGGAGTCGTGGTCTCACCATACGAATACTTGTGTGCTTACCCGCATTGAGGCAGGGTCAGTCACCCTTCTGTTATTTACCAGAGAATGGACAACCTAATTCTACATGTATCCATTGAACGCCATTTACCCGGTCCGCCTCACCCCTTCGGTTTTACCTTCCCATGTATCGTCCTCGCACAGAACATGGTACGTAGCCCTACGGTATTGTGGCATTGCAGATTGCGTCAGTATCGCCAAGAGCACATATCCCCTCACTCTACTAGTACGGCCAGGGGTAGGGCACCATATCGTGCTAGTACACCGAGAAAAATACTTCTCTCCTCACTTTAGAAGGGTGGGGCGCGGGCTTTAAAGGCACTCCCGCCAACCCTGTCAAAGAAAAAGCTCGTCATCGCGCGGCGCTATCGGACGACGGGCGAGAGAGAGGCGACGGGCGAGGGGCACGTAGCGGGGCCATCCAGACTAGCAATCGCTCCATACCCACCCCTCCCCCGTCGGTGAGGGAGTTTCCCTCGGTCGGGGGAAAATTTTTTCTTTTCTTGGAAAATCTGGAGTAGGCCAAACGAGTTGAGCTAGTTGTGGTCGTAGTTCCACTAAGAGAAAGAACAGGGGAAAAAAGGTGTATGAGGAAAAGACTTCTTCCAATGTCGGGCCGACAAGCGGGGCCCCCCGTCAGGATAGGAAGGAAGGGCCGGTGTCCGACGTTGTTGAGCCTCAACCTTGTTTGCTGGGGTCACCTGCGGCGGCGCCCTGGCCGATGGCCTGGTAGCATTCATCCCACCAACATGGTGTAATTTATCCGCGTGGGCACTCCTCGCCGTGGGTCAGTTTTTATAATGCGGCTCCTGTGGGGTTAGCACTTCCAATGGACGCCTGAAGCAATGCATGCCAAGGTGAGACGAACGCCGAACGGGGGCTTTGAAAAAGGCCAGATTACGAGCATGTTCAATTTTCATCGCCCCTCACGCCCCAATGCCAATTTCTCTGGACTCGATGACCCCGCTGTACGCAGTCCTTGGACGCCCGATGCCGCCTGCCGTCAATAAATGTCGAAATTGGACTACCTGGAATGTAGTGGACCAACCGACGACGGAAGCTGAAGGGAGGCGGCCGTCTGGCTGAAAGGTATTTTGGTCATAATAATATGTCTTACTTGTACTTATACAGGCCCTAGAGGCGGGAGGACCGGGCGCCTTGTGCCACATGGGGGGAAGGGGTAGGAGAAACACGCCGGAGTGCTGCTATGCAATGGAAAGGCTCTCTCATGTTCGGTCCCGAGACTTGCGCCTCCCCACACGGCGCCTCCCCACGCGAGTCTGAGTCGCGTCTCAACCCGGCCGACTGGGGGGGATGTCAGCCTCCGGGACCATGCATGGGGATTACGTCGGAGGTCATTGGGGTTGAGACGGACGGCGCCAATGGCAGCCCCTGACGCCCATACGAATGCACACAGCCCTCGATCGGAGACGGGGCCCCGAAAGTGGCTGTCCTGATCGACCCCAAGACCTAGAATGTGGTGGAAGAAGCCTTGTTTGCTTCGTCACACCCTCGCCTCGTCGCCGGCTCCTACTGGTTGCACTTGTGAAATTCATTTATGAGACGGGCGCTTGTGGCCCCGGGACGCTGTATCCATCGCCCTTTTATGGGCTACGCTCTAAGATCCCGAGTTTCTGGTCACGAGGCCCCGCGCGGGGGATATTGTCGGATCTCGTATTAACAACTCCCTCCCGACCCTGGGCTCCCGGCTCCCGAGAAGACCGGCGAAGGGAAGCAAGATTGGAACAAGCTGGCACTGGCTTCCTGTAAGACTCCTAAGCTCTGCTGGGTGAACCCTCCAGCCCTCGACATGTTAATAGAGGAGGTCTATACGGAGTGCTACCCTGCCTGTTCCTCTTCCCGCCCAGGAGATTTCCAGAAACTTTCGACCACTGGCAAACAAGAAGTCGTGTCTCCCTGCTTGGGAGCCATTTCCGGCGGGCCCGTGAATACGAGACGTGACACCCGCCTTGCAGGATGGGGTGCGACGCATGCCAGGCCAGCTGGGGATCGAGTTGCGATGTGGGTGGGCTGCAGGTCTCGGGAGAAGTGGGAGAAACTCCAGAGTAGAGCCCCTGGTGTCCCGTCTAGCAGCGACCGAACCAGAGAAGAAGGGGGTAAGGGGGGTGTTCAGCGGGTACAAAGTGTACCCGGAGAAAGTACCAAAGTGAGGTAGCTATTTCACGTATGATGTAACCGTTCACAGGCGATTACTGCAAGTCTCAGTTGGTGATGAGAGCGTGAGGGCGAGGGCGTAGCTGGGATGACGCGACGATCGCCCAATCGAGGGATCGCTTGATGGGTCATGGGACAGGACGGAGGCCGGTGGTGCAAAATTCCCAACTCGATTGGCTCATATATTCTCCATCTTGACCCCGTTCTCGGATGTCGAAGAGGTCTGGAACCCGTGATGCAACAAAATGGGAGGAGATAGGAGAATTTTAGACGAGTCCCCGTCCATGTTATGATTTGTGGTATCACGTTATCACGTGATACCGCGCCAGCCAGGGCCCCCGTACCAGGACACTGTACGAGCACGAGTGCGGTCAGACGAACCACTGCCAGATGCTGCCGTCAGATGTCAGACTCGTCAATGTTTCATATCCCAGTTCCACGACGAACGCTTTGATTTTATGACCCGCCTTCAGATACCTGCTCGTCGCGCCGGAATCTAGGACGAGAACGGGCCCCTCTCGTCGTGGTGCAATTCGAAATATGGACCTCAATCCTTCTATAGACGAGCACGATGAGTATAAGCACGGACATGAGCACGACATGTCGACGCTCGACATCCAAAACACCCGTTCGCATGACCCTCCCTCCCCCGAATCCCCCCTTTTCTCTTCCCCACGCTCCCCTGCCTCGTCCTACCCCTGTAGATCCCTTTGACTGATATATGGCCCGGAGCGCTTCCCCCGTTCCAGATCGCCTACCAGCCGTGTCGGCCGCACAAGCGCTCGACGATCTAAACGACGATCTGTCGCGATGCGTGTCAACGGGGCTGCGCGAACTGGACCGAGCGCTTGCAGCTGTGCCGGAATCTCCGCGGGAGAACTCAAAGGATGGGGGTGAAGGAGCGGCCGGCGTGTGTCGTGGACAAGTCACGGAGATCTGGGGCCCTCCTGGGGTGGGGAAGACGGCGATGGGGTGAGTCTCGTCTAAACATCACCCCCCCCCCCCTTGGGGAACATTCGAGGGATGGCTCGGGGGGTTGGCCTTCTATCGCTACACACCCTGACCCCCACTTCCGGTTGTAATCAATGCTCGTTACAAGTATTAACTCCCTGTCCTGATAGGATCCAGATATGCGCCAGCGCCTTGTCTGATGGCCACGGCGCGGTGTGGGTAGGTCGGTGGATCTGCGCCCTGCCCCTTTTACCCGATCATCCCTCTTCTTTTATTGTGTGGATGGATTCGTCCTCGGAGGAATATGACGCGGTCATCCCAAGTCGCGTGCCGCTTATTAACGTCTCCCCGTTACAGATTGCGCTTACCCGGTATGCGGGCGGCGTTTGAGGACAGTGACCGAAGCTGCTCGTTCGAACAGGCAGCCCGAGCCTTCACCGAAGCCAGTCGAGGGATCAGGTCCAAGCCCTTCAGATGAGCCCTCCGGAGGCGAGGCGAAAGAACTGAGGGACGACGACGAGGGTGGCCAGGATAAGGGGTTCGTGCACTACGGATGCCCTACGCTCGCCCACTTGATCGCTCTCCTATGCAGGCCCGTGGCATCGAGCCTCCCCACTAATACGGCCGTTGTGGTCGTGGACTCCCTCTCCGCGCTGTTCAACGAGGCGTTTCCCAAGGTGTCTGACGGGCGGAGAAACTTTAATGCCAGTAAAGGTATGGACGCAGTTGTCATGCTCCCCGCGCCCTCATGACCAACCCCCTGTCTACAAAGGCCACGGAGATCCTGTGTGTTTTTCAATTGAGCATCTCACGTCTGCTTACACCTGTCGTAGATTCTGGACTATTAAAGCGAAGACAGCAAACCCTGCAATACGTAATCAGCTCCCTACAGAAGCTGGCCTCGACTCGTAACTGCGCCATCGTGCTTCTCTCACAGTGCGCAACGAGGATGCAGTCGCATAGCCGGGGCGCGGCGCTCGCCCCGGCAGTAAACGTGACGGTGTGGGAGCAGGGGATAGCGTCTAGGCTGGTCCTGTTTAGGGACTGGGTGTGGAAGGATGGGCACGCCGTCGACACACGCTTCGTGGGGGTGCAGAGGGTCTCAGGAAGAAAGGTAGACGGCCCACTTATGAGGGTATTCGCTTTTCAAGTAGGGAAGGTATGGATTACCCCTTCCGCCATTGTGTTACAAGTGGTGATATACTCGGTATACCCCGGGGCGAAGAGGCTCCTGCTCGAACTTGCAGTGGATACGGTTACTAACGAACTATTGCATAGACTGGCTTGCTCCCTGTAGACTACGATATCGCAGACCGTCAAAGCCAGGTGGAAGACAGATCTGTGAAGCGCAAGTTCGGCGATGTGAGGCGAGAGATCCCGGACAGCGATGACGAATACGGGTGGGACTCGGAAGACGAGGCGCACCTGCCGCCCGAGCCGCCTCAATGGCAGGGGAGCGAGGACCTCATCGTTGGAACTCAGCGGAGCGGTTCCGAGAGCTCCGGTGAAGAAGATGCCGACGAGGAGGGCGGAGATGCGGCTGAGGAAAGCGTCGAAGAGGGTGCCTAGGGGGGTGCCGAGGGGGGTGCCAAGGCTGGGGAGGATGTTCCTCAGTAGGCATTTCTCAGAACTCGGGACACGCCCCAGTACGAGGATCGGCAATACGAAAGACCGATGCAGCAGAGCTGAGACTCTACGAGTACACCAAGATATCACATTTCGGGTTTCCTCTCTCCTCTGCTGGAGAGGGGGTGTGATTTGATGGGTGGGGGATTAGATCACGCGAGTCCCCAGCTCCGATGTCGGATCGATACGAAGACGCTTTAATTTCAGGCGATCTTGGTATAGGCGCTAACCCCGGAATCATTGTCGAATGATCCTGGTATCCCACGAGATAGGACGAGGTAGACAGAGCCAGGTTTGGTATATTATTGTGCACTCATCGATATGTGTTGAACTTGCGTGAGAGAGAACGCGCCAAAAGGTGGGGGGCGCGAGGGGGCCTCTTCACGCACTCACCAGCAGGGATCCTCAGATGACCCAAATTAACGCTGGCAGGCACTCTGGGGCTTGAATATTTGTACATAGAGTTCTGAAATAGGGTACTGCTCCAGGGAAGCCAGCAGTCTTCGACTACCGCCTTAACTATGCGGAGATGGTACGATGTTTTCCGGCATGAACTAGTGGGAATCGCTTTGAATACTTGAATACAACATACAAGGCTACCCGGGGAGGGAAGGGGTTCGCCTTAGCCCCATACCCAGATTGATAATGACCCTTGGTCCCCACATTCACATCACACGCCCCCCCCCCCTTTTTCCCCTTGCTCACCACGGGCACTGCGGCGGTATAAGCCATGGACGTGGGGTAGTATCACAGTGACAGTAAACCAAGGACGATGTCGGCGCCGATCCAAGCCCGATATTATGAATCTTACGATGTTTTGTTGAGCGTCGGTGGGGTTAGATGCAAGCCTCGAATGACTTTCCTGAGATCTGCCGTCCGAGCCAGGTTTGAGAGACAGACAGTTGGCCACAACCTGCGGAGTGGTCTGACCGTTTTCTCCGCCGGTCTCCGCCCTGATGTTCCCCTCCCTGCCCTGCGAGTAAGCGAGTAGGTGCGGAGGCTTCGTACCACGAGAGTGGACGGCCTAAAGTTTCCTCGCTACCGGCGCCAAAGCCCCGAGCGGGGGCCGGAGTGCGTGACCCCCGGGCGCCCCACACCCGGGGTTCCGGGGCTCCAGTGGATGCTCCGAGATAACGGATATCCCCTCATCCCGCCATTGTCAGACTTGTGAAAGGCAGTCGTCTTTAAGAGTTCGTCTCCATCCCTAGAGGAAATACACACAAACCCGTAAGCCAGTAATCACTCAAAAAAAAAAAAGTAGTCATTGGGGTTAGATATCTATATCCTATATCCCCCTATTATCTAAATCCGAACCCATGCGCATATAGAGTAGCCACAAAATTGACGCCCGTCCTCGTTCAGGCTCAGATCTATACACATGAAATATGTGGTACGAAGTCTCCGGGCATCCAAAGCCCGTCCTGTACGACGTATGACGATGCTAAAATAGTACTACAACATAAGAAAGCACTTATCCAATCCCCAAAAAACTCCAAGCCATGATATCCCAAGATTACCGCGAAGAAGCGAAGGCGAAGGTCGATGTCGTAAAACCTCACGACGACTTCACCAACTTGTTATATACCCACCGCGCAAACTTGACCGACTGCCCGTCGACGACCCTCGTCACGATGTCGGCCTCGTAGATGACCACGGGCCAGAACAGGAGGTAGCACATCGCCACGCCCCACCCGTACTGCGCGGGCGTGACGTCCTCACCCGCGGGCACGAACCTCGGCGCCAGCCACGCGCCGTAGCTCCACAGGAGTGGGCCGTGGACGAGGTATATCGAGAAGGAGATGTCGCCGAGGTACTGCGCGAAGCGGGAGGTGAAGAGCCGCTGGAGGAAGGGGGCGAAGTCGATGGTCGCGACGAGGAAGACGGCGGCAAGAGGGACCCAGAAGTAGTCGGCGTGGCGGGCGTCGCGGTAGTACTGGGGGATGAGGGACGCAAGGGTCGCGAAGCCGGGGGCGTCCTCGCCGCCGCGGCCGAGCTCGGGCATGCTGAGGACGTAGAGGCTCGCGGTGAAGGCGGCGAGGAAGGCGAGGGGCTTGGCAGCGGGGGAGCGGAGCAGGCCGCGGATCCCCCCGCGCGTGGGAGGGGCCGTGGTGCCGTCGTCGTCGCCGCGGTAGGAGGCAACGGGGAGCTGCGGGGCCTGGGCGGCGGTGTCGCGGAGGGTGCGGTAGGTGCGGAGGTCAGAGAGGAACATGCCGCTCAGGAAGAGGAAGACGTTCGTCTCGGCGCGGTAGAGGCAGAAGGAGATGAGGGTGAGGGTGAATCCCATGCGGACGAAGGGGCGGAACTTGTGCATGACGGCCAGGAGGGTGAAGACGAGGAAGGAGCAGCCGAACTCGACGGGGAGGGTCCACAGGTTGGGGTCGTAGGGGTTGACGTCGCGGCTGTTGATGGTGTTGCGGATGGGGTAGGCGAGGGCCACGGAGCGGGAGGCCCAGTCCATGAGCTGGGCGCCGAGGGTCTCGAGCCGCGGGGGCACGCGGGTGGCGATGGCGACCTCCTTCGACCAGGGCTCCGTCGGGAAGGCGCCGAGGTAGGACATGACGGCGCTGGTGAAGAGCACGAAGGTGGCGGGCATGAAGAGGCGGGGGTGGCGGCGGAAGAGGGACGACGAGAGGGAGTCGACGAATTCGGCGGAGCGGCCCAGGTGCGACAGCTTGAGGAGCTTGAGGCTGATGGCGTAGCCCGAGATGACGAAGAAGATGCACACGGCGGGCGGGCCGGCGATGAGGACGCGGACGATGGGGAGCTGGATGAAGAGGCTGCTCGAGTCTTTCCAGGCGGAGTGGATGTCCCACGAGAAGTAGACGAGGCTGCTGTGGTGCCACACCACGATGAAGGCGGCCACTCCGCGGAGGCCGTCGAGCCAGGACGTCGGGGACATGCGGCGCCCGGTGGACACGCCGGCGGCCGACGGCCGGGCGAAGCTGGGGAGGAGGAAGAGTAGGTAGGACAGCCACGCCCCGCGCCGGGCGGCGACGACCTCGGTGGGCTTCTCGTTGTCGGAGTCGGAGCCGGAGCCGGAGCCCTCGGATGCTGCTGAGACGCGGGAGTACCCCCGGGCCTCGGGCATGAGCGGCGCCAGCCCTCTTCTTAGCCACCTCATGGCCATGGCTGGATCGAATGACTGGACTTTCACCGTGAACAGGTTCGGATTACGTGTGTGCGAAGTATGCTCACGAGGGAGCTTAGGAAAGCGGCAGCAAATATCACACTCTCAGAGGCGGACGGTGCAAAGAATGGTACAAGTTCGAATAATGTTAAAAACGAGTGAATGAAAAGAACGATTCGGGACAGCGAGTAATACGCAGCACAAGTAAAGTAAAGGAGTGACTGGGCGGGAAAACGAAACAGAGAATGAACAAAAATAGACGATAAGGAGAGAGAGAGAGAGAGGTGAAGTGGGGGCGGTTCTCGAAGGGTTCCCCAATAATATGAGATGGTGTGTGGTATTATTAGTTATTACATGTATTGAGAGCTGAAAAGGGGAACTCCACCGACGCAAGTGTTCAACGTTGGAGGCGCCCCTCCTGGCTGTGCCTTGTTCTTTGTCCTCTGTACGGACCCTGAAACGGCCCATCCACGCTATTTTGGTAGCTCAACTAAGTACAGATGACAAGACAGGCGCGGCGGTTTGTTCTTCCGCACTAAGGAACCGGGGTTGGCTGTCGCAGAACCAACTGGGTACTCGCAGTGACGATACTAATATTACTCCGAAGGGTACTTGGATAGGTACATAGGCGAGTACTTGGACAGAATCGGGCGCTAGCGCCGGGAGGTGGCGGTTCCCTACCAATTAGTTCTTGAACAAATATGCTTCTCTGGGATGGGAGGCAAAGAATGGTGTCCTGCACCACTGCCACTCTTCCTCGTGTCCGGTACGGCAGCCCACCATGATATCATCGTTCTCAGCACCAAGTTGTGTTAGTACCTCGTATTTTTATCAAGAATAAAGCCTTCTCACTCGTAGCGCAAGTTTGTGGCCGTTTTGCGATTCAGCCACTTGAGACATGCCAGCTTTTCCTAGCTGATTGTACTTGTGTGAGTAGGTCCTGAGGCAAACCTGTCAATGTACAAGCAGCTCCTGCTTACAGGCAAGCGTGCTAGGTACTCGCTCAAGTAGAAGTACTTATTCTGAAACTTGTTCCTGCATTGTACTGTCGAATCATATGGCAACTTCGGTTCTCAATGCATCGCGGGTGGCGCCTCGCTGGGCAGAGAAATCCCCCCGACATGCCCTCTTATCACCTCATTCGACAGCCCCTGCAAGCCGAGTGTCACCGCGCGATCGTTCATGCAGACAAAAGCATCAATCTCATCTGGGTTGTCAGTGGCCGACAAGGCGAGAAACGCTGCACTGGACGAGACCAAAAGGTGAATCTACCGAGGCGCCGCCCCACCTCCAAAACGTAGGCTGTTTGTCCTCGAATGAGCACAAGGATTTTAAGTATTAAATGCTAAGCGTTAGCCGTAAACCGGGGATTACAGGGGATGGGGGGCTTACATTGAGAGTAATTTATCCCGCTCTTAGTACAGTGTGGGGCAAAAGCTTGACTTTTCTAAGGTCCAAGATTTCCTCATGCCACACTCGGTTCGATTCCTCAAGCCAGCCAGGTCAGAAAAATCTTTCCGTCGTAGGGCTGCGGTATTATTAGCCATGTGCATCCCACAATAGAAATAGGAGTGTTTATACTTGCACAAGATTACTGTGTAGTATTGAAGGATATAGCAGCCAATAACGTATGTGTGTGTCGTTCGTGCTGCAGAAACGCAAGCAGACGGATGAATGCGAATGTGTGCTTACTCGCTAATCCTTGAGTTCGGCCCAGTGAAAGAAGGGACTCTACCAACGGGCGGGTCGGACGAGTATGTACTTGGACAATGATCAATAGGTACCTCTAGGGCCTGGGTTAGGTACTTCCCAGGGCTCTTCTGGCTCACGGACCCACTGAATACCCCTGTCTGCGCATCATGATGGGCCATGATCATCGTTCTCCATCGGGCTGGGATTTGATATGGATGAACTGGGTCGCTGATCCCTCGCTCGGAGTCCATTGGGGACAAGTCTTGATCCGGAAGAGAAGAAGGAGATATTTCTATATTTCGTCTCTCGGGAGGAAAGACAATGACGTGTGCTTCTGCTTTCAACCGACGTGATGAGGGAGAAGGGGGTGGAAGTGAACTCGAGAAGGCGGATGATCGCGGATCGGCAATAGCAGATTACAAGTAGAGTGGGCCAGCAATTGCTGGTAGTGGTGGGGGGTTCTTTCCTTGATTGACTTTCACGGTGTGAAACCAGGGTGGGGGTGATCGCCCATGCCCCTGAATCGAGCATTAAGAGAAAACTGGCAGTACGTACCTTGTCCTCATAGCTGACTGTACAGTACATCGTACGAGTACGTCAACCCGGCTGGGTCTTGAATCCATCGACTACCTAGGAAGGCCGTGGCATGCCTCTTGTTCCTTACTCCGTATCTGTGCACAGATTAGATCATGGTCCTAACAACCTCGAGCCGCTCGCAAGTTGTCATATAAAATACAAGTCGGCAGCTGCCTTTCCTGTTTATAAAGGATTTAACTTGTCCAGATTGTACCATATACTTCCTTTCCAACCAACTTCGAGCCAGCTATGAGCATGTTATTCGGCCACTGTCCAGCTTTAACTTCTCCCCAGCTTCTCATCGTCACCCGGATCAGCTCTGTCCGAGTCTTTGCCTAGGAAGCCACCGTGATTGATTCCAGCTTCCAGATTGTCCCTCTACATATCACAGCTGCCAGACCTGTAACCCCTCACCTTCTGCCGCACCAGAACTTCCTGGTCACCTACGGTCATACGAATACGCCAATTGCTACAATCACGGCCGAGTAGAAACAACAAAACAGACATGGCCTTCTCAACGTCTCTCTCCCAAGCGTCCCTGGCTGCAGCGGTCCTGGCCTCAACCGTCGGGACTTATATTGCTCTTTCCCCTCCTAACCCCACTCCCACCACCCCGGATTCTCAGGCGCCCGTCTCCGACTCCATCCGCCGCTTCAAGCTCGCAAGCCGGCACACAACCAAGGTAGTACTGGCCCCCTTGGGTCTACTGGCCCTACATACCTCCAGTCTCGCCTACTTCCACCCGGACATACCCTCGTCCCTCCTCCGCTACGGTGCCGAGAACAGGCTAGACACCAGCCTCGTCACCTGGTCGGCCGCAACAGCCATCCCGCTCACGCTCATCCTCGCCGCTGGTGTTCCCCTGCGCCTGGTTTCGCACGCCTCGCTCGGCAAGAACTTCACTTTCGCCCTCACGAAGCCCGACCAGCTGAAGACGGACGACATCTACCGCTACGTCCAGCACCCCGGCTATACCGGGATCTTAGTGCTTGTTCTATCGAATGCGGCGCTTCTGTACCGCACCGATGGCGCGCTGAGCTGTTGGATACCACCCTCGTGGTATCAGGTAGCCCGGTACCTTGGCTGGCTAGCCGCTCCCGTGGGGCTGGGCATCGTCTTGGCTGGCGTGTGGACCCGGGTGAGGCAGGAAGAACGTATGCTAAAAGCCATATTTGGTACTGAGTGGACAGACTGGCATTCCAAGACACCCAGGTTTCTCCCCTGGAAGTTGTACGAGCAGTTGGACGGACATCCTAAAAGGAGGAGGGACTAAGTCGCGTTGTTATGGCGGCCTTCTTGTTGATGATTAACGAGCAAGATTATTTGCTCGCTGCATATATCCCTGCAAGCCTCATTAGGTACACATCAGAGCTTCAAGATTCTTAACTACCCTTCTCTGGATGCAGAGACGTAAGGTGGTTTGATTCTTGATGATAACGGTTCGGAGCTCCAGGTGGACCCCACAAAGTGCTGTGGTAGTTGGGTTGTGCTGAGAGAGGGTGGCGGGGTATTAATTCTGTCTCAGCGGGTTGTGGCGATGACACATCCAACCACCACCCCACCAACTACAGGCTCCAGCGACTCTCCCCTCCAGCCGGAATCTATCTTTCCTTTCCAACCCACACGGCGGACGCGAGATCTCCCAGGCGCTCTCAACTCTCTTGACGTCATTCCTCCGAGGAGTACACCCACCTGAAGAGGACAGCCATTCCGTTGGGATGCCCAAGAAACGGCACTTCAACAAATACAGCAAGCCGCAATCTACAGCTCCGGCATCAATATCGTCAAGCTCGTCTACAGCAGGTACACATCACCAATCGCACCCTCCCCCCCCCCTTTTCTTTTCCGTCTTTCCTCCCTATTCCCGTACTCCCGTGCCCCCATTGGTCTTAACAATGCTAACTAAAAGATCCTAGCGTCCCCCAACCAGCAAACTCGCAGCGTCAACGATCTCCTCGCCAACCTCCGCCACACCTCGACACCGCCCCATCAGCGAACGAATCACCAGGTTGCCTCCCCCAGCCTGCCCCCCGCCATCCGCCACATCCTCCAGCTCCCCGAGACCCCGGCGCCGGCCCCGCGTGGCCCCAGGAATAGACTACGCCTCGATGCGAGGGGACGGCGACTTCCCGCTGGCCCGCCTCCTCCGCGAAGCTGGCAAACCGCGACGGGCCAGAGCAACCGCGCTAGAGATGGTGCAGATAGAAGGGCTCCAGGTGCGATAGACGGCGGAAGGGTGGCAGATGCCCTTCCCGGAGAATATGTCCCCGTGGCGAGGGGGCTGGTCGATATAGTGCTTCGGGTCTTGATGCGGGAGTGGCCGACGATTGGCCCCCACGAAGAGCTAGCGCTGTGGACGCTGCCGGATGGGACCAGGCAGGCTCTGCTGCGCTACCTCGACATCTACAGAGGCGGGGACGTGACTCTGGGTGATGTCAGGGCCGTATTAGTGCCCGACGAAGAGGACCCCGAGGCGGGGTTGGGGAACGCGCACTTTACACATTTGCGCGTGCCCTCGGCGCTCCTGACGGCATCCAACTTCCCCTCGCTGATAAGCACCCTCCTCCCCAAACCCTCAAAGACGGCTCCCCAGACCGACGAACCCCACGAGTCATGGGAGGCCGCCGACGCACTCACACCGGGGCCGCCGGGCCGCCTCCTCCCGGCCCTGACCCACCTCTCCCTCGCCCTTGACCCGTCGTCCCGATCCAGTAAGGGCGCCCCGTCGTGGCGCCACCTCCTCCAGCTCGCCAGCCGGCTGCCGGGCCTGACGCACCTCAACCTTGCGTTCTGGCCGGAGCCGACGCGCACGCCCAACGCGAGGTATGCGTCTGTGGTGGGACCTCAGGGGAACAGGGTGCAGTACGGCGGGACGACCATGTACTCGCACTCACTAGACGACGACTGGAGTGAGGCGGTGAATATACTCCGGGCGCTGAGCAAGAGGCTGTATCAGCTGGAGTATCTCGATATTACCGGGTGCGGAGCGTGGTTCCCTGCCCTGGTGAAGAGCGAGGACGCGGCGCTGGATAGTGGCGGGGAGGGGGAGGAGGTGGGTGTGAGGGGGGTAGATTGGCGGGGAGATTGGGGGAAGGTGGCCGTTGTGAGAATGACCTCTGGGGTGAGGATTACGGGAGAGGAGTCGCAGCGGGAGAAGGAGAGGTATAGGGCCGGGATAGAGGCGGCGACGGAGCTAGAGAGGCATATAACGGCGCAGAGGGCGGGGACTGGAAGGATCATCACTGTTGAGAGGGATGACCTCTATGCTCTACGGTAGGGCGACCAGTCAACGATTTTGCCAGCTGTACTTGAATTCAGCTAGTTCCTAGAAGGGGGCGGCTCAAGGCCTGTGCATTTTGAATAAATAGGCGCCTTTGTTTAAACTGAAGTACCTCTAGCTGCCCTATCGGCCAATTCCGGTGACGCCAAGGTCAGCCTTCGTTCATTCATTCGGTCCCAAGGCGGGTTGGCGAGAGGGCAGGCATCACGCGGGTGAATAGTAAAGCGCAATCGTTTGTTTCACCACGGGCGCCAGAGCCCTCTTAGGCGCCCTCCCTTTCCCTCACGCGAACAGACCGAGCCCGTTCTCACGATCCAGGCGGGCCATGTGACAGGGTTTCTCTCTTGGCGTATCTGAAAATAGGCATAGGGCAGTCAGCGATCGCGAGCCCGTACCTGCATTCCGATCGAAGGCAGGGCAGAGAGGCTGAGCTGTTAGAGGAAAAAGAACCCAGCGGCATGGTGGAGGGTGCCAAGAAACAGATGAAGAAAATAAATGGCCCGCAGCAAGCGCCGGCCTGAGTTAGGCCGGAAACCCGCGACCGGGGTAGCCTCCTTTATTCCCGCGCGCTGACTGGTTCCCACCCCGGCGCTAGCCGCATCGCGGGAGAGTCAACGACGACCAGTCAACAGCGACGACTCCTACTCTCCGGAAACATGGGCTCTATTTTACCGTTTTTGAAGCCCAGCGCCTCTTTTATCCCGGTGCCCAGGCGGGGAAGGTAAAAGAGGACGGGGCCTCGGTGGCCAGTGAATCAAGTGTGTATTCAGAGGTGAGGAGACTTGGCGGGGATGGGGCGGCTGGGACTCTCTGGGCGCTGTTTACTATTCCTGTCTTTTGACTCCTCTTCCTCTCCCTCTTTGTTTGCCCGCCGTTTTGGGCCTGGGTTTGCATGGGCAATGAGTGGCCCGCAGGCCTTTTCGGAGATGTGATTTCTTAATACTACCCGTTATTTCCGACAAGGGTGTGTGTATGTGTTTGGAGAGAGAGAAATGGGGGACCCATCTCGAAGTTGAGGGAAGGCGAGTATATAGTCTGACAATGCATCTTCCGTTTCTCGCCTTTTCCCTTTCACTTACTTCATTCCGTTCAGTGTTTTTTTTTCTCTTGGTGAATATTCCCCATTACGGTCCTCAAGGAGCCTGGTGCTCTCTCTTTTTCCTTATTCCCTTTGTCAGTTGTCCAAAGAGTTTCGCTTTTATTCTGTGTCGTTTGACCTGCTATTCAGTTTCTTTTGACGCTTTTCTATTAATACCCACATCATCATACACATACATCCCTCAACGATCTCACGATCTATCTATCTGTTTGCTCTCCCGAGAAAAAAAAACGAAACTTGCTAGTCTTCACAAGTTTGAATCACTACTTGACTTCTCCTTTTTCTTTTTACTCATTTATCACTTCCATCCGTACTCCGACACCAAGGCCAAGACTTTGAAAATGCAGCTCCCCAATTTCAGCTTCCGTCACATCATTCCCCTCCTCTTCCTG
The DNA here is from genome assembly GCA_900312665.1 of Cephalotrichum gorgonifer. Lineage (NCBI taxonomy): Eukaryota > Fungi > Ascomycota > Sordariomycetes > Microascales > Microascaceae > Cephalotrichum > Cephalotrichum gorgonifer. The sequence goes on from ONZQ02000002.1 coordinate 1,030,158, forward strand.
ATTGCAGGCTTCGTGCTCGTCAATCTATGTCTCTTTGCCGGGAGTAAGCCCGGGCATATGGAGGAGTATGCCCTCATAAGGGTAAGTTTCCACCCCCCCTTTACCCCCCCTTTTCGTTGGTTATAACTAACGAGACTTCGCTTTACAGATAGACATGTCCGACCTCGGCAAAAACCTGTTCACCTCAAGTTCAGATGACGAGGACAAGGACAAGGACAAGCGCGGTCTCATCGACGACGCGAGGGAGAAGCTCAGGGGCGGCAGCGACGACGAGGAAGCGGACAAAGATAAGACGGACGAAGACGAGGAGGGATTCCTGGATGGTATCGTCGACGGCGCGAAGGAGAAGATCGGCGAAGCGAAGGACAAGGTCAAGGACAAGTTCACCGACATCACGAACGACCTCGCCGAGAAGATGAGCGAGAAGCTCGGCATCGTGGACTGGTACTCCCTCCACATCACCACCTTCTGCCAGGGCGAGTTCGTGAACGGCACCGACAAGGATGGCGGTGACGAGAATAACAAGGACTCCTTCGATGTCAAGAACTGCACGAGCTCTAAGCCCGGAAGTAAGTAACAACACCCCCTTTTCATATCCCCCCATCCGCCTGTTATCCTTCCCCATAATTCCCTCTCTCCCTCCCTCCGAGCAGGAGAAGCAAGAATGCTAACAAACCCCTACCAGACCGCATCGATCTCAACGCTCTCCTCGGCGAGTCCCTCTCCGCCGGCCCCATCGACATCTCCCTCGAGGACCTCTCCTTCCCCGCCGGCATCCAGCGCCAGGTCGCCAAGCTCAACTCGGCCCTCCAGGCCGTCTTTGTGCTCTACGCCCTCGCCGTGGGCCTCACGGGCCTCACCATCCTCACCACCCTAGCCTCCGTCTTCCTCCCCTCCTTCGCCGCGCTATTCACCATCGCCAACGCCGTCCTCTCGACCGTCGCGGCCGTGAACCTCGCCCTCGGGAGCGCCGTCGTCACGGCCGCGACCGCGGGTGCCGCCGAGGCGCTGGGGGACCTCGGCGAGAACATCGGAGTGAGCGCCAAGGTCGGGCAGGACTTCATCAACCTGACGTGGATCGCGTTCGGGCTCGTGGGCGTCGCGGCCGCGTACTGGGGCTGGGAGTTCCTCAAGGTTAGGAAGGAGGCGAAGGCGCGGGGGAAGTGGCAGATGAAGACGGAGATGAGGGAGGTATGATTGGGTGGCTTGTGGTCTTTGATACAATATTTTTTTTCGGGCCGGAATTTAAAGGCCATGTGTATAGCTTTGCCTTTTGGCGGGGTTGGAGTTTGGATATAAGGACAGGGTAGTCCACCAGGGGCCCTTGATACTGCCACTTTGTGGTTCACGTTTTCACACATTTGCAGCCCATAGATAATGGCAGCTGAAGTTCCTTAATATATTTTCGTGTGGTCTATCTGGCACCGAGCACACTGGATGTAGGCTATCTTGTTTCAGTCTCGTGAACTTGGGGGCTAACAATCTCTTCGCCCATATCTTTCCTTCCGCCCACATCTCCCTCTCCCTTCTGCAGCAGTCAATCTCGCAAATGCCAACCTCCTCATCCTGCGGATCAAATAAACAATTAAAAATCAAATGAAGTCAACTGAGCCCTGAAACATCTTCCGCATGGCCCGTTCAGTCATCCTCCCACCACTTCTTTCCTTTCTTTGCCCTTGTCCTGGTGGGATGTCCACCGGCGGGAGGTGGGCTTGGGTGTTCTGCCGCCAGCACTCGGTTAGCCTCTACCCATTTAGTTCCAGTTTTTCGATCCGGTAGACCTGTGATAGGGACTTAAGGGGGGCAGGGGTAGGCCGGGAGTAGATCTTACAGGCGTGGGCATCAGCTGCAGCAAGCATCAACGCCATCGAAGAGGCAGACGAAGAACATTGGCACAATCGTGATGACGCACAACACCTGGACGAACCAGTGGAGATTCTCAAACATCTTTCCGGTATTCCTTGAGTGTGAGGCTTGCTCAAGTGCGAGGGTTGCTCAAGTGAGAGGATTGCTTGAGTAAGAGAGCTTCTTGTTCGAGGACGTGTAGTTGGTTGTGTGTATCTGAGATCTTTTGCTTTCGGACGGAGGCGTGTGTGTGTTTGTGTTTGTGTTTGAAGGTAGGAGGAAAGGATGAGAGGCTAGAACAAGAAAGGGCATTATATATTTTTTCCGAGATTAGAGGAAGTCAAGATAGTTGAGGATGGTACATGGAAGGTGGGAAATTCACGTTCGAGGCTTCCATTTATGGTAGGCCCGCACCTTCAATATCATTCTGTGAATGAGCCTTCTATTAACAGTAGACTATTACTTTCAATACAATGATGTGAACGAGCTTTCCATCTACAGCAACACCTACTTGAACGTTTCCATGTCCTGTTATGAATGATGTTTCGTCTAGCATAGCTGGGTCCGTCCTTCTATATCACCCGGGAAGCAACGTGAGGTGTATGGTCCCAGCACTAAAGGGAAGGCACAACTAACTAGAGGTGCTATACCCAAGATACATATATATCATGGTAACTACATTGTGCGGTCTCAGCATTGAAAAGATGGCAGGCACCACCCTCTACTACACCAGGATAAGCCATGACGTAGTCGAAGTATTTTATACAGTCTTGACATGAAAAGGAAGGCACGACCCGCCTCCTTATGAACAAGTATTATATATCATGTGATAGAGGAAACGAAGATCCAAGCCTGGAACTATCAGCTCGAATAGACAAGGTCAGTGGATACTGCTTCCTCTCCTCTACCAGGAGAGCAAGGCTTGGTGTAGGAAGTTTACGGACAAGCTTGACGCCAACCTCACTTCCATGTATGGGCGTCCTTTTGCTCAACCTGTCACAATATGCTGTATTCCATTCTACCCTTTCTCATTCTATCTGTGACCTGATGTATTCCCATGGGGAAGGTGAAGTTGCCTTGTTACAGTCATTCACTATTCACTGCATCACTCACCTCGTTCACTGCATGGCTTTCATCCTGGGCTGAACAATTGATATGGTGTTTGCTGGTAACTACAATTCACTATCCGGGGCTTTACCATCAATGAGAAAGGATAAATGAAGAGCATTGAATGATCGAGTAGTGTCCCATGGTAAGCAAATTGCATGAAAGGTGGGAGAAGAGGGAAAGCAGAGAGATAGAGGGGTTGTAGCATCATCAACCGGCCTCATACTGGGAGGAGTCCTCTGATAAACCTCACGATACAGGCGGCCAACCATGTGTTCCACATTTGTTCCGGCGGCTTTATTGCAAGGCGAACCTGGTCTCCGGTTCGGGACGGGTATGGTACGGTGGTAAGTGGAGCCCCCGGAGCTATGTTCTTCTTGCCCGCCCACACACAGACCATGTGCAAGTGTGGATACAAATCTGAATGAACATGATCGGCATCAGCTATTACTAGATGTGGGTGGCATGTCCGGGAATGCCTCGGGCCTCGCCCAGCACAAACCATCCATCCGTATGAGAAGGAGTGTGCAGCACCAGGGCACAAAAAGTGACAACAGCAGCGACCCGCTCGCCCGAGGTGCCAAAAGACTCATGCCGTCTGTCTCCGCGTCTTTTTTAGCCACGCCCACGACGCCGAGACCGAAGTATACGGCATCGAAATTTACCAATATAGAGAATGCTCCGAACAAACTACGACGGGGTTTAGAATGAATTGCCAATTTACACTCACCTCGCACTGGCCGGACCCGGGTCTTGTTTGACAGATGGAGAGACCCCGCATAGCTCTAATCCCCGGCAAGACGGCACTTTTGAGAAAGGCCAAGGGGCGGCCAAGGGGAGGCCAAGCGGATGCCAAGACCTTGGATCGTCTGTTAGAATGCCCTTTTTTCTCCGTGCCAGGCGCTATAACAATAGGTTTTACACTACTCGTAGACTACTCGAGTGCTGAAAACTACTAAGCAGCGTTGACACGCACCATAGCATGCGAGAGTACGAATCTCGTTTTTCACATTGCGCACAGACTTTCGTTTGAGGAATTATTACTGCTTCGATCCTCCGGTTACTCTACTAGTATCAGCAAGCGGCTGGGAGTGGCCGAGAGAGTATTATCTCACCGAGGCGAAGGGGAAGGAGGAAGGAGGTGCCAAGGGAAGGAGCAATAAAGGAACGTGGTGAACAAGGACCCGCAAAAGCCATCAATGGGTTCGGTCCGCCACGAGTACTCGCAGTTACTTATCTGAGTCTTATTCTCGCAGGGAGTGTCATGGTTCATCTCTACGTGGTAATGTCCTGGGTCGTCCGCCGCCCGACCCACTTCCCAATTCGCCCTAACCTTATCGCCAAGAAAACGCAACGACGCCGCCGAGAAGCTTGGCGCTTCCTTTTTGGCTGTCACCCCTCGAAATTGATGCGAGGGCCACGCCAAATGACCGGCCGCCAAGATCGCGACGGGAGACGAACGGCGGAGTCTCCTCTTCTCTTTTTCCCATCCCTCGTCTCTCTTTTTTTTTCGCGCTTGGCTTTTTAATAATTCTCTTCCTTTTCTTGACCCATTCTTTTCTTCGCTCTTCTGGTTCCTTTTGTTTTGAGAAATAGCGTATATATATATCTATATACTCTCTGCGTGCTACTGCTATTCTCCCACCCTAGTTTGCTCGAACGAACTTGTATTTTTTTGAACGACGACATCCCCAGATAGGAGTGACATTCCCTTTGACGGTCTCTTTCCCTCATTGACAACGCGGCATTCCACCTTCTGTCCCTCAACGGCAAGATTGCAACCTGCGCCGCTCACCGACCCGTGGCCGTAACCTACGAACTCGATTCCCAGGAGCGCAAACCGCTGAACCTCAGAGACGCGAGCTGTTAGAGCAATTACAGGATCCATCAACCAGCCCCTGGTCCCTCTCCCCCTTGACTTCGACGTACGAGTAGCTCCACCCATCGAGCGGACCACCCCTAGGGGGTCCCTGGACCATGCAGATCCGCCTATCTACAGCGGCGCTGCTGCAACTATCGATATGCTTAATACACGCTCCGGCGGCCCTCGGCGAGGATGATGGCACGAAGACGACGGTGTCGGTGTACCTGCCGTTCTACGGCGAGAAGTGGTGGGCGGACATGCACGGGAGCGTGATATCGAAGGTAAGGGGGTTATCCTGCCTGCGATATGATACAGGGATTGGAAGGGGTCCGGACTTGGAGGCTCACCGATGTATCGCGGACAGGACGACAAGAAGACCGAGTATACGATATTCTGCCCGACACAGACGCCGCAGAGGTGTAACCTCGCCGGCGAGGCCCCCTTCACCTTCACTGAAGGTTCCGAGACATTGATATTCCACGGGACCTTGACCTCAACATAGTACGTCCCTCCCTTCGCCCCCAAGCTCCCAGCTTCAGTCCTCCTTCCCCTAGATCCCCCAGACTAATCTTCTTCCCTCAGCATAATGAACCTCGAATGTGACCTAGACGGCAAGACAGCAGCCACTTGCTCCGGCTACTCCTCGCTCCGGTCAGGCTACGTCGTCGGCTCGCACACCGGCCCCACCGAGATAACGTGGAAGTCTACCTTTACGGAAACCGACGTCGCGTGGGCGGCCATTACTCTGACAGACAAGATACCCCAACAGACGAACGGTGCGTTGGTCGACATTACCGCCACCGCCATGGAAACGCCCCCGTCGTCGACAGGCGGGGACGGAGAGATTGCACCGCACGGGTTCCCGTCCGAGGATACGATCTTCCCACTGGAAACGGGGGCTGCGGGTGATGTCGAGGGGACAGGGGCGCGTTGGGGTGGGGGGAGGTGGGCCAGTGTCGCCGTGGGCGTTGCTGGTGTTTTGGCAGGGGTCTTGTTATAGCTCGACGGAGTGCCGTGAGCCGGTGAGAAGGGAGATGGCGAGGAGACGGATGTCCGTGGAATCACGAGGTTATGAACGAGCATATGCATTTATAGCAAGGCGAAACATCTTTTTTTTCGGAGGGATTGGAGGAGAGTGGCACACAATGGCGCCAGGCCAGCTAGCATTTTTTTTTGAGGGGGAAGGGGGAGCAGTTCTGTTGGAGGTATACCCACAAAGCCGGTCGGCTTTGTTTTTTTATCCTTGAATTCCTTCCTGGTTTTGGAGGGTTGGAGATCCAGGCGTACGGGGAGATGGAGGACAGGCAGCAAAGCTGGGGTGTTCTCGTTGGGTATTTTTGAGTCAAGGTAGCCAGTCAGCTACTACCTGTACGATCTGAGTGTTAGTGCTACCACAGATAAGTACATGCATGGTTTATCTAAGTAGCAATGCGCCTTGGGAATGATATAGAGCGCTGGAAGACAGTGGTCACTCTTCAAGACGGGACCAATGGGGCAAGAATTGGAGAGAGGCGTTTTCATGCGGATGAGTACAGGGGGAGAATCTCGTGTTTGCCAGAACAAAAGTACACGTAGAGCCTTCACAATGAGTCGTAAAATGTAGAGTTGTTACAGTTGCAAAAGGTCCGTCTCCATTCGGACGACTTCGATGACGACGCTGACTTGTACGAGTCATCCATCACACCCTGACGCTGACGCTGTACTGCTTGTTCTGTGTCATCAGGGCGGTCTGTCATTGTCTGCCCAATCGCCACAGTCCCAAGGCGCAGGTACGCAGAGCTAAAAAAAAAAGTGGGGGCTGGAACCATGGTTGGTGGGGGCGGGGTCGGAGGGGCAGAAAATGCGAGACGCCCTGTCGTTCTGCAATTGGGGAGAGAGCGACATTTGAGTGAGTCAACCTCGATAAGCTCCAGCTGGTATAAACTTGGTCTTTACCCCAGCCGCGATATTGAATTGAGAGCTTTCGAGAGCAACAAATCCAAGGCACTGCGTTGACCAGACCAGTGTATCAATTCTTCTCGCCCCAGTCTAGCACCATCTCTTCCCCCGCCCCCCTTCTCCGAAAATGTCTCCCTTCAACCTCGAGACGTGCGCGAGGCCTAATATCCTTGCCCTCGTCCCCTACCGCTGCGCAAGAGAGTAGGTCGTCCCTCACCCCCTCCCATTGCTATGTCTATGCCGGTGAAAATACACCTGGCTCACCTCAGCCTCTCTGCGACAGTGACTACAAAGACGACGGCACGAATGTCCTCCTCGACGCCAACGAGAACGCCTACGGCCCCTCGGTCGCGCCCCTCGCCCAGACCACGGATCCCTCGGCCTCCGAGTCCGCCGCACCACTCCTCTCGCAGGCCGACTTCCTCGGCCTCCACCGCTACCCGGACCCCCACCAGGCCCCCCTGAAGCAGTCGCTGTGCGAGCTGCGTAACACCCACCACCACACGAAGCGCACCCTCGGGCCGGAGAACCTGTTCGTGGGCGTCGGCAGCGACGAGGCCATCGACGCCGTGCTCCGCGCCTTCTGCGTGCCGGGCAAGGACAGGATCCTCACCTGCCCGCCCACGTACGGGATGTACTCCGTCTCGGCGCAAGTCAACGACGTGTCCATCGTCAAGGTGCCGCTCCTCCCCGCCCCGACCTTCGCCCTCGACGTCGATGCCGTCCTCGCCGCGCTCTCGGACGAGGCGAACAGCATCAAGGTGGCGTACCTCTGCTCGCCGGGGAACCCCACGGGCTCGAGGCTCGCAAAGGAGGACGTGACGCGCGTGCTCTCCCACCCGACGTGGAACGGCATCGTGGTGCTCGACGAGGCGTACGTGGACTTCTCGCCCGAGGGGTCCTCGCTCGCCGAGTGGGTTCTCGAGTGGCCGAACCTGATCGTCATGCAGACGCTCTCCAAGGCCTTCGGCATGGCGGGGATACGGCTGGGCGCGGCGTTCGCGGCGCCCCCCGTTGCGCAGCTGCTCAACAACATCAAGGCGCCCTACAACGTCTCCTCACCCACGGCGGCGCTCGCGGAGCGCGCCGTGTCCGGGGAGGGGCTGGCGACCATGAGGGCGAACGTGGAGAGCCTGAACGCGCAGCGGGACAGGCTCGTGCGGGAGCTGCCGGGGATCCCCGGGGTGGGGAGGCTGAGGGGCGGGCTGGAGTCCAACTTCTTGCTCTACGAGATGGTGAACGCGCAGGGGGAGCCGGATAACGAGGTGGCGCTGGGAGTGTACGAGAGGCTGGCGGAGAAGAGGGGCGTGGTGGTGAGGTTCAGGGGGAAGGAGCACGGGTGCCTGGGGTGCCTGCGGATCACGGTGGGGACGGAGGACGAGGTCTCGCGGCTGCTGGAGCAGCTGAGGGGCGCGCTTGAGGAGGTGAGAGGGGCTTAGAGTGCTACGGGTATGGGGTATTGACGATATATACAAGGGCATGCATCACGAGGTTGATAGATAATAAATGATACAGAAAGAATGACAAGACACTCGTATGCGAGGACAGACAGACTAACTGAACAAAGCCAAGTACTTGAGCTTGCGTATGAGCAACGTGACTGCGACGGGGGTGAGCAACTACGAGTACTCTGACGCGTCCGTAATATCACATATCGAATATAATGTCTATGCATACCCCTGGAGAAGCAGGGCGGGATGGGCGGCCAGATTAAAGTAGCCACCATTTCCATTTCATCCCCTTTAATGCCTTTGAGACCCTTGAGACGATGCGGACCGGGCTAAGTTGGCTGGAGTGAAACGAGGGGGAGCAGGGGATCAAGCGTCCCGGAGATTAGGGACCGAGGCTCTCGACTTCTGTCGCCCGGCGAGTTTGAAGGGGAGAGAGTATCAGGACTACCGATACTGGCGTACAAGTAAACCATGGATGGCCGGGGGAAGAGTCGTGGATTGGAACAAATGGCAACAGACTCGACCAGCGGACGCTACTTGATGGGGTTGTGGTGTGTAGTAGTAGTGGTAGTCATAGCAAGGGTCGGACTTTGATACTTGCCAGGGGGCGCTGGATGCCAAGGAGATCATCCAATGCTTTAAATCCGGCCGACCTTGCTACAAGTACTAGTACTCAGTATCAACAGGGAGAGGAATTTAGCCTTCGGTGAAGTTGTTCCGTTCCGTGGGGTGGCTGCTATTTTTTTTGTAATGGCACGCATGGAAGGAGCTATTTTATTGGTTCAATGCAACATTGAAGTTCTCGTCGAACCAAGCAAGTGCGAGCATGATGTGAAAGGCAAGGTGCATTACAAAGTGCATATGGAGATACCGGAGTCGACCCCTATTCTCTCGACATCGACCCCTCAGCTTTCAGCTCTCGACCCTCAACTCTGGCATCCTTCCCAAGCGAGGTGTCATCTGCTCGAACGAGAACAAGTAACAGTTGGTTATACAGGCTTTGTGCATGTGCAGGGTCTCGTTTGTGGACGGATAGAACTTGCCGCAACTCCGGGTGACTAAGAGAACTGGCCCATCATCGTGTAGTCCTTGGTCCCGTGCTCATGCTCGTCCTCGGTGAACATCACCCAAAACGAAGTCTCATTTCCCGGCTACGCTGCTACCCGAACGGGAGCTTAACTCTTGCTCATTCTCTACTCGTATTGCTATCCTGACGTCGTAGTGGCAGGGAGACACCAAAGTCAGGGTTACACTATGATATTTGTTTTTTGGGTTGTTTTGTTTCGTGCATCATTGCGTCTTCCCGTCTGCTCAGTCGCTCTCGCTCACGCTCACGGACGTCAGCGGCGGTCGGGGGTAAGCGCGTTCGGGCCTGCCATGCCGACCCCTGCCAAACCGGACCGGAGGACGGGAGGCCAAAGAGCTCCTGAAGATGGACGTTTAGGCTTGGCCGGAGCTGGTTTGTTTGTTTGTACTCCGTACGAGGAAGGAATTGCCTTCCTGCTCGTACTATATTACGGAGCCCGTTACTTGTGGAGACCGGAGAGACCCTAAAACCTTCCACACAGCGTCGTGGCGTCCCTGGATATCCCGTCCTAGCCGTCGTACTTGTACTCGGGATGGATATATTACTAACTCCCCACTGTGGCGATGGTTCTTGCCGTCCCGCGAGACGGTTTCTCAGCCGCGAGAGAAGAATATTACCCCACATCCGTACACCCAAAAAAAAATACGAGTCTTACCCCGTGTGTGGGTAAACAAACCGTGGTTCCCTCCATTCCATGGTTGTTCCTGCAGCGGGGCGATGCGGCCGCTCCTTCCGGATACCACCATCTCTTCGCACTCAATAGGTCCCCGCCAGCCTACAGGTACGTGTACCCAGGTCTGCCGATGTTATTTCCTCCGGGTATACAAGTCCAACTAACTATTATGAGTACTCGGACAGCAATATTCCGCATTGTATCCCGCACATAATGCTCGTTGTGTCGCATGCATGCCCACCGAACTCGCGTACCTGATGTAATAATATGTCCTCCATTAAGCGATTGCTGCCCACCCTGGCTCTCTCTGTCTCTCTTTTCCAAACTTGGTCCGCTCCCCGCTCTGCTCGCGGCCATGACCCTCCGTGTCTTTGACCCCGTCCACCGAGCTATTCAGCCCCAAGCTGCTGTACTCGTACTTGAAGACGTGCTCGCATACGAGTAGCATTCTGATCCACTCTGAAGCGGGGACTGTTGCCTCCGGACCGGGAACACAGCACTTCAGCCTGAAATCATGTAATATTACACGACTCCAAGCAGCAAAAGAGTTCAAGTATACCCGCACCCAGCACTTTGCCTGACTCGTATTAGCGGCCGTCCGGAATGGGCCCTCCCCGCCTTCCATCTTCGTCGAAGAGACCCTCCTAGCACCCCAACGTTGTAGTGTAATATTAGTCCGTCCATTACCGACCATCGTGGGGGGAAGGAGTCTAACCCCACGAGTACCCGAATCCGAATCTGGAGGGACCGCCGCCCAGAATACCGGCCCAGGGTATTGTCGTGCTTGTACTCGCAGGATGTGAACTATTGGACCAGGGTCTAATACGTTGGGATCTTTGCGAAGGGATCATCTCATTTCAGTGCTGCCCCCTCGGAAGGGCTATTAGTGGGGTCAAGGTGGAGTAGGATGGGACGCTGGCGTCGCATTTTCCCTTCCAGAATGGTTTATCTCTTCGTCCGGCCCGCGAGGTTGAGGCCTTGGCTCGCTCAAAGCATGTCCGTTCCGTTCCTGAACACACTGCGCGCGTCGTCTTGCCTGCTCTCCCGGTTGACCGGCGCTAGATATCTCCACTTCCATTGTACGAGTACAAGCATATTCCGTCGTTTCCGAGCGGGTGGTTCAGTTACGAACTAGTATAATTATAATATGACATTTGTGTTGCGTTGTATTGCATACAGGTACGAGCTCGAGTACAAGCGTGGATGGTTTCCTTGGTTGCGAGAGGTGGAAGAGTTTGGCTTGGGTCGGGGCTTAAATAGCTTGGATCCGCCCCTCCCCCTCACCCCGGATCCTCTCTACCCCCCCACTCCCCGTCCCGTTCCGTGCTTCTTGCAGATCATCAGCGGCCTTGTCGTAGTCTCTCCTCCGACTTCAATCCCCCCTTCCCTTGGCCTTCTCTCTCCCGCTCTTTCCTCCCCCCACCCTCGCTCCAAACGAAACAAAACACCGACACGATGAAGAGCGTCGTCTCCCTCGCGGCCCTGGCCACCCTCGCCTCCGCCAAGGGCTGTGGCCTCAAGAAGTTTGAGAACCTCGTCACCTTCGGCGACAGCTACACGGACGAGGGCCGCCTCGGCTACTACTTCGGCGGCAACGGCGCACCCCCCGCCGGCCAGCTCCTCCCTGAGAGCTCCAGCACCGCCTCGGGCGGCTACGTGTGGCCGCGCATCATCTCCAAGAACACGGGCGCCAAGTCCTTCAACTACGCCGTCAGCGGCGCCACCGTGGCCGACGACATCGTCGTCCGCTATCTCGAGGGCATCCACCAGAACTTCCCGTCCGTGCTCGACTACGAGGTGCCCGCCTTCGAGGCCGACCGCGCCTTCCCGGAGCTCTACGGAACCGTGTACTCGAACAACACCGTCTACGCCCTGTGGATCGGCACCAACGACCTGGGCGGCGACCGCGCCTTCCTGACCGACAGGCAGGTCCCCGGCGCCACGCTCGACGACTTCGTCGCCAGGACCTGGACCGTCTTTGACCGCGTCTACGCCGCCGGCGGCAGGCACTTCGTGCTCCTCAACACCGCGCCCCTCGAGCTCTCCCCGCTCTACCAGGTGCCCGAGGAGGGCGGCCTCGTTAACAGCCAGTTCTGGGGCGACAAGTCCGACTACGACGCCGCCGAGATGAAGGCGCGGATGCTCGAGTACACGACCACCGTCAACAACGCCTGGAAGACCGGCGTGGCCCAGTTCCAGAGCAAGAAGAAGCGCTGGCCCGGCGCCTCCTTCTCCATCTTCGACGTGAACACCCTCATCAGGGACATCATCGCCACCCCCGACGCCTACCTCGACGCCCCGGCCAACGCCACCGGCTACTACCGCCACTGCGAGGTGTCCGGCGGCAACTGCGTGGACTCGTCCGAGCCCAGGGCGAGCTTCCTCTGGTACGACGAGCTTCACCCCTCTGAGCGCGCTGGTTAGTACTCCCTTCCTTCCTCCCCCCCAACCTTTGTAGGGCTTCTGTTGCTGACTTTTCTTGCTCCTGCTTAGACGAAATCATTGCCAAGGAGTTCGTCAAGGTTATCAACGGCGACTCCAAGTACGGCTCGCTCTTCCTTTCTAGGTAGATTCGCGACGGCCGACTCTTGATGCCTTCTTCCTTCTGAGCCCGATATCGGGGTGAGAGAGGAGAAGGAGGTGGAGCGTCTCGGCGCTGCTGTATATATCCTACCCGATTTTGTACAAAGCTTTACCTGGAATAATTTTCTGTATATACGTATATATTTCAACCAATGACCTTTCTTAGTATGATTTTCCGTGTTTTGGTGATGCTTGTTTGTCATCTGTCCTCCGGGAATACTTCCACATGATTTGAGGCAAGCCGAATGCGGCGCATCGTTTATTTCACTCCAAAGAAAATAAGCTCCCTACGTGGTTTTCCGTATCCGGAAACACGTGTGACAATGTCCCTTTCTCTCCATAGACTGCGTACCATATAGAATAAACCAATAGTCGAGGTTTGAATTTGCGCTCGCGCTGGCGAGCAGCACACACAATTGCCCGTCGGCTCGGGATTGGGTGGAGTTATTCCCTCCCCTTAGCGGATCTCGATCCACAAAACCTACAAGCCCCGTTTTCCGCTTTCTTCCTCTTGGATTTGCTTGGTCCGTCGCTTGCGGCTATTTTCCCTCGCGAGCGGGACTGAACCCTTCAATCGCTTCAATGTCGAGCTAAGCCGGAGTATCGTAGTTATACGAGTACACAAGTGCGTATTCTCTTGTAACCTCACGACCAAGCTCTAATAACTACCACAAAGAAACGCCTACATCTGCGGGGTCTTGGAGCTCGTTCCAGGATGATCCCAGGTTTATTCCTTTTGAGCATTAGATTTCCTCTTCTGTGCTCGTACTGATTGGGTAAGACAGGGAACCGCACTGTGCTTCTCCACTCCCAGTGTTGATTCTCGGAGTTTGATCGGAATATCCTCGCCCCTTGAGCCGAAATGGCTCGCCTCATTCTGGCTTGGATGCTTCGAGTGGGCCTTAGTCGTAGTTATCTTCCTAGTATCGTTGTACCCCCATATACTCGGGCGAGTACTCGTGCCCGTTAGTGGCGACCAGAAGAGGGAAGAGCGCTTTGGAATCGGTCTTTGCTCGTCCGAGTCCTTTTTCGTATAAGTACCCCTCGGTATCTCAGATCCGAGCTCTCTCCTGTTAAGGAAGGATAGGCTATCGGCCCGCCTGCTCATACGCACGCGAACTCACGCTATTATCCTGTCGACTGATCTGGGGGGTTGGCGGTTATCGTGGCTACCGACCCATGGTCAAAGATAAAGCTATCTCCATACTACGTGTCCGTCGGCTCGGGGTACCAGGATGCCACCCCATCCATCCCCTTCGATAATAATACTCCGTTTGGATCTTGGATCTTGGTACGAGTGTAGTAATTTCATATTATACCAAACCGAGTTGGGTCGGGTAATATTATGGTAGTGCCCGTTGGATCTCGGGACTCTGTCAGCTCAGGGTTGGGAAAGTACAGGTATTGCACAAGTATCATGGTATCGAACCCCTCATTCTCGCCTCCACGGTCCCGCCATTTACCCCTGCCTATTTCCGCGGAAGCTCAGCCATGGGAGCTGGCGGCTGTTAGTTTGTGACCCAGACCTTACTTGTTGTACTTGCATATTATTATTAGGATGCCCAGACCGGTCCCTGCAAATAGGTTGATGGTCGCACGCCCCGATAATCCCCTCCCAACACCCCCACCCGCCCGCCTCGCCTTGCGCTTTGCCCCTTCCCTTTCCTCCTTCTCCCCTCTTCCGCCTTCCGCCTTCCGCCTTCCCTCTTGTCCTTTTTTGCCCACTGACGGCTCAGGGCCACCACACATCTGCGAGTACGGAGTACTTCCCTCATGGGTCCCACCCACGCTCCACAAAACGACCCCGACCGACCCACTCTTCTTTCCAATCCTGTTTTGCGCAACCCCATATCTGAGATTTCCGCCCGCATTTTCCGCCTTGAGTCCATAATTCCAGCCATAATTCCAAGCCCCGTCGCCCCCCCCCCCCTGCGGTCCCTGCTCTCCTGTTGTCCCTGTTGTCCCTGTGTATGCTCCTCTGCTTTGGCCTCTTAGCCATTAACTACAAGTACGAGTACTTGCATTAGCTGCTAGCAATCCACTACCAGCCTACCAGCTACCCGCTACCATTTACCGGGCACAGCACACACGTTGCTTTCGACGCCGCGCGCAGGTGAAACCCCGGACTTACCGCGTCCATTTGCGCATCCCGAACGGCCAAGTCAGCACAAGCACCCCTTGGGGGAGGAGTCCACATAGCAAATACCAACCGCGCGCCCCCCCCCTCTTCCTTTCTTCCCCCCTCCGATCCCTCCTTGAACCTGGCCCGCCCAGCCCTCTCTCCACAGTACGAGTAACTTGTACAGGGCCTGATCGGACCGACACCGACCACGAGTACATAGGCATGGCCATGTACCCTTCGGGTGGCTATGGCTTCCCCAACGCCCAAGGAGCTGGACTTCCACAGTTCAACAACCAAGCCCCACCCCAGCATCAGCATCAACAACATACCGTCCACATGCAGCAGCCAGGCCAAGCCGCCCCCGGCGCACCGGGCCAACAGCAGCAGATTATGTTCAATCCTCAGCAGTACGCTGCCATGGGCGGCCAGGCCGCCTTCGCCCAAGGAACTCCTGGCGCCGGCGTCATGGCCGGTCAAGCTCCTGCTGGGATGATGCAGAACCCCGCAATGCCTCATATGGCACCTGCTGGCCAGAGTAAGTTGTGATTGATTGCCCCTGTCCCTGTCCCTGACTATGCCTCTGCCCATGCCTATCCCCTTACTCCCCCCCTACCGTCTGCGTTCGCCCTCACTATGGGCTTGCTGGGCGCCTTCTCGATGTCGGGCCCGTCGCCGTCGCCTTGGCCAACAACCCACCTTCATTTTGCCGCCACCGCACTCGAAACCGTGTCGCCGATCCTTGGGCTTGTCGACGCCGCACCCTACACCCTACCGACCCATTGCGCGTGAAAGGTGGCCTCACATCTTACACAGGCGGATATACGGATCGTCGCGCAGGAGGTTGGGGTGCAGGGGAAACTGGCGCGGGCGGACGCGAGCAGAAGCACATCATACACGCATCATATACGCCCTTTCCCATTGAACACACACGTCCTGGGTGTAGACGCGACTTGTTCTGCCCCTACGAAACCCGATATTTCGCGCCCGGGCATACCCGTTCTTTTCTTCGAAAGTACCTGGCTAACCGTTTCCTAAGTGTCAGGATACCCACAAGGCGCGTTCATGAATCCATCATACCCCGGCGGCCAGCAGCAGTATAACCCGAATTTCATGGTCGGCGGAGGCATGCAGGGATTCCCTGTGAACACTGCGGGGATGACGGCCCAACAGCAGCACGCGATGATGCAACAGCGGATGGCGGCGGCCCAGCAGGCCCAGCAGGCCCAGCAGGCCCAGCAGGCTCAGCAGGCGAACGCCGGCGGTATGACGCCGAGCGGGACGCCACAGCGGCCGATGAGTGCTTCGCAAGGGACCCCGAACCCGAATACCCCGTCGCAGCAGGGCCAACAGTCTCCCCGTCCCGGCCAGCAGGCTCAGGCACAAGCCCAGCAGCTTCAGCGCCAGCAGCAACTTCGTCTTCAGCAGCAGCAGCACCATCAGCAGCAGCAGCAACTGCAACAGCAACAACAGCAGCAACTGCAACAGCAGCAGCAGCAACAACAGCAGCAGCAGCAGCAGCAGCAGCACTCACCAAACCCCCACCAACAACAACACGCGCAGCAGCCTCAAGGCCAGCAGTTCTCGACACCCCAGCCGGGGTCGCATTCCCATACGCCGACGAGCCAGCAACCCAATACGGCTGGGTCGACCCCTCAGACACCGACTTTCCCTGGTGGGCCGGGCGGTATGGGCGCGATGCAGGTGCCGACTAGCCCACAGTTCACGGATGTAGAACGAGAGCGCTTCTCCATCCTCCTAGATATAAATCAGGAACTTTTGTTTGAGTCTATGCAGCTGCAGAACACGCAGATGGAGCTAAAGAAGGAGCTCGCCGCAGCGGGGCCGGATGCTGCCTCGGAAGCGGACAGGAAGCGGGTGGAGGAGCTCCAGCAGGACTTTACGCAGTAAGTGAGCCGTGTTATTCAGAGTGTGGTGGGCCCTCGAGTGTCCGTGTCCCTAACGCGCGCGTGTGCCCCAGGTGCCTGCGCCGACTCAATGCCAACCTCCAGTACCTTGCCGCCCTCGCCGACCGGAAGAACAAGCTACCCCCCTGCCCCGCCATCCTTAGCGCTCCGCCGCTAAATATGAGCCTCTCCGTTCGATACCTCCCCGAGAACGCCGAGACGCCCGACGGACCTGTTGACGCAGTGGCGGACCGGGAGGAGCGTAACAAATACCTCAAGAACCTCTACGCGAAACTACAGGGCCTGTTCCCCGGCATTGATCCGAAGAAGGAACCCGCGTTCCCGATGCAAAATGCGAGGCCGGCGGTGCAAAAGCAGGGGCCGGGCCAGGGACCGGGGCAAGGGAGTCCGCCGATGGGAGGGGTGCGGGGGACACCGCAGATGGCGAACGCGTCTACTCCTGCATCGATTGGGATGCAGTAGGGGGTATTCGACGCGGCCGGAGTTGACTCGAGCGGGGTTATACCGCGAAGAAATCTGCTCGGGACCGTGAGGGACACCTGGACATTTTTGATGATAGCGGAGGCTCGGATCGTTCAGCCCGGAGTCTGTGTGGGAAGTTTGTGGGAAAGGGCAGGTGGGGGGGTCTTCCCCCCTGGCTGTCTACGAGAGCAAAGGTGCATTGCCTGGCGTTCAGACTTTATTTTGGTTTCAACTTTTCGTGCTTTTCGTGGCCTTCACATTCTAGACTGGTACGGGAAGGAAAAGGGGGGGGGAGGGGAGGGTTTATCATTTCAGTTTGCCTTCGGGTTAGGATGTATTCCTGGCACGAGCAAAAAGGAAGCGAGCGGTTAAACGCATCTGGTGGAGGCAAGCTTTTCTCTTGTTCTGGTTTCTTTTTTTCCTCCTACCCTCATGATCATGATGGGCCTTGGGCAGTTTTTTTGTTCGGTCACTCGTTTGGTATTTTGCCTGGGATATTCGGGTTTACGACCGGGCAAAGGTGGTTTTGATGGTGGTGCTTTTTGTTGTCGTTGTCGGGATACATACATGACTGGGAAAGACTCTTCCGCTGGAACCTTTTGTTGGCGATGGGATTGGACGCGGTAGAAGTTGGATATGGGGAGGGAGAAGCGAGGGGTAGAGAGGAGATAGGAAGGGAGAGGGGGAGGGGAGGGGACTTGAGAGAAAGGAAACGGGAGCGAGGCAGTGGGGAGAAGGGGGAAAGGGGTTGGGTTGGGTTAGGTTGGGTTTGGGGATGGTTATCTGTCTATTAGATGGTCGGGAAATGAATCCTCACGATCCTGGCGTTTGGTTTTCAGTTGATGTAGCATTTGTGAGGTTCAAGGCATGAGGAGATCTACAAGCACACATTGGGTGGTTGGCGGTGGAAGTCCCATCACGTGCGGGAGGTTTGGAGCTAGCTACAGAGTACATAGCTCCGTGATAATGGAGGTTTGTCTCAATGGATGGTATGTGGGGCTTGTCAGGGGCAGGAGGTGCGTGATTGGCGCGAGCACCAATCAACATTTGGAAACCTGACATGCCCCACTTGAGGGGCCGTCCCTGAGCAAATCATTCTACTCTGGACAAAGCAAGCGAGGCGCTTTAACAAGTACACTCGGTCCAAGTACTCCAATTCCATGCTCGTCCCTCCATCACCACAAGCATTACAAGTATTGTTCTTATCGATGGACCTGAAAAAAGAGAAAGGAACCCTGGCACTCACCTGCCACCCCCAAAACGGTGGCTGGTAAGCCCATCATTGCTGGATTTAGAGTAGAAGCAGATCCACACCTCTACCCGAACCTGTAAGCGCCGATACCCAGTTGGGACTGGCACCTTGGCGAACTATCCTCATCTGGGGTACATTGATAATGAGCTTGGGGGTCATCTCATCGCTACACCTGCACATGTACGAGTACGGCGTAATACAGAGTATTATTACTTGTATTAAAAAGGGGGAACCGTTAATATGGTCCACGTCTCAATGCGGAGTACCTTATGAGGAGTGCACTCGTATATACGGATACTTGGTCCTTGTATTGGACCTGATGGATAGGAGTAATAATAATAAGACTATCCAACCAACCCCCTTCACGCGCCTCTCCCACACGTTGAATATTATATTGGGAGCCGGACGTACAGCGCGCAGCAAGACAAGACGAGACCAAGTCCACTTCTGACCCAGACATAACGTCGCATTCGCGTCGTGTCTTACCGGCGGTTCCAGCCCCCTCACTGTTCTGTCGTACGTTCTTTTTTTCCCCTTTCGCTCCGACAGAACGTCTGTTCGCAGGACAATCATCCGGTGCCCTGCCCTGTGCCGCCTGTCTGTGCCTTTCTGTCGAACGACACTCACTCCCCGCGTCCACATCCCGCGCGGTAGCTGTTTCACCGTTCTTGGCTCGACGTGTGAAACCATAACCATACGACTACTCGTACTTGTACTCGTAGCTGCTGAGGCGGCGGGCGCCACTTGTGTGTGTACGAGTATACACTATTACTTGGGATCTATCGGTGCACGCGCGGTTACGCCACCCTGCAGGTCGTAGGTGCTACAACCCGGCCTTTACCTCTGGATATCCGAGCACACAGAGAGTAGGTTAATTTTACCCCCCGAGCCTGGAACCTGGAGACGCTTAACACTCCTACGAATATCGGTGGCTTCGGACGATAAATCTCGGTCTGGGGGGGAGGGCTTTTGTTTGTTCGTGGCGAGGGCTCGCTTGGTAGCATTGGAGGATTTATCCCTTCATCCCCTGCCTTAGCGCGAACTTCTCCCGTGACCCACCTCTTGTCCCCTCCCACTCCTTCTCCTTCTCCCTCTCCCTCTCTCCCCCGTCGTCTGCTATCGGGGACTCAGTCTGACTCGGGCGCAGAAGGTGATAATAGCAGGGTTGGACGACCATTGGATTCAATGATATAGCGACAGCGGGCATTCCTTCGAGGCGACGGAGGCGCTTCGACCGTCAATCGAACGCCTATACCTCGCGATACTTCTGCCCCGGATAGCCGGACACCATATTAGAGGCCCCGCTTGGGTCAACACGCTCGCTCCGAGAGCCTACGAACACCAAACGCGCCCTGGTACGGCTTCCGCTGAGGCGAGTCGCGATGGACTCGACTGAACATGTCGGGGGGGATCGACAGAGACAATCGCGGCGGGATGAGCGTGACGACGACGCCCCGTCCCCTACAAAAAGCAATCACACAACCTCACAGCCCCCGCCGGACTCACCAGCCGCGACACACATAAGTAATGACAGCGTTCTATCGGCGTCGGACGTGACACACGACTCCATGGTCACGGTCCCGCTATCCGGACCGCCCTCCTTGGCTATCGACACGACCGTGGTTCTGAATCAACAAGTATACGTGCCTTCGAGCGCGCTGGCGAGGTCGGTTGAGACAATTTGCCAGGATAAAAAGGAGGCCGATGCCCCCGTGGCGGCGGTGAGCAAAGGCGATGATACACCCAAGGAGGAGACGGCGCGGACGCTCGAGGATGAACTGCAAGACTACGACGAACCCGACCAGGAGCTTGACGTGCGGGAGCAAGAGACACCTACTCCACCAGGTCGTGGGTCGGGAGATTCGGTGAACTGGGACGAGCTACAACGGACAGAACACCAACATCAGAAGGACAACGAGAGCGACGATGTAAGGCCAGATTCTTCATTTCCGCCGGTGAATTGTAACATGCTAACGCCTCTCCCCCCTCCTCAGACTACGAGTCTGCTTCTAGCGAGACTCGACCAAGAAAACGCGAAACTAGCGAGTAGCCCGAAATCTACACGAACCGAGGACCGGGAGGCCCAAACGCAGCCGCCCTCGATGACCCAACTAAAGGCGATGGTCAACGGCCCTACGCCGCAGGCCCTGCGATACTCGATGCTCCCGCCCCCTCCCATGACCGACCTCGAATTCTACGCCGCCCTCGTCAAGGACTATCAGCAGACGGCCGAGCGGTTGCCGACGCTGCTGTCGAACAAGATACGGAAGGGCATACCCCCGCCCCTTCGCGGCGTGGTCTGGCAGAGCATGTCCGGTGCCAGAGATGCGGCACTCGGGGAGCAGTACGAGCGGCTGTCCGGCGAGTCGAGCCCGTATGAGTTCGTCATCAGCAAGGACCTCGCCAGGAGCTTCCCCGGCGTGGACATGTTTCGCGAGGCCGGGGGAGAGGGGCAGCGCATGCTGGCGAGGGTGCTGAAGTGCTACAGCCTCCATGATCGTGAGGTCGGGTATTGCCAGGGCCTTGCCTTCCTCGTCGGGCCATTGCTCATGCACATGCCGGACAAAGCCGCCTTTTGCGTCCTTGTACGGTAAGAAATTCCATATCCGGCTCCGTTTCGCTGAACCGGGAATCCGGTTCCGGACCTTGCGGCGGGTCGCGCACCACCACCAACAAAGTCATGTCCAGCCTGCTAACGACCAACCCGAATGTATAGTCTTATGGAAGGGTATGATTTGCGAAGCTGTTTCCAACCAGACCTCGCCGGTCTCCACGTTCGCATATATCAATTTCGGGAATTGCTGCGGTACAATCGGCCCACTTTGTCGGCCCATCTCGATGATCTGCAGGTTGACCCGGCCTACGTTTCACAGTGGTTCCTCAGCTTTTTCGCCGTTACATGCCCCCTGCCCATGCTGTTTCGCATCTACGATATCCTGCTAGCCGAGGGGGTGACGGAAACTCTCATGCGGGTGGGGCTGGCCCTGATGGGGCGAAATGAGGCGAGGCTCCTGGCCTGCGCCGAGCTCGAGGACGCAATGCAGATTCTCCTCTCACGCGGCATCTGGGATCCCTACAATTTCGACGCCGACGCACTTGTACAAGACGTCGCCACACTAACGGGAGCAGTCAACCACGAGAGATTACAGCAATCCGAGCTGAGCTACGAAGAGTCGAGACGGAAACAGACAGCACCAACACCAGCGGCGACAGCACCGACGGCCCATGACGGCAACGCGAGCGGCTCAATTGCCGCGCGCGCGTCGGAGGTCATTAACGCAGCGGCCTCGCGGTTCCTGGGCCGCAACGTGCCAAAGCAGTCGACGCTGAGCCCGGGCCTCGTCGCGCCCTCGACGCCCGTCGACATGTTGCGGCGGAGCACGTCGAAGCGGAGCCTTGCGTCGACGCTCAACTCCATGGAGGCCAGCTCCGCAAGCGTCGCCAGCAGCACGTCGACCGAGGCCACGAGCCTCTCACGCGACTCATCGGACAGCACGACCGACAGCATCACTGTCACCCACGCCAACGACGGTTCAGGCACGGGCGGGAGTTCCGCCGGGAGCAATAAGACGGAGCGGCCGGCGCTGCCGAGACTGCCTTCAAGCAAGAACAACTCGGACGAGAAGAACCTACACGGGCAGATCGAGGACCTGCTCACGGTGCTGACCGAGCTGCAGCGGAACCAGGCGCTGCTGGCGAGCCAGCTGAAGCAGGAGCGGGACGAGCGCGAGGAGGATAAAGAGGTGGTGCGAGCTCTGGTCAGGGGGCTAAGCCGAGACGGGCCCACGGCTGTCGGCGTGGAGTCACAAGCTCTGCTGAAAACTGTAGAAGAGCGGTTCGGGGTGAAAGCTGGCGACCCTGACGCGTCAGCGGGGCTGCCAACCAAGGCACGGTTGAACGAGGAGCTCGAGGCAGCGAGGCAAGAGCTGAAGACGGCGCTGGCGGAGTCACAGCAGTACAGCCGGAGGATATACGAGCTGGACAGGGAGGTGTCGACGCTGACGCAGTCGGTGCGGGAGGGGCACGCGCACGCGAGATCGCTACACCAGGACAAGCAGAGGCTGGAGAAACAGGTGCAGGCCATGCGGGCGCGGACCGCGTCCGGGCCCGGGTCCTCCGCGCCCCCGCCACCTAATCGCCAGCAGGAGGAGAGGGTGCGCTCGAATCGGGTGTCGGTGCTAAGCAGCGGGCTGAGGGAGTTCAAGCTCGGGCGGGGCGGCGCGAGCCCGCCCCCGTCCCCGTCGTTCGCGAAGAGGACGTCGTCGCTGGCGCCAAGCTCAGCAGCGGTAGGGGTGGGGGATGAGGACGCGCTGCTGAGGGAGCTGGTGCAGGCGAAGACGGCGGAGGCGGTCGCGCGGCAGGAGGCCGAGGAGTGGAAAGGGAAGCTGGAGAGCCTGAGGAGGACGTACGGGTTGGCGGGGGAGAACGGGGCGCCGGGGATGGTCTCGGCGGCGGCGGGGGCGGGCGCAGCTGCTATGGGGATCTTGGGGAGGTTGACGGGGGAGACGGGCGGCGGAGGGGGGACGAATGCGAATGCGAGCGCGAGTACGAATGGGGGAGGGGGAGGGGGCTTCTGGGGGTGGAGGAGGTAGGAAGACGACATGTCCCTGCCGCCTGTTTAATGATACCTGTCCCGCCCGACACCTCCTCATCGTCTCGCCTCCTTGCGGAACCATCTCGCCATTCCGGCTCCTCGATTCCTCGCCCTCAGGCCCCTCCGTGATAAGGGGCTTCATCTTCTACATCCCTACACGTTCGTCGGGATAGCTCCCTCGGGGAAACGCATACCTATCCCCAACTCTTTTGTTTCGAAGTTTCTTTCTTACCCGCCATGACGATAATTTCCCCGCATTGGGAACTCCCTTTTACAAACCCACATACCGATCGATTCTTTCCCCTACTAGGGGGCTCCTTATACACAGAGAAGACGGTGCCACCCTATGGGGACGTCCAATTCTCACTCTCTTCTACACAAGACGAGGAGAGGGGTTTGAAGCTCCTCCATCGCCATTCACGTCGCTTTTAACGCTTTACCTGACAAAATGATGGTTGCTACATGTATATTTATATACCCTGGGGAAACAAAGCATAACTTAGACTGGGAAAAATATTACTGCTTTTTTTTTGGCATACGCTTCAGAGGATACGGGTGGGGTTTGATTTGATTTGAAGTAAGGGCTGTGTGTGTGTGTGGATGGATGTATATTCCACTATAGACTACAGCGCGGAAGATTTTGTATATACCGGTGTATATAAATATAATTAGATTACAACCCGGCATTGGCTTATTGGGAGCATTCATGCAAGGTTATGGAGTGTCTGCCGAGGTTCTAGGGATGCAAAGCATCGCCTTCTCGTTACATTTCAGCTCGATCTAATAGTTCTGGGAGCAAGTGCGGTGCGTCATGGCGGGACACCTGTTGCGTCATTATGAGCAGCTCAGCTGCGTAGAAGTTTCGAGTACTACTAGTATGGGCCTGCTGCTCCCACTTATTACTCGTACTCATAGTAGCTGTTGGTTATGGTTTGTGGGATGTGGGACCTTACCTCCCAACATACTCGTACTAGTAGCCTTAGTTTTGTTTCTTGGCAATCGCAAATGTTTTGGGTGGGAGGATGTGTGAGGAAGAATTTAATGGTGAAACATGTGGTATTGGGTACGACACAACGGGAGCGATGAAGAGCAGGAACGGAGGAACGGAGAATAAGCCGGGCCATGCATGCATGGTGTGGGCGATGTAGGAGTGACGTGCCAAGGTGGAGGGTGGAGGTGGAGGTACAATGTAAAGGTGGAGTTGGAGGGGGAGAGGACCACTATCACATGCTATCCACTTGGGCTCAGCTGCCTGCGGTGAGCACGCGAGCTCAATCTGGGATCAGCCGACGGGGGAGGGGAGGGTCAACCGGTATGAGCAGCTGGCGCGGTATTTCCTCAAGTACAAAACGCCAATAAGTATGCATAATTGGTACTCGTAGTTTCTCGCCTCCCCCTACTCCGCACTCGTACTTCTTGTACTCCCTGGCAAGGGAGGGTTGAGGTTTCAGGCAGGAGATCGGAAGATGTGTGTGCATACGATAAGGAAGGAACACCTCGCGGGTGTGTGTGCATGTATGTGCGCGTGTGTACTTGTACATGTGCTCTTGCATGCTGGTGTCATCAGGTCATGTATACAAATTGGATCGCACCTGCCAGAAGAGAAGCAAGCCTACGCGATCAAGTTGGTGAAATGCTGCCATCGGGTGTCCGATTACGAAATCCTACGAAGTAGTAATATTAGGTACCAGACCCGTACTAGAAACCAGAGGTAACTTGTAGGGGGGGTGAGAGACCAAATGTTCGAGATCCCGTCGGCGCTGCCGTTGCTGTGGCATTGACTTTCTTGGAGAAAGAAATGAAGAGAATAAAAGAAAAAAAAAATTCAGTGGGTCCAACCTGGCAACCTAGAAGGGGGCGGCGCCGTGCGTCATCTTAGTGTAGTTGTTAGCTGGCTCGTGCTTGTACTGCAACAAGCAATAATACTACGAGTAGCTATACAGATACACACCGAAACAGCTAGAAGATAGCTGTGTGGGAGAGGTACTTTAGCTCTTGTTTGGGCTTGTTTTGGAGCGAAGAGTGAAAGCAAGGTAGGTAGGTATACTCGGATTCGCCATCCCATCATCCTTTCATCGTCACCATCCAACCTGTTTTGTGACTTCCTCCCTCCGAACACATCTCGTCCCAGAGCTTCCCATCCATCCTCGTTTCTCTTCCATCAAACAAAAGGACCAGTATCTCGATAAACATCATCCCCGCACTACCTACTGCCCCTGCAAAAGACTACTGCTCGTACACTACACCTTTTCGAGACCCTTGCGCCGGACCAAGTCTCCTCTTTCCTCCACCCCAAGCAACGCTACGAGTACGAGTACGGGTACGGGTACGGGCCCAATCCAACACACACCCCTGCTTATCAGGCACCCCTTTTTAAAAAAGCGCCTCTCCCCGAAACCCCCGAGCTCCCTTTGTGGCTCCACGTCCCGACCCAAAAGGCAGTTCAGCTCCAGCGAACATTTTGAACAAGAAAAATATTTTCAAAACGTAAACAAATCCAGCTTCCTCTCCTCTCCATCTCTACCCGCGCGATAGAACCTTTGACATCGAACCCACGAGCCAATATAAACGACCTCTTGGAAGAGACCTCCTCCTCACACACAGATAGGGAAACAGCGGTGATTTCAAAATGGCCGATATCAAGACTGCGAACGGCGGCATCCCCTCGAGGAGTAAGGTGAGTGTGCCTGTCTCCCCTTGCCTTTTGCCTTCCCCCGCGGAAGCTATTTGTGTATATACGAGCACTTTTGAAACTAACGATGCTCTGGATAGTCTTTCGATGCCCCCGTCTCTCCGGACCAGGAAGAGCGTTGAACTAGGAACTAACCATGACTACGGGTAGAAGGCAACGGATCGATCGCCGATGGTATGTTCCGCCCTGAGTGTGGCCCTTCGACCCTTCGTGCTAACAAGCTACAGGCCCCCACAGGACGGCTACGCCGAGCACGACCTCCAACGACACCCTGACGCATTATCACTCGTACTTCCTATCGCTCCTCTCCTGGAAGGACCCTCGTACGGCTCCCTATATTCCCCACATCCCCAGACTCCTCCCCCCCCTTCCTCCCTCCCTTAGAAACATGGCACATGTTACGATCAGCGACGCTAACTATTCGCAGGCGCCTCCGGCATCGCCTACACCACCATCGTCTCCCTCATCCTCGCCGCTCGTTACCTCGACATCATCCGATGGGGCTTCAAGTTCACCTGGATGGCCCTCGGCGCCACCGTCGCTGCTGAGGTCGCCGGGAAGGTCCTCCTAAACAACGGCCTCACCTCGCAGCTCCGCCCCCGGACCTACTACAAGGTCTCGCGCGACACCGTCGACAACCTGATAGGAGACGTGCACGAGCTGGTCAACTTCTTCGTCATCGAGGGCCAGAGGATCCTGTTCGCTGAGAACGTCTACGCCTCAGCTGCCGTAAGTTCTTGCCCACAGGAAGAACCCCTGCCATCACCCCAACCACATCAGGTTCCGGGACACTAACGCCGCCGTAGGCCTTTGTCGCCGCCTTCATCTCCTACTACCTCGTCAAGGTCGTCCCCTACTGGGCCCTGGCCATCCTCGGCACAACCGTTGCGTTTGTCGTTCCCCTCGTGTACACCTCCAACCAAGAGCTCATTGACGAGCAGCTCAAGAACGCTGCGGACATCGTGAGCGCCCAGACCGCCCAGCTCCGCTCCACCGCCGCCCAGCACACCCAGCAGGTTGCCGGCCTCACGAAGCAGTACATGGGTGACTACTCCGCTAAGGCCCAGAACGTCCTCCGCGGCCGCTCCGCCTCTCCCGAGGTCCAGCAGAAGACTTTCCCCTCTGCCCCCACCCACCAGCCTTCCGCGGCATCGGACATCAAGGAGGCCGACTTCCCCAGCGCCCCTACCGGGTCCGTTGAGGAGACCAAGGAGAAGGTCGTGGACGGCGCCGCGGCGGAGGGTGCTGCGCCCGCGCCGGCGGAGGCCCACGCTGAGGAGAGCCTTATCTAAGCTCTCTCTCTCCGGGGGGATAGATTGGAAAGGAAAAAGCTGGACGGCATCCGCATGTATGTGGTGTCGGGATACGAAACGGGACGCGAGGCGGGCAACGAGACTCACGAAATGACATCCGGCTCTTACGAAATTGCGTAGTATTTGTTTAATTCGTCGTTGTGAGGGAGATACAGGGAGGAAGCGAAGGAGGTGACGGACGACTGGTCTTTTACGAACACACTGTATGGATAAGGGTCTTGTCTGCTCTTGGCTGTGCTTTTTTGTTTCATTTGGGAAAGGAGTCTCTTTTTCTTTTTTCTCATGAGGACTATTATCTCCCTTCGGGGGGAAGGGGGCCGAGACTGCTGTTGGGGGGACTCAGGAAGTGTGTGGAAGGGAGACGGGGAAACGGACACGGGAAAGGGGGAGACTAAATTGCTGTTTCCGTATTGGTAATATTCATCTTTTACTCTCGCTCAAGATGGGTCTGCGCGTCTGTGTGTGGTGAATGTTAAAGTAATGGCCATTTTCCCAAGGAGGCTATCATGAGTCCATTCACCTCCATCCACGTTATCTTGTTAATGAGGGGTCATCCTGTGGAGCCTGCGGGCCGGTGGTACATGATGGGGCGTAGAACGGGGGAGCCAAGGATGGGACCGACAGGCTGACATTTGGATATAGTAGCCTGAGAGCACACACACACACACACTCCACATGACTGTATTGAGTTCAATGTGAAGGAAAGGGGAAAAGAGGTATCTCATATAGCACAGGATATACACATGGACAATTGGATAGATAGACACAAACTCACCCTCCCGCTCGAAAGGAAATGAGACGAGCAATAAGAAACTACATGTAAGAAAGAGAGAGAAAATATATAACTCCGCCCACCCCAAGAACCCATCCCGCCGAGTCAAGGTAAAAAAAAAAAAAAAAGAAAGAAACAACAAAAGGAGACCGAAAAATAAACACAAGAGGAGAAACCAAAAAAATGGCTGGAAGCGGAGAGAAAACTACTCCGAATCCATCGCGAACGGATCATCACTATCCGCGTCCTCTTGGAAATCATCCTCCTCGTCGTCAGACTCCACGTACTTGGCCTTGGGCTTGGCCGCCCTCGCCGCCCTCGCGGGCCGACCCCTCGGAGCGAAGGACTCCTCCTCCTCGTCGTCGTCGCTGACTGCCTTCTTCGCCGCCGCCTTCCTCTTGGCGGCGGGCGCCGTCGTCGCTTTCGCGGGCTTGGCCTTGGGCTTGGCCTTCGCGGCGGCGGCCGGGCGGCCCCTCTTCGGGGGAGCGGCGGATACCTCCTCCACCTCGCTGTCCTCGCCCTCATCCTCATTGCGGCCTCCGACGTCCTCGTCTTCGTCCTCGCTGACGGCCTTCTTCGACGCCTTCTTCGCGTACGCCTTAGCAGCGGGCGACAGCGTCTCCTTGCTAGCCTTTGGCTTTGCCTTCGGGGCCGCAGCCCTCTTCGGCGGGGCGACGGGCTTCGGGGCCGCCTTGCTGGCCGCCTTGGGCGGCGGGAAGTTGTCATCATCAGACAGGAACTGGTCGATGTCGTTGTCCTCATCGCCCTTGATGCTCTTCCTGGGAGACGACTTGGCTAACATCTCGTAGTTCGTATCGTCCTCGCTAAAGTCAAACGTCCGGGGCTTCGTCTTCGCCTTGGGCAGGTTCGAGCCCGTTCCGCCCTGTGTCATCGTGAAGAGGCTGACTCTCCCCTGGGCGCTTGAGCCCGCGGGCTTCGATATCCCCTTGACCATATTGTCGATGTCGCCCAGGAGGTTGTCGCCATCCGAGTCTGAGTCCGAGTCGACGATCCACGCCTTCGGTTTCGCCGCCGCCGCTCGCTTCGACCTCGCCATCGTCTCCACGGGCTCCACGGACTCAGACTCGGACTTCTTGGCCTTTGCTGAGGTTGCCGTCTTGCCCTTGATGGCGGCAAAGTCGTCGTCGCTGAAATCAGACGCCCCCCCGGCATCTGATGCGTCCTCCTCCTTCGGCTTCGCCTTAGGTTTCGCGCTGAACATCTCGGCGAATCGCTGGTGGGTCTTCTCGACCTTGGGCGCCACGGCAGGCTTGGCCTTCGCCTTCCCCTTGGCCTTCGCCTTGGTCGGCTCAAAGTCGTCGTCATCGGCGACCGCTCCCTTCCGGCCACGCCCGGCGCCAATCTTCTTCGACACGCGACGGCCCATCCTGTTGATACTGGTCTGGATCTCGGCGTCGAGCTTGAGCTGCTTCTCCCATTCGATGAGGAAGGCATCAAGATCTGAGCACCACAGGTCCTTCTCGCTGAGGACTAGGAGGTCGTCATGCTCCTGCTTCTTCTTGTCGATTTGCTCCTTGAGCTTCTCGAGGCGTTCGGCCGTAAAGGACCAGATCGCCATCTATAGACTTGGTTAGCTACCTTAACTTAGACCGCTTGTTTGAACGACCATCACTTACCGAGAGAAGATAATCATAATCGCGAACGCCTGGGTCACTATCTTGCGCGGCGCCACCACTGCCCTCTTCGCCCTCATTGGTACCAGTCCCAAGCTCTTCGTCCGTGGACCGCTTCTTGCCATCCTGGGATTTAGGAGGGAATGCCTCGTAGTTGGCATCACGAAGTTCTTGGATGATAACGTCCTTCTTCTTCTTGTTGACGATGAGCACCTCATCCATAATCTCCGTGATAAAGCGGGCCTGATTGGTCATCTTCCTGTACTCGGTATGGTACACTTGGAGCCAGTGCTTCTTCCGCTCCGTGTACATGTGCATGCGGAACTGGTAGAACTCTTCCATGATGTCCTCGACCTTCTCGTACTTGCGGATCTGGCCCTGGCTGTCGAAGGCGACCAGGTTGGACGTGGCGATCTGCTTCGCGAGCTTGAAGCGGTCAATGATGCCCTCCTTCAGGACGGCCTCCCTCGCCTTCTCGTCACTCAACATGATCTCGAAGTGCACGTTTTTGTGGTCGTTGAACTCCTTGTAGTCCTTGATCCAGCTAGGGCCTTTGGCACCGCTGATGACCTCCTCTAGACGAGCCTTGAAGTCGTCGGTCCAGACTCGGATAGGCAGCTCCGTCACGATGATCTCATTCGGGGTCTTGTCATTTTGATGAGCAACACCGTTGAACTTGAAGCGATCGGGACCGGCGGGCTCCGACGTGCCCTTCCAGCCTCTGAACCAAGGCGCCATTGGCTGGAAGGGCTTCTCCTCATCGTCGTCCTCATCAAGCCTGCCCATGCGCCTTTTGAGGTTCTCAACGATATCCGCGGGATGGTAGTTTGGAATCGAAGTACTCCATCCAGTACCAATACCGTCAGCACCGTTGACGAGCACCATAGGCACAACCGGCGCGAAGACCTTGGGCTCGATCGGCTTCCCGTCCTCGTAGTTAGACTCCAGGTTGGGCTCATCCATGGCCGGGAATACTTTGCGAGCGAACGGAGAGAGACGAGTGTAGATGTATCGAGGACTGGCCGCGTCTGATCCGCCAGCGAGACGAGAACCGAAGTTACCACTGGGCTCGAGGCAGTTGACATTGTTGGATCCGACAAAGTTCTGTGCCAGGCCGATGATGGTCTGCTGCAGCGATGCCTCGCCGTGCTGGTACTGTGTCAAACTCGAGACGACACCAGCCAAGTCGACGACCTTCTTATCCTTGACTACATTTGTCTTGAGACAGGCATACATGACCTTCCTCTGGCCGGGCTTCAAACCGTCAATGACCGACGGAATCGAACGCATGTTATCCGCCATGCTGAACAGAATCAGCTCCTTGTTGACGAAGTCGGTGTAGGAGATAGTCTTTGCCGAATTGTCAAGGAACGTGCCGGGGACGAAGTTGCCCAGCCACTCCTTCCGAGCGTCGGCCTTCTTCTTGGAAAAGGCGAGGTCGAACATGTCGGACTCCTCAGGCTTCATGATGTCAAATTCCTTTAGATGGGCGTCCAAGTTGGTAAAGTACACTTGAGCGTCCTCGTTGGAGCTGGTACCCAGACCCTTGAAGTATTTGAAGTCCCATTTCCCCAGTTCGTGGCGGTTCGCGATCTTCCAGTTCTCGTACTCGGGTTGGGTAAAGAAAGTCTTGAGCTTTGTCGGCTTCTTTGGGTTGCTTCCCTGCCAAACCTTGACGATGGGCGTGATGAACTCGCGGAAGAAGTTGGGTATCTGGAGCAAGGATGGGTACTGGACCTGCAGGAAGTTTATCAAAAGACCCTTGATATGGCTTCCGTCATGATCCTGATCGGCCATGATCATGAGATGACCGTAACGAAGCCCCTTGGTATCGGTATACGTCGTCTTATGCTTCAGGCCAAGGAACTGCTTGATGTTTTGGACTTCCTGGTTTTTTGTGATTTGGTCGATCGAGGCATCGCGAACGTTCAGCATCTTTCCCCTCAGGGGGAAGACACCGATCCGGTCGGGGTCGAGGATAGCGCGTCCGGATACAGCCAAACCCTTGGCCGAGTCACCCTCGGTGAGAATCAGGGTGCATTCATGGCCGTGGCGGGTCCCGGCTAAGTTGGCATCGACGAGCTTTGCATTGTTGATACGGGATCGCTTGTTTCCGTCGCTCTTCGCCATCATCTTGTCGGCCTTCTTTTCGGCAAAGTCCATGATATGCTCGATTGCCTCAGATTTTGCAATCTTCTTGAGGAATTCCTCGCTTAGGGCACACTTGGAGCCAAACTGGCTGACTTTGGTTGTCATCTGCTCCTTCGTCTGGGACGTGAAGGCAGGGTTGTCGATGTAGCAGTTGATGAATACGAACAGATGGTTTCGGATATGATTCTGCTTGAGGCCATGTCCCTTTCGTTTCTTGTTCAGATGCGCCAAGATGTAGTTGGTAATCTGATCGGTGATATAGCTGACATGGGTGCCTCCGGTCGTGGTGGCGATGGAGTTGACAAAGGAGATTTGCTGGAAAGCTCCGTCCGAGACAGTGAATCCAACTTCCCATCGGCGCACGCCCTTATCCATGAAGACAGCCGTCTTGGGGTCGCCGCCTTCCTCGGCACTGCGCTCCAGGGAGATGGCCTTGGCGTAGAGCTCGCAGTACGACTTGAAGTCCTTTAGCTTGAGCAGCTCACCATTGAGGTAAACCTTGACCCCCTTCACCGTACCGGCCATGTCGTAAATCCTGCGGTAGACGAGCGCCTCGAGGTCGTCGTCAATGCCATCCGGCATGTTGAACATCTTGAAATCTGGCTTGAAGGTGATTCTGACGAAGCTAGCAGTCTTATTCGACGTGATCTTTGGCTTCGAGATCTTGCCCATGTTGTCATTCCATGTCTGCTTGTATCGCTTCCCGTTCTCGCTGTCCTGGACTTCTACGGTGAATTCGGTAGAGAAAATGTTGCAAAGCTTCGCGCCGTAACCGTTGCGGCCACCGACAGTCTTCTTCTCGTTGTCGTCGTAGTTGGAACCCGTCAGGAGCTCACCGAAAATCATCTGCGGTACGTACATCTTCTTTGTCTGTAGATTCAAGACCGGTTAGCAAAGCCCGTATAATAGAGGTGGGGGAAAGGGGTTCAACCTACGGCATGGATGACAACTGGAATACCCTTTCCGTTGTTTTCAACACTGATCTCGCCCGAGGCACGATCAATGGTCACTTTGAGAGCGGTCATCGGCGCATGCTCAGACGAGTCGCGTTGCTTGTTATCAGCGGCATTTACCAGGATCTCGTCGAAGATCTTGTAGAGACCGGGAACATAGTTGACCTTGCGAAGCTCCATCTGCTTGGATTCCTTGTTGAAGACCCACATCTGGGACTCAGTCATCTCGACGGATCCAATGTACGTGTCAGGGCGCTTGATGATGTGTTGGATTGGGCTGAGCTGCTGGTACGTCTCTGCAGCCCGCTCCTCGGCCGTCTTCTTGCTGCCTCCCGCGGGCGCGGGCGGGGGCTGTGGGGAGTCCAGTAGCATGCTTTCGTTCTCGATCTCATCTAGCGGCTTCCCATTCGACTTCTTCGAGGCACCTGCCGTCTTCTTTTGCTTCTTGGCGCTCGGGGGTGTGTGGGAAAAGGTGGAGCCGTCATCTTCTGGGTCCTCGTCGTCGCTTCCAGGTATTGGTCGTTTCTTGCCTGTCAATTTGGATGTGAGGGTCGTCTGGGTGAGCTTCTTCGGTGCAGCCTTCGTCGCAGCCTTAGGTTTCGCAGGTGCCTTTGCCTTTGGCGCAGCCTTGGGCTTCGGGGCTGCCTTCGCCTTCGGCTTCGCTTTTGCCTTGGGCGTCTATCACGTTGGGTCAACGCGACAAATTCGGGCGCACGCGCTTCGGCGATGGGGCGGGGACACATACCATATCGTCGGGGGAGAAAGCGTCGGAGTCGTCGGCAATGCTGACAGCAGCGTCGGAGAGAGAGTCGTCAAACATCTCTAGATCCATGTTTGCGGGAGAGTGGCCCTATGCAGGGCAATCGGGGAAAGAATGGGCGTGTATAACGAAAGAGAGAGTGGAGGAGGAATTGACTTCTCGCCAAATTCCGGGTGTCGCAAGGCGCGAAGGGATTGTGGGTTGGGGTCCGAAGGAGTGGAATACAGACGGTCAGAGCCAGCTCGCCGAAACAAGAAGGGTATCGCTTTCGTTGGTCTATGTTTTGGGATAACCAACGAGATTTCTCGTCGTGGCCGCCGCTACCATTCGCGTAAACAAAACACTGATGGAGGGGCGGCGCGCGTCAAAGTCAAATATTACATAATCTTTCAAACCACCTGCCGCAGACTGCAGCCACTTGTCAGATGGTGATATTCATCGGTGGGGGCCTCCCAAAGTAAACATTTGTGGTGTGATAGGTCCTTTACTCATCCCACTTCTCCAACACAAGACCAAACAAAGGTCGACTTCAACTACAAGTAGTTTCGCTTTCGCATATCTATACGCTCGAGCCGGCTACACTCGACATCTCCAAGTCAACGGGACTTCGGTTCTGCACATTCATCACTTACGTCTCTTTCTCCCAGACTCTCTTGTAAACCATACACACCTGCACTGGAGATCATACCATGTACCAGTCACAAATGCACCAAGAACACACTTCTAGCAATGGACTCTTCACCCAGCTAAGTAGCTGGGAATGGGGACGATTGACATTGTTTCGCCATCTCTGGTGTGACTCGTCCTCTTCTGCTCTACTTCCTCATCGAGATCCACTTGCCTCTAGTTTGATTACACTTACCCCATCGCAGATGAAGAGAAACCATGTCTGTCTCACATGGTCTTCGAGAATACGGCCTGGAGATCCGGGAGCCGCCAGTCTCTTCGTTCTGTAGCACGGAACGAGGCCAGGAATGTTACACCCTCGCAAGTGGGACATGCGAACGAGCCGCTCCTAGGCTGCTCTCCATGGCGAGTTCCTTGGATTAGTATCTCACGCGCTCATCAAGAAGAAGCCGTGTTGTCTGCACCTTCGAGTTCAAAGCTCCACATGTGTAATAATACCTGCTATATCTCAAGCTGTGAATCAAAGGCTGGACGCCAAGCCGAATGCGGTTAGACCCGCTGTACCCTTGACTATCCCAGGATCTCCTTGATGATCCCTGACAGGTGGAGATCGTGGGGAGGGACCAGTTCGCTTGGCATCCAAACCTCCCTCTCTAATCCCTCTCCTCCCTTTTCATGTGCATCTCTTGAGCTTCAATGGCAACCACTCTGGACTGGGCCGACGTTAGTTCTCGCTGTGGGTTCTCTGGACAGATCGCGCCACCATCGGGCTGTCTTATGCGGTCCAAGTCACCTTGTGCGACTCCCATTCCTCCCGTATATCTCTCGCTCGCGAGCGGAAGCCACCCGATGGCAGGCTAGAGGACAATATCCCGAAGTCGATGCGCATAGCCGTCTCCTCTTGTTGTTTCCGGTACCACAGCGCCTCAGCCATTCCGGGAGCCTTCCTGCTGCCCACCTGCCGTGCGACAACGACCGTTGTACGATGATATGAAACTCTCTTCTGCTCTAAGATGCACTTTTGCGGCCATGCTTACCAGAATGAGGTCTGGATCTGGAATCACGCTCCCGCGAGCCCTTCTCAAGCCGAAACTGTCGATTCAGGAGACGGAAGAGCTTCGAGAAACATCTCCCGTCAGGGACAGGGAAACGGGAGACAATGGCTCTGTACTTGTACGCGAGACTTGCCCCTGCCAGGTGAGTATTCATCATTTTGGAGTCCCTCCGTTTGCCAGCTGCTCCTATCTCGCACGCCGATCAAGGAGTATTTTTTTTTGTTTGGATCGCGAGGGGAAAAAAAAAGCAAGAGCCCATTCGTGTCAAATGACAACGACTGGCTGCGACCTCAAGTTATTTCTGTTATTTTCATGCATCCTCCCTATACGTACGCGTCAAGTGTATTCTTTTTTTCTTCCTGAGCGCATGTGACAGTGTTGTTAGGACGAGTCGTTTCTCGATCTCGAACGAGAGGGAGAGACTTAACGGCCACCCGCAGCTAGTGAGATCCTAGCTCTAGCTAAGCCGGAATCACAGCATCTGGTGCCCTAGGCGACTAGTGGACTCGAAAGCTATGGGTCGCGTCGTGGTGGCGTGTCCGGCTGAGCTCTGGTATCCGCTGTGTTGCCCTGGCTTGGTGTTACAGAGGATTGGTCCTGCCTGGTCAATGAGGAAATGAAGAAGCCATCAAGGCCGGGGTACTCTGGCCCGTCCCCACCTCACCCTCTTCGTACTCCCAGCGGGCCCTCTCTATACCCGTGTCAAAGCTCGTCGGTAAGGGAATGCCGAAGACCTGGGGAGGTTTGACCAGCCGATTTCGGTATGGAAGGGCGAGGACTAAGAAAGCATACCTCACCGGAATTATGCATGGGAGGGAGGCGTCGGAGAATATCCGGCGGAAGGCCAAGTCTTTGCGGGGGCGGTATTATAGATCGAGAAAAGGGGGAAGGGGGGGAGGCTCGGTCCGTTTACTTCTTCCAGTGAAGCGAAGATTGCCGTGGCTCCTCGGACATTTTTCTTGTGCCTGTACTTGTACGTGTGCTTGTGCACTAGGCAAGCTCGTGGGGGGAAGGGAGACAAGGGTCGATGCTGTGGCATATTTACTCTCTTCGTTGCTTGTAGCCTACGGGCACTACGGGTGGTAGACTAGCTCTTCTCCTTCCAGTGTTCTCGAAGAGCTCTGGAATGGCCGTCCACGACAGTGTTGAGTTTGACAGCGGCTGGGTGCAGCTTGATGGGACAAAGAGGAGGAGATCTACCCGGGGTTCGAGACGTCTGGTGGAAGGTAAGACTCTGTTTTGTCGGTTCCTATCTCCCCGCCGAGCTGTTCTTGGCCGCTTGACGGACAGGCGAGCTGGAATTACAACTATAAGGGAGGATATGGCCTTGTATGTTGCCACGCCACAGGCCGCCTCATATCCTCGGACTCGCTACATGGCCGTCTGATGTCAGCCATAGCTATCACACACATCTCCCTTCCCTCGCGTGTCTCCTGCGTTTCTGGCTTCTGGAGGGTTCTTGTAGGCGTGGGCATGGGCGCGGGCAAATTTCGATATACGCAAGCCACACCTATCGCATTTTCTTTTCCCCAGCTTGTCTGAGAGTTCGACCAGGAGGACAACCAGTTATATATGTCGAGTCGAAGAGGAAAAAGCACATCTCCGGCGTCGCCGCGGTGGCTCGGTGGAAATCTGAACGCCTCTCTCCCCTTCAAGAGCATACAAGTACAGCTTTCGGCCCATCCTTTTTTGCCTTCGCTCTACCTATCTCAGAAAAGCATTTTAGGGGGACCTACTCGTACAAGCACGGTAGCCTGATGGCACCACTCATGTGGCTATCCGTCCACCCTTGGCGCGCCCATTCCATGACCAGCCCACACCCCAGGTCAACGACTGCCAAAGTACCCTTTCAGACATGCATGGTCCCTGTTTGGCCCCTTCTATGGTCCCCACACACCATTTGTGCAGTGCCGAACTCTGGTCATGATCTATCAGGTCTGGCTATACTCGCCGTCTCTCGTCCCGTCCGCCGCCGTGTCATGCAATGCTTTCCTTGGCTGGAGGAAGCCGTTTTCTACGTCGCACTTAGTACACCGTCTTCTGCACAACTTTAAACAACCCCCGGGGGAGAGTTTTCACGCTTCCTTATGTACGCTAGCTAACGAGATATGCAGGACTTAGATCGTCCTCAGCTTCTCCCTTGCCCCCCTCCTCCCCATCCGATGTTCGTTCCCTTTCCTTTCCCATGTCCCCGACCCGGACTTTTTTCTTCTTCAAGCTGCTCCCTGGGTTTGGGTAGCTTTATCGGTTTCTAGGCGAGCGCGCGGAAGGATACATGTGTGAGAAGGCGTGGAAGCTCGGTTGCCCTCATTGTATCCTTGGGGAGTATTTTCTTTCCGCCTCCTTTCGCCGTCGCCTCGCCGGCCATAGACGCGCCGGGACAAGGGCACAGAGAGCGACATGGAATTCTTCCACGGCTTTGTTTGACAGAACTCCACATTCTGACATTGACGCGATACGTGCTGAGACCGAGAACTGTCCCTTCCCCCCCTGAGGA
Source organism: Cephalotrichum gorgonifer (assembly GCA_900312665.1). Lineage (NCBI taxonomy): Eukaryota > Fungi > Ascomycota > Sordariomycetes > Microascales > Microascaceae > Cephalotrichum > Cephalotrichum gorgonifer. The sequence continues at coordinate 1,067,515 of ONZQ02000002.1, forward strand.
GGGAGGTTTGGTACGCCATCGATGACTCCTTACCCGCTCCGGCAACCCCGAATTCCCGTCCCGTCTCTGATTTCTGATTTACAAGTAGACTTTGCTCTCGACTGCAATCCCCACCTTCGAAACCTCTCCCCTGCTGCCTGACCTTCCACGGCCCTCCGCTTCCCTTCTCTACTCGGGGTACCCCTGCTCCATACAACGACTTCGTGTCCGCGTCCCCGTGTGCGCGTTGCTCACCGAGCTCTCCCCCTCCTTTCCTCCCCCCCACCCGCTCCTCTTCCTCTCCACTAGTTAGCCTATCCTGTGACCACACACAGTCATCTATCACTTCGTGGCTTACACCTCGATAATCGGTCAGGAAAGGGCGGTGGGAGTCTACAAACGGACTCTAATGCGCTTAGAGGCTCGATTCTTGGACACATACGCTGGGTATATCCGGGACAAAGGAAATTTCGCGACGGGGATTCCCACTCCATCACGACCTAACGGGCCCAGCAAGATCGATACAGGTCGGGTCTCTCCAGGACCCCGAGTTGCTGGAGAGGCAAATAAGAGCGAGGACAAACCCCCTTCGTCGTCCCCTAGGAGTTCCTCTGACCTGATTCCGCAGTTCCGAAAGGGTAGCAGCAGCAACACACGACGCCCAGCGATACCTCCCTCTCTGAGCGTGTCAGCCGAAGCTTGTCATCTCTTTCCATTTCAGGAACGCCCGCCCCCCTTCCTCTTGTGAAGCGAAACCCTCGCCGAAGAGATCTGTTTCCATCCCGAACCTCCTCCTGGGACCAAACCTGGCACACTCTTCTTCCCTCTCTCTCCCCCTCCAGACGAGAGTGCATATTCACGGCGGTCCCTGGGCTGAGACAACGAGTTTTTGTTTGCTTGGTCTTGCACCAAGCAGGAGAGGCAAAGAACGGAGACCCGCGGGCAAGCAGCCTCCGACGCCTCCCCCTTACCCGAGACGGTTTTCTTTCACTGCGCCTTCAACAACAACCCCTTCTCCCTCCCCAAAGCATCTCGTGTCCGACAACTTAATTGCGTCGTGCCCCTGATATCCTCACCCAGGTTGGTCTTCTCTCTTGCCGTCTCCAGCCCCCACACTCTGGTCCAGGCCGCTCTCCAGCTTGGAAGCCGCAGGTCATCTCGGTATATCTTGTCTACAGGATTCCCCTTTGTTAAACACCTACGCTACGACACTACTTGGTGTCCCAGTTGGACTAGGTCTACCCATACCAGTCAGCATCGTCTTCAAACCGTGCACTGGGATCCCCAATCCAGAAAAGCCTAACACCAGGCGCTTTCAATAGTCGACCCAGGTGAGGGACAGGGTGCCTGCCTCTGGCCCATCACCTTTTCTTAGCCTTCTCTACAGGCGAAGATGCTCTCACTCACCTCCCTCCTAAACCCAACCCCCCCGGGTCCTCCGAAGCCGCCGTCAAACCGGAGCGCCACCGTTTCCTCCCCGTCGACCTCGTACTCCGAGGCCGAGACGGTGTCCTCCCTTGACCGGCCGATTTTCTCGAGAATAAGGGTGCGCGACTCGGGGAGGATTACGAAGGGCTCTCGCCCCAGGGGTAGGATACAATTCCCACCCTTCGAGGAGCTCGACGACGCGGCCTTGAGTGAGATCTCTCGGTTCCAGGTAACGCCGTTTGGGAGGATCCAGGAGTCTTGCGCACATATCCCCTACAACAGCGGGAAGAAGGATTTCTTCGACAAGACCGGCAGGGAGAGCTTTGAAGGTACGATCTCGGTAACTTATGCGGCTCTCTCTTTTCTACTGGGGATGCGGGATAAGAGCTGACAACCTTGTTTTCGATCGGCTAGTGTTCAAGTACGATTTCAAGATGCCAGGGGACGACAACGAGTACACTATCATGTGGGACTATAATATTGGCCTTGTGCGCATGACGCCTTACTTCAAGTGCTGCCAGTACGGAAAGGTGAATATTCAAATATATCAATCTTCTTCGATGTACATACTGATATCCAGCAGACGATGCCGGCGAAGATGCTTAGCATGAACCCTGGCTTGAAAGACATAACGCACAGTATCACCGGCGGTGCCATATCAGCCCAAGGTAGGCTCACCCCCCTTTTCCCCATAGTGGTAGCACTTACACGTAGCACACGGAGCCACCCCCCCGGACCATTGGGTTCACAAAAAACGTTCCTGCCTGCTAATCTTACACCTCCATCCCACCCAGGCTACTGGATGCCTTATTCCTGCGCCAAAGCCGTCTGCGCCACCTTTTGCTACAAGATCGCGGGTGCCCTCATCCCAATCTTCGGTCCCGACTTCCCATCGCTATGCACGCGCCCAGACACCCCGGACTACGGCCTCATGGCCATTGACCCCCTCATCATCGCCAAGGCAACCCGCGAGGCCGAGGCCAACCGCCGCCATCACCACCACCACCACCACCATCACAACATTCACACCCCACGCCTCGGAGGCACCTCGGCCTCTCACAGCCCGCGCGGAGGCCGAACCCCGGCGCGGAGCACGCCGGAGACCGACCCCTACCAGATCAACCGAGCGGTCTTTACGCACCAGGGCCGCCTGGGTCTCGAGCACCACGCTACCCGGCCGCCGCTATACATAGGCGGCAGCCCCTACAACACGGACTCGGACGAGAGCGGGTGCGCGCGCTCGGCAGACTCGGCCGCCAGCCCGTCGGGCTCCGTCGGATACTTCTTCACGTCGGCGCCGGTGCGGGCCCGCACGTCCGGGTGGACCCCCGCTAACCAGTCCGTTCCCGCGTCGCCCCTCCCGCGGGAGGAGTGCGTGCTCAGTAGTCACCCGTGGCTTAGCGCCGTGCCGCGATTCGCACCCTCCGGCCCCGCCGATCCGCGGCTTCGGCCGCCGGTGGGACCCGGCTCGGGGGGCAAGCGGTCCATCGAGGACGCCTCGGACTGTGGGTACGAAGGCGGTGCGGAGAGCCAGTCGAACAGTCCGTCGCTCGGGAGCCCGGGGAAGTTGGGAGCGGTGGCGGAGGCGGCGCCGGCGTGCGATACGAAGCGCGCGGGGGGCGAGAAGCACGCGGGCGAAGAGGAGAAGCACGCGGGCGAGGCGAAAGACGCGGCAATGCTGCTAGTTGGCCTCAGCGTCAGGGGCTGGGCGGTGGAGTTTGCTCAGAGGGCGGTGGAGGGTTTAGATCGGGCGAAGAAGAGGAGGAGGGCCAGTTCTATGTGAGAGGGCCATTCTCACACGTGTACATCAACATCTTGTTCCTCCTCTTCCTCTTTCATTTTTCTATTTTACTTTTGGATTCCGGAGGTATCAATTTTCATCGGCCTTTCATACGGTTTCTATCCATGGCAATGCGGTGTCAACACGGAGTCGCAGCAGGTGGGTAGGGAAGGATATGGGTGGCAGGTTTGGACGGCAAGGGCGCGATTTTGGGGGGAAGGGGAGAAAAGAAAGGGCGGTATTGGATTTACGGAGGAAACTTGTTACGGAGGCCATTGGGAATCCAGGTTGAGGCTCCAGGTTGGGAATAAACAGCAGCCTGTGGGAGGAGTTAGGGAGGGAAGGGTGGCCGACAATGATTCTGTGTTCATTATTCCTTTTCTATTTTGGCGGCATTTTCTCCCAGTTTTACTAAGATCCATAATAGAGGCTTTCGTTTTTTTTGTAGTGCAGATTCCCCATTCATTATCGTTCTTGTAGGTACAACCTAAAATCTAAGATTTCGCCGCCGCCTTGGCCTTCTGCTCCTTGAACGTCTTCACCCACCCCTCCGCCCCGGCCTTCGGCACGACGAAGATCTTGACGACCTGGTCCACAACCTCGACCTTGCCACCGCCCAGCACGTTCAGCAACGGCAGCTTCTTCCCGATCTTGATCAGCCCACCCGTGACCGTCTCGACGTAGCACTCCACCTTGGCGGCCGTGTACTCCCCCTTGGTGTCCCACGGCAGCGGGAAGACGTAGGAGAGGTGGTCCCCGAGCGTCTCCTGCTCGTTGAAGGCCTTGATGAAGTCCGTCTCGAAGTGGAGAGGGTAGAATAGCATGGTTGGGAACACGAGCGTGCTCCGCGGGTCCTCCTCGTCCGGCACGAGCTTCACCCGCGCATCCTCCATCTCCGGCGGCTTGTCCGTCTTCCTCATCCTCACGCCACGCGCCTTGATCGCGGCCGCCAGCACCTCCTTCTTCCTCCTCTCACTCGCCTCTCGCGCCTCCTGCAGCTTCTTCCTCTTCTGCACAAACTCGTTCCGCTTGATGATATCGTCCGCCACTCCTCTCAGGGCCTTGTTATCGGGGTCGAGTGCGAGGCCCCGGGCGCACGCGTCGTCCGCCTCCTCGATCCTGTCGACCTTCAGCAGGGCCTTGGCGGAGCGGTACCACGCCTTCACGTTCTTGGGGTTCAGCCGCAGCGCCGCCGCGCAGTCGAGCCAGCAGCTCCTGTAGTTCCCCAGCTCCAGGTGCGATGCGGCCCTATTGATATACAGCGCCTCTAGGACCTTCTTCTGCTGCGCGATCTCCTCCTCTGTGGCTGGCACGCCCTCCGTCTGGCCTATGGTCACCTCCCCCGGCCTCCGCTTCCTCTCCTCGTGCCAGAGGATGTTCACGCCCTTGCTGTAGTACTCCACTGCGTCCCGGGGGTTCTTCTCCGCGAAGCACTCGTTCCCCCGCTCTTTAAAGTCCGAGGCGTTGTCGAAGGGCGTGCCCTCATATGCGAGGGCCTGCAGCGCCGCGATGTCGTCGTTTTCCTCGAGCTCCGTCATGAAGAGCGGGGATTTGTTGAAGTCCTCCCAGACCTCATCTACGGTCTTGCGGGGGGCTTCTTGAGGGCCGATTATGGGCGCCTTAGGGGTGGTGGTTTCCGCCTCAGGGAGGGGAGCAGTGGGGGTGGAAGAGACATCCTTCTTGGGACGGGGAGGTTGAGTGAAGGTTAGTTTGTTGTCTAGATCCTCTAGGAGTTTTCGATCTGCCGGATTCATTTTGGCGGGTTGTTCCGACGTCGCGGGTGAGGGTAAGAGATGGCGAGATACTGCTGTCCCGCAGTCGGCCTGGCAGCTATAAGGACTTGTGAAAGCCTCGGCAAGGATCCTCCCTTTTTTCGACTGTTTCACACGTACTCAACCGCCAGTCGTTTTTGTAAGCCCGCTCGAGTAAGGAAAAAGAAAAGTGCCCCCGTCAAGGGTGAGCCTGATTCTTCTCAAACCACTCTTCTTCCCCTCAAGGTCTCTCCTTTCACATTAACTGGCCGTTTCGGCTTGGTAGTGAAAGCGGCCGCCGTTGAAATGATGTATAAAGGTAATGATCCTTGTCGTGTTTACCAAGGATCGGATGAGTCCCTCCGAAGAAATATCTCGTGATCGATACTTCCTCGGCGTTGTTTAACTCTTTCGCTTGCCTTCAACCTGGAAGAATTTACGAGATATCCCTAATGAAGTGGGACAGCTTTATTTTTATTGGACAGCATCTGTCGTAGTAAGCAGTAGAACGTCATCGAAAACCTACCACTAACCTCACATAAAAACGCCTCGAGTCCAACATCGCCGTGCAAAGAACACACGGCCCTCATCACGTACTCATAGACCTAAAACACCAATAAACAATTTCTATATTATATGTCCATTCCCAATATTATAGACCGGAAAAATCATGTCTAATCCTTCTGACAAAACAACCAAAACTCCAGTCGCCTTTGCAAGTTCGAACATCGCTATAACAAATTATAAACGCTCGATTTGAGTCAAAACACCCCGATACACTGCAACATTTTGTGGCTACTCATCTCCCAGATTTCGTGTCCCCGGCAAGGAAAGCCTATCGTAGTCTGCCGAAGGTGACGTAGCGCAAACTATGTGTAGAGGAGACTCGACTTTATCCTCCTGAGTTTTAAACAGAGTGCACCCACTCTCACCTGCTCTCGGCCTCCGCCCTGGCCTCCTCGTCTCTGAGAACGTTCCGCGGCTTGTGTACTGAGAAACACTGGAACGCTCCAACGGTGGCCACAGCAGCGCTGCCGAAGTATGCGATGGGCGCGCAGTCAATCTTATAACCGACTGTGTATAGATACCCGGCGACGGGCGGCGCAACCATCCGGCACGCAGCGCCCGCACTAGCAGCCAGTCCGTTAACCCTTCCAAGGGCCTTGTGGGACGGTGTAGCCTCCTTGATAAGGATCAAGAGGAGGGGGTAGAGGATGATAGAGAGGAGATTCCGGACCGTGAGGCACAGGTAAATCGCGGGGTACAGAAGCGAATCGGGGACAAAGAGAAGACCGGGGACCATTAGGTAGGCCACCGGGTGGAGCACCGTAACGATGATGAACAGTCGGTGGATCCCAAATCTCTCAGCCGCGATGGGGAAAATGACGGCCTGGATAAAGAGCGCGATGACACCGTTGACGGCCATGACCATGCCCACAGACCTCACGGAGAGCCCAAGACCCCCGGAAGAATAGGTGCTAACTAGGGACGGGCTCCCGGTCATGCCCATAGCCGAGTAAGACTTTATCGGATTTTTCTCGTCTTCGAAGAAAATTGGGAGCAAGTGGTCGTATGTCATGGAGTGGTAGGTAAATATGGAAAGCGCGATGATCAGGGCCACGATAGGTTTGGTGAAGATGCTTTGGGGCGTCACAGTGTCCTCTTTCTTGTGAGGCTCCCTTATCACGAGAGTAGGGTTCGGGTCCTTGGATTTGAAAGTACCGTACGCACCAGATCGTACGTCCACCGCTGGGCGTTTCAGAGCATCTGAGGTCTCCATCAGCGGTGTTTCGTCCGACACATAGGTATCGTCTGCTAGGAGAACACGAGGCTGCATGTCGGGATGGGTCTCCTCGAGGAGAAAGTATCCCACTATGACACTTAAGAGCAAGAGCCCGGCGCAGATGAGGTTTGGCAGAAGATAGGGCAGCCGGTCGAAGAGGCTGCCTTTGGGGAAAAGGTCGGGGTAGGCGCTGTGCGGGTCCGCAAACGTGCCGCCGATGGCAGGCCCGATAATGGTACCGATGGTCCAGACAAAGGGCATAACAGAGAATGCTCGAGCTGTTGCGGTGGCTTGTTAGTTTCGTGCAGAGCCTAATGAAGTCGAGAAATAAAGAGGATAAAGACTTAGCAGACATAAAGTGGTTGACACTTACGCTCGTGTTCCGGCTTGGTGACAAGCTCGCCGACCATGGTCTGAATGACACCGATATTGCCGTTCAGCAGGCCGCCGAAGGCCCTTCCGAGAAGGGCAATCCAGATGTTCGAGGCAAATCCGACCACGATCAGACTGATAATGGTGCCAAAACATCCTAGCAGCAGGATGGGCTTTCTCCCGACCTGGTCCGAGAGACCTCCCCAGTACATACCCGTCAAGGCCTCGGCCAGGGCGAAGGATGAGATGAGGAGGCCCGCGTAGAACGACGCATCTTCTTCGTTTCCAACCTCGAAACGCTTGACGAGGGCCCAAGCATAGGGGAAGATGGAGGTAAGAGCGATGGGCTCTGCTAGTCGAACGATGGCTACATCAAGGACGGTTAGTACGATGTGCTCCCCGAATCGACCGGATGACTTGGTGCGAGCGCCGGAGGAGACTTACCAAGAAGAAAGAGCTGGCCGGTGGGAAAGTCGTTAGGGTTGCGAGGGCTTCTCTGCTTGGTTAGAGTCATTGTTCTTCGTCCTGGTAGTAGTCTTACAGTAGACGCAGACACGAACAAGAGTGATTGAGCTGTCAATCAACTTGAAAGTCTTGTCTCTTCGGTCTCCAACCCGACCGGACAAAGGTCCGGGGACTGTCGTTGAGAAGTAGGAAGGCTAGGAGTACAAATCGGCGGCGTCAGTGACTGATGATACGATTCACTTGCAGTGAAACAAGACAACAATGATTTGCATAACTATGGAAGTAAATATGTAGTCTACAGAAGGAGCGAGGGAAGGCCAGAGGTGATGAGAGGGAAGGTGCGGGTGTGTATATAATAGGACGGAAGGCTAGTTTCCACCTTGTATGCCTTTATCGAGGAGATATGCTATCGCGTTCTACTATCCCGCAACTGACCAGCCGTACTCGTAGCGACGGGTGTGTCTAAGTGTGGTGGCCTTGGAATCGGCGCAAGCCTATGTCACACTTACAAGCACGGAGTACGAGGCAGGAAAGTTGCGATCCTCGGTGATATTATCCCCCCGGGGGTTCACCGATAGTGGAGAAGACTTGGAGAATACGGCCAAGCCGGCCTAATGCAGATGGATGGGGAAGGAACGGTGTTAATCGTGGGTGGGTGTGCAACTTGGAGTCTGTCCGTGAGAAGGTTTAATCCGCGTCGTCCAATAGGAAAAAGTTGATTCGTGGCTCAATGCTTCTACCGGGGCTCTAAGTGATAAGGAGGGGTGGTCAATAGGTTCTGAGGTCCTAATATCGGGGCATTAGATTTCGGGCTTTGCCACCTTTACTGGTTTCCCAGGCAAAAGCATGAGGACTACTTGTCATTGCCACACAGTGGCCTGGAGCACGGAGTACTCGTACGTCGATAATCTCGGCACCTCCGCTTCTCCTCTTGCGATTCCCCCGAAAATCGTCTTCCCTGGTGAGAATACCCTTTGCCTCCTGCGCCATCGCCCAAGACGCCTCGGTTCTTAACTTCGTGTTGCCCCTCCATCCCAGGCTCAGGAGGTCATCAGATCGCGCAGTGGCGAAGCTTGAGTGTACGCATACGGAGGATCGTTGCAAACGGTCCCCGTAGCCCGGATAGACTTGATGAAAACAGGGATTTGTGAGACAGCCATCGGGAAAGAACTGTCTTGATATTACGCGCCGGACGATTTATTAGTGGTGCAGGACATTACGTACTTCGTACCGTTATATGTGTAAGTACTCGTGCCATCAAAACCCTTAACGATCAGTCTCGGCTTGCCCCACAATGACAAGCTGCAGTGGCGTACAGCCCCGAGCACACTCTGCCGTGGCCTCCACCGGGCCCTTCACCGCATCGCCAACTACGTTGCATGCAAAAAGGTTTGCATGAACCCGTCCCGTGTGCAAACAAGTACCCATACTAGCTCCCTCCCCGGCGGGCGCACATTCCATCCTGCGCCTGGACAAGCATTATGCGTACGAGTACGCTAATGTCCACAACACCTCCTCTATATTTCGTCGGTCCGAAAATCCTACCGGTCTGCCATGGCCGTCGTTTGGTCCGTCCATGATCCTAACCTATCGTACGAGCACAAGTCAAGTGTGCCGGTCTCCCGGGGCCATGGCACGCGTCGCACGCGCTCATGCTGTTCGACCATCTAATGTGCGTCCGAAATGCTCTGCAGCAGCAATTGATCGACGTCCTAGCCTGCTCGCACGCGAGGTTGCCGGGGATGTTTTCCATCCTCCCCGGACGGCACCATACTAAAATTCTACAAGTAAAGAAAGTTGGTTGGCCCAGTTCAACCCCAATCTTTCACTTACATGGACCTCCGCGACACGAATCATCCAGCATAATACTGTCATCGAAAGATTGAAGGCTCCGGTCCTGACTCCACGCTCTCAGTGTTCAATATAATACACTGCTCGCTCGAGTACAACTAGTAGGCCACCTTGAGTTGGAGGCATGGAGCTCCCTGTCGCGCCGGGAGAACCCACCCCAATTCATACCCTAATATCGCCGACTCGCCTCCTCTGATTCGCCAGGCCCCTCTACCAGTAACCGAAGCGCTAGTGCGCGATCCGGCCCTACCATGTCCAGCTATTTTAAACAGACGCCCTCCAAGAGCGACCGACACCCCTCTAACGGCCGCCCAGACCCACCATTGACCTTGCTGAAAATTGTTTCGTCTCGTGCTTGACTTGCGCATGGAGCTCGGGCCTGCTTTTAGCGCCCCGATATGTAAATAGCACCGTCGCCAAGGTGTCGAATATTAATCGCGGCAGTTCCTGCCTGTGCGGATAACCCATGAAATTTAATGAGCCGAACCTCCGTTCTCGGCCAATGCCCGGGCGGGAGCCTGGTGGTGCTCTTCGCGACGGAATTTGTGGGCATAACTCTCCCGTCTTGGGGGCGGGCTTGACCGCAACTTGCCCCTCCCTTCTGACAGCTGTCCAACTACTCGTACTCGTGGACGCGGTTCATCCCATCCCTGGTCCATCCCGGACTGGGAGGTTCTTGGGGTGGACTTTTCAACTCTGGTCATCTACCTCCTCGGGATTTGGACGCGAGCAAACACATTACAAACACGCAAGATCGACACCCGTTCTTCCCCTCGGCGCTGTCTTTTCTATACCCCGCTTAAATCATGACTGCCCTCCTCTGGATAAGGTTGTGACGTAAATACCTACTTCTTACCGCGGGACGAAGAATATTATTCCAAGCACGCAAGACCGGCATATCCCCCCATCCAACCCCCAATCCTACCCCACCCCCAAGCACCGCCTTCCCTTGTACCCCCATCTAGATAATGATTGCCCCCCTCTTTCTCCTCCGTCCCAAATGGCTTTCGTGTAATATTTAGCCCAGGCTTAGGCCGCCTCCTTGGCCGGGTAGGTATGTAGGGGCGGATATATGCGGGATATGGGTCTCCCGGAGGCAGGGTGGAGAGGGGGTGGCATGCAGGTCGTCACGACATGCGTCTGAGTTGGTGTGGCCCTAGGAAGAGTGACGTGCGCCAAACATTGTTTTCCACCCTTTTTATTTTATCTTCGTGTTTGGCTACAATCCTCCGAGACACGGGTTGGGAACCTATCTGATGACTGCTGGCAGTTTAGCTATCTCACATCATGGAAGGGCCGATGGCGCGTCAAGGCGTGATTGACCGATATCGACTAGTTACAGAACAAGACCGGCGTTGACTAGTAGTATTTCCCTGGTTTCTCGAAGTCGTTCTGGATCGCCGCATACGGGTGGACGAGTATCATTACCTTTTGATAGAAACATGGAATTGTGTGTAAACCAGCCCTTCCTCATCCGTACTGGGGAACGAAACAAGTATCACTCCCATGCCCCGGACCAAACTTGCCCATCTCCTACCCTCTCCTCTCATTTGTCCACATGGACGTACTGGTAGTGCGAGGGGTTGAATAAAAAGAGAATGTAGATCCCGATAAACTCTCTCTCGGGGAATCGAACCCCGGCCACCTGCGAACACGCACTGTCTGTATGACAGGCAGGTATCCTTACCACTAGACCAAGAAAGATGGCGGGTTTGGCTGTGAGTCCTAGTCCAGACGGGGCCGCTCAAGTGGGGACGTCGTTTGGGGAAGAGAGGATGTCAAATGCGTTCGGGAGAAATAGCTAAGTAGCCCGAACCAAGAGGGGGGAAAGGTTATCGATCCCCCTGTGGAAGATGTTGCACCGCGAATGGATGTCTTGTTACAGTAACGCAGTTGGTTACACATACAATACAATACAAAAGCCCAACCAGGGCCGTATAGCTCGAGATTGCTAATGGGATGACGTCCAGGTTCGACGCAAGGATACAGAATGACAATCAGGAGGACGTTTAACGGCTGAGACCGAGAAAGGGCTAGACAATCACGCTAAGCTATGGTCTTGCCATCAAGGTCCTCCTCATGAGTATTAGCATCTCCAAGCGACTTACACGTTGAGCCCGGTCAGTGCGCTGCGACAATGCCAATCGAGGACTGATCGTGCAAGGGAAGTAAGAAAAGAACTAAACGGTTCCCCTGCGAAAGAGAAACGAAATAATAATAACCGAATAAATGAACAGGCGAAATAAAAAAGGCAAAAAATGAGGGCCTCAACCGGGATTTGAACCCGGGACCTGTCACAACCACGTTCCCGTGATAGGGGGTTACCCGAAGCGACAATCATACCACTAGACCATCAAGGCGTATGTTCTTTATTGCTGCTGAGCGGATGCCAGTTGCGGCCTCAATGGGGTCTAGATCCGTCTCAAGCGGAATCTCCCCAACACGGTCTCAACTGCCGAGTCCACCATAGTCCAGCGCCCACCTGGGGCAGGATATTACGACAGGCTGCTTAACTGCTTACAAGCCCGATCACTAAACTTGCAAGCATTCTTCAGAACTTACAAGGTCTCCCAATAACTTGCAGGTCCTCGGGAGAATGTTGCGAGCTCTCCACACTAAGGTATATATTCCCTCGCTCTACTGCTACAAGACAAAGAGAGCTCACCGCAAGGGGGTCAATACATTCCCTGAAGGAGAGGAGAGTGACACCGAGGGAATATCACTTGCAGTACACCACGATAATGGCCTCATTGGCAGAGGGAGCTCCTTCGACTTCTTCTTCATCTTGTGGCGCCTGCCACAAGGTCTCGGAGGCCATGCTTCGAAAAGGAGGAAAGAGAGTATTCGGTAGCAGGGTAGAATGATACTTATATACTGCTGGAGCTTGTTATCTGGTTGCGGTATACTACAATTGTGACCCTTATCGACAGGGGATGCTCCTGTGGGAATACGGGACCACCTTGTCCTTCATATTCATGATAACTAGGTGGAATAAGTGCATCCCTTATATACGTGAGATGCATGTACAGGAGCAATTCTCCTGTCAGCTGGCAAGCCTAATTTTACAGGGGTTTGCGACACCTCGCTTAAGTTGATACATCCTTCTAACGTACTAGCGTTTTGGGGCCTTGCAATAGTGCTCAGACCCTTCTTGCAGCTCCTTCTCTATTTTCACCCCATTTGTATTTTCGGTGGTATCATGCTCTTCCCAAGGGAGGGAAAGAGCCAAACGAAAAAAAAAATACCTAGATAACTATTAGCATACACCAACAAACTAGTCGTACACCTCCTGTGGCGACTCCTTATCGATGGCGTTGAGATCGCTCCTTTCACGATTCCAGAGAAATCCCTTCTCCCCTCCCCCAGCTTCATCAATCATGTCACCCTGGATGTAAAATCTTCACTCATGTATATATGTGTGTGTGTAATTCTTTTACGCCGCAAGAGGAAATGAATGCCCTCAGTAGGAGTAGAGCCTAAGGCCTCGTCAAATCTTCACTCGTCGTCGGCCTCGCTCCATCAAGTTGGCTTCACTGATCTCGCCCTCGTTGACTCGCCTGCCTTCGTGAACCCCTTCGTAAAAAACCCCAGATTCTTCATGCGATCGAGTACACTGTCGACATGCCGAATCACATCCGAGCAAGGTCCACAGGGACAGATATTGTGTCAGTTCCTACCATCTACAAGGCAGTTGCTCGCATTGCACGGCGGTGGTGGCATGAGTTCGAAACGTTCAAATGAGTACGTCGACACTCGAAACGGGAAAGTATGTAAATGTTGCTTCTATCTCACCTGGTCGACAGAGTCGGTATACCAGGAGCTGGTAGCGCAGGGACTGGTCACACGAACGCGAGTACGAGACGAGAATGCCGCTATCCATGGCGATGCCCCGGTGGTGGAGACGTGGGATGTGTGCCTCCAGGGTATCGCTATGGCCTGGCATATACATATTTTGTCCGAGGCAGACAGGAGGCTGCTTCGAACTGCCCCAGTATCGGCCATCTGTGCCAAGCTCATCGAGCGATACAAGCCAAGCTATGCCAACTCACTTTGAGAAGCTCAACTCTATATCCTATACACTTCGGGATGCATACGAGGGCAATACATCTCATTGTGTGTCTAGTCTCTTGTCCAAAACAGAAAGGCTTGTAAGGGATCCAACTGGATATGGTTGAGCGCGTTAACCACAGTATTCTTTCTCAAAGACGCCATTGAGAACGGCCCGTGCAATTGGGACATTATTGGACATGGTGGAATGTTTCAACAACAGCATCGTCAAAACATCATGTTGAGAATGGCACCCACAGCTGGGATGCTGCTACGCAAAGGAGACTAGTCATCTGCCTAATGTCCGCACTCGCAAGCCGCTCTGGCGATATCGTCCAATACTCCAGTTACAAGGGAGATGAGTAGTATGAAATAGGAAGACTTGGCCATAACGATTTGCCTAGTACAGGCGTCATCTGTGCTTGGGTTGAAATTAGGTATGAGAGGAATCGCAAGTAAGTCAACATACATCTCCCTCTCCCTCCCTAGCCTGGTCTTAGTATACCGGATTACTTACTTTAGGGTAGAGTCCACCCAGAACAGGGTAGTGGATCTCACTGAGCTCACGAATCCTGAGTTGAGCACCATTTGCCCGATCAAACTCGCCCTGATTCCTACATTGCGAACAGGTGCAGTCAAGAAGAGAGGCTGGGACGAGCTGAAGGAGAATGCACTCCGCCGCCCAAGAAACAGGGTCGTGTGAAGCCAGCCGAAGTATCCCGTCATTTCTGTCACAAATAAGACGGCGCAGGACTGAATCTCGGAGAGCCTGGCAGGTGGGCTTTTGTTGGATTGTCTATACAATTGGCCCCCAATGTATGTGGCATCCTCGTCCACTTCACCCCATATGGACTGCGGATGGGAGCAGCGAGAGAGGTATCTCGCCTCAGCCCTTAGGGTATAGGGACTGACTGTAACGAGACTCTTGCACAACGAGCCTTCGGACACTCATCAAGGCCGCCGCCAGTGACGTGACATTTAGCTACATCGGACATAAGCCAGAGACATGGTTTGCCCACGCGAACAAGCTCAAGCCGACGACTCACAGTCTCCCATTGGCACGGGAACCGCTGCACCGGGAACGGACAAGCCCCGCCTATGGAGGGTGTTGGGCGAGGGTGGGTTCACGGTGTCAACAGCTGAGGGTAGCTGTGAAAGTGCCTGTTCTGGCCAATTAAGCGGCCTTCTCTAGGGTGGGGGGCCTGGGAGGTGCCCTCGATCCCATATTCTTCTTCCATATGGTGCGCTTATGATCTAGTTTAGATTTCCCAAGTTCATAACAGCCCTTCACTCTTCATGCATTTTCGTACTCTTTCCCTGTCGCTCTCCATTCAATGTCCAGAAACTTGAAAGCCCCCCCCCTGTAGTCCCCCTACGTCCTACTGCTGATATTCCAGCTTCCCCTCCCCAATGACGTCCCAGAACTCCTGTACAATCTCCTTCTGTCCCGCTGGCGCGCCCCTAACGGCAAGATACTTCCTCCCGTCCAGCTCCGGCTCCCAGACCCCCGGGTTCCCGCCCGCCATGATACCCCCCGCCTCTACGAGGATACACCACCCGGCGCACACGTCCCACGCGTAACAGCCCCCCTCCCAGTACATATCCATCTGTCCAGCCGCCACAGCCGCGAGGTTCAGCGCCGCAGACCCCAGAGACCTCAGCGAGTGCACCATCCTGCCCCCCGTCTCCTTGCTCGCCGTCAGCTTCCGGTACGTCTCGGCCTTGAGCTCGAAGTTCGTCCCCTGCCGGTCCGAACCCCACTCCACCCCCAGCAGCGCGGAGCCCAGGCCCGACAGGGGCGCCGGGTCCCGCCGGAGCGGGAGCCGCTTCTCGATCGCGGCGCCGCCGGCTCGGGTGGTCATCGTCGCGCCGCCGCCCTTGATGCCGCTGTAGAGGATGTCGAGGAAGGGGTTGTAGATGACGCCGACGGTGGGGACCCGGTCGACGGCGAGGCCGAGCGAGACGCAGGCGTGCGGGAAGCCGTGGATGAAGTTCGTCGTCCCGTCTATGGGGTCGACGACGAAAGTGGGCTCGGGCCCGATCTTCACGCCGGGCTTCCAGGTTTCCTCGCCCATGAAGGAGAAGGTGGGGTAGGCCTCTCTGAGGGAGGTGGATATCATTTCTTCGACCGCCTTGTCGGTTTCGGTGACGATGTCGACGGCTGCCGGGGGAAGAGAGAGTGTGTTAGAGGGGTCTGGGAGCTGGCCGGAGGATATGCAAGCGGGACCTTGGAAGGTGTTGAGAAAAGGCGTTCTCGGGGCTTACAATTCAACTTGGTATCAGTAGCAAAGTTTTGGTTGTAGTTCGAGTCCATGATCATCCCGCCCGCTCGTCGAGCGAGCTGAACGAGGGTGTCGCGGATGGCCTTGAGATCGAGATCTGCCATGGTTGTGAGGAGAAGTAGCTGGAGGTTCTAATATGCCGGTATGGGAGACTCAATTGAAGCCTAGATGTGCTGTGTCGAGCAGGGAGGAGTAGTCGGGGATCAAAAGTTTGGTTTGGGATGTAAGACCAAGCCCTTAATGTTGGTGCTGATGCGGGGGCGGGGTAGTAGCTTGTCCGGACCTTGACGTAATAATGGGGCGTAGTGGGATAGTTTTGGGGATCAATTAAAGGACGCCGCCTAGAACCTACCGAGAAACCGGACCTGCACACGTGTCCGCGTAGCCAAAGCTGGTGGCTCACTCATGTGGAGGAGGGAGTGATGAGAGTAGATAGAATCACTTTTGAAACATAGAAGAAAAAAAACCACCCATACGGCAAGCATAACCTCGTAGCCCCCTCCCAAATATACCCCCAGGAGAAAATTCAAAGGCCATAAAAACAATAAAAACACATAAGCCAGCCTTCCGTTGCTCCAAATCATACATGCTGCTCCCTTGCCCGTTCCAAATCTCCGCTCTGGGAACTGCCTACTACCCCAAAGCACCTATCCCGGGGCTTCCGAGTCAAATGGAGCCCGCAAAGGCAAATGTGAAGGTAAAGATGAAACCACAAACACCTCCTCCAACGACACCAGTAGCACGTTCGTAACCTCGAGGGCCCGGGCGAACCGAACTGCCCATAGCTCCCCTACATCTCCTCCCTAAACGCTGACCTCCTATCCGTATCCTCCGACCGCCTCCCCTTCGCCTGCGCGGGCCCAGGCCCATCCATCGGCCTGGGGCTCACGCCCCTGATGCTGATATTGCTCGCCTCCGCATCATCCTCGAACGGATTCCTGCTCCCATCCCCCCGGCCCGTCCTCCCCCTCCCCTCCTCTTCGTCCCTGGGGACGTTCATCTCATAACTGCTGTTTCCCAGGCCGTACCTGTCCCCACTCCCCCCGGCGCCATGGTATCCCGTTGACTCCAGCTCTTGTTCCTCCTGGTATCCGTATCCGTCGTGCACGCGCGAGTCCCACGCGTCGTCCGGATCGAGCGGGCCCGAGGTACCCCGCGCGCCGCCAGAGGGCTCATAGGCGCCCGCTGCGCTGCGGTTGTTGCGGTTCTTGAAGCCGCTGATGCGCGAGCTAAACCAGCCGCCTATGCCGCCGCCCGAGCCGAAGTTGGCGTCGTTGGATTTGCGGAAGGGGATGTAGGAGGATAGGGGCGGTGGTGGGATCTGCGTATGGCCTGTTAGCTCGCGGTTGCGAATCCGGGGGTCTTGTCGGGAGGGACCTCGTGTAGTTCTAAGGGACAAGGGGGGGGAGGGGGGGGGAGAAGGGGGGAAACGTACACCAAGGCGCCGCGCCCGGAGTTGGGCGAAGGCGACCCATCCCACCGCCACGAGAATTAGAATCACAAGGACGGCAATGGCGAACCCTCCTGCGACGGACACCATGTTGTCCCTACGCCTCTATGCAATCGTACCCCTCTGTATGTTGGTGCCGTGATGTCCGGTGTGTCGCCGTCGTCGTCGTGCAATATCGGCTTCCCCACAGCCCAGTTTCGTCGCAAATCAGTCGCTCGTTTCAATTCTCAAGGTCGGGACTTTTTCGCGCCTGGCGGTGTATTCGAGGCGAAGAAGGACAGGTTCATTGATCGGGCGCTTTTATTTTGCGCGTGGCTAGAAATTGGGAGGTGATGGTTGGGATTGAGACAAGTGAAGGCTGGAAGTGAGGTATTGCGAACTAGTTAGGCGACTGTTCAGTCCGGGCTTGTCGGATTGGCTCGTTTTTTTGCTGGTGCTGTGGTACTGCGGATGACGTTGTGTTTTTCATGGTCCGCAGCTTCCTAGTTGGGCGGGGGCATTGCTACCGTTGCTGCGGGCGTAACTTGAAGGATCAATCCTCCCTTGAGCCTTTCCCGAAATCCTGCTGCCTGGGTAAAGGTAAGGTGTGTTGTTACAGATGAGGGTTGAATTGGGTAAATTAAAGGTCATTCCGAGGTGCAGGTGGGCTTATCGCGCATTGTTTCAGTGTTTTTGGGAGCTTCAGATTTGGCGGGTTCCGTTTATAAATACACGTAGTCCGTCCAACTTAACCAGCTGGTTCCCTGGAAAGACTTGGCCGTAGAGAGAAGCTCCAGCTGTTTCTACACCTCTTCTAACGACTGAACAAGACCGATGAAACGACACGATTGGAATGTCTTCGTATTACGACGATGTCTCGGTGAGGTTATACGATAACACGCCAGCAAGAAGAATTATACCCCGCCATCGCTTCCAACCTCGAAGTGACCCATCCCCCCGAACGCCGTTATATCTCCATCTCATTCATGACCCTCGCTCACTACATGTACTCACCAACCCCGCTCAGTAATGATCATCAGGTCATAAAAAACACTCACCCCAGCTCCCCCCACTCCTCGCAAACGATAGTCCCTCCACGAAATCCCCAAGTTCGCACCTCCCGAGCTCATCCGCCCCACACCATTCCAGCGGCATGACCCTGTCATTCACCAGGACCCTGACCAGCTCCTCCTCCCCGGGCTCCTCTCCGCACACCATCTTCTCGACGATCATCCTCCCGGCAAACGGCACCGCCCAGCTCGCCGAGAACCCACCCGCATCATCCGGCGCAACTCTCCGTCCTGTCGGTAGCTCCTCGGTCCCGTTGTACAGCCCCAGCGCCGCGAATATCGACAACATGGTGTTGTCGTGGCTGAAGTCGGCATAGAACCCTCTGTCCAAAGGGAATGTCTCTGGTGAGGCGTTTAGCGAGCTATTACTCGACGTCTCGTCCCGGACGGGCGTCCCCGTCAGCCTAGCCACCAGCTCATTCACAAACCCGACGCCCTGCGTAGGTCCCAGCGGGTTCCCCGCGCCGTAGCCGTAGTACTTGCCCAGGGACTGGTAGTAGTCGTAGCTCTGCCACTCGTCCGCCGTGAACAAATGACAGAACGCCGACGGCACGCCAAGCGGGTCCGCGACGGTGGTGAAGGGGCAGAGGTCCATGAGGAATACCGCCTCGTCGCGCGTGATCTTCGCGCCGGGGAGGTTAGTGCTCAGGCGTGTGACGATTGGGGCGATGAATATATCCGCCCAGGCGTCCCGCGACTCGTCCCCTAACGTGGCGTCAGGGCCCGACTCGAAGGCGTTGCAGAGGCCGTGGTCGAGGGTGTTATTGGAGCCGTTGTGTTCTGGGATGACGACAATGCCATCTCTCTCGTCACCGGGCGTGGTTGAGCCCGGGTGTGAGGACGAGCGGAAGCCCGAGAGCCAGTGAACGGCCGAGTCAATGACCCTATCCTGGCCCGACGCACGGATAAAGGGAATCTCGGCCTTGGCGAGATCGTGATACTGGCTGGCTACGGCGCGGCCCTGGTCGAGCATCTGGTCGATGCCGAACCGGGTGAGCTGGTCGGTACCGAGGGTGTACTCGAAGTCCCGGAGGAACTCGTAACCCTTGCCGTACGAGGTAGCCGTGCGGCGGATTTCGGCGAGGGTGGCATTGTAGACGGCCGTCATTCTGCTCGTCGGGTCGCGGGCCCCGTGCCGGGAGAGGACCTGGACGAAGGTCACGGTGCAGTCCGCCGGCACGGCCGGGCTCAGCTCCGACGGGACCGAGAAGTAAGGCGAGTACTGACCCCACAAGTGGGAGATAGCAACATCCTTAGCTTCATGGCTGAAGGCGGTTCTGTTCGGGTCATGTAAGAGAGAGTTCTTTTGCTGGGGTGTTCCTAGTGGTGCTTACGGGAGTACGAGGATGAGGAAAAATAGTAAAAGTATCCCAGCGACTATCATGGACACCCTAAAGATCCCCCTGTCCCGCGACATGCGGCGGGGCGCACGGCGGGGATCGGAGATGCCGCCTTCCTCATGTTCGAGTCCAGAGTGTGTGTCAACGGGAGTATACTTGTGAGACCGAGCACTCCTCAGCCGCCCGATCGCGCCGGAAAGGCCCATGGCTGTAAGGGAAAGGAGCGGCTTAAATGAAGGAACGTTCGAGAAAGCGTGAAATGAAGGGCGCCTGTGAATCGTGTCGCTATGTCACTTCATCGGTGAGATCGACGACTGACTTGCGTCCTAGACCGTGTCGGGTGGTATGGCACAACGTATTATCCTGGTCGAAAGTGCGTCCAAAGATGCCATGGAGTCATTGGTGAGGTTTGAGGGGTGGGTTAAATGGCAATAAAAAAACACACAAGCCGTACCTTCCTTGTTTGCTTGAGTATTCTCGAAAATGGAAAGTACGGTGTGGACTACAGGAGGTTATGTAGGGAGGTGACGACCCGAGCCGGAGCACCCGTCTGAAACAGCAGCCGAACAATGACGGTTCCCATGTGGGGTAGCTATTGGGTGGGCGGACTTGACATGAGTACTTCTCTTTGTACATCGCATTACTACCTGCCCGCATTATAATAGGACTCTGAACCAATCTCTACCGTGGTCCTTAATACATGGATTGGGACATCATCGACAGTTGAATTTCTAACTATTTAACAAGATGAATGCCATCCGCCATCCTCCATCCACCACTTTCTACCATCACCCATCTCCCTCCATCTCCCTCCATCTCTCTCCATCTCACAATAGGTATCAAACCTCTAGAGACGGCCGGAACAGCCAAACAAAAAAAACATGGTAATACCTCCGATTTCCTCCCGCCCGTTTCCCGTCCTCCTATTTTGATGCTCTAGGCAGTGGTATCGTTGCTGGTATCGAGTTATCCTTTCCCAAACACCTCTATCATTCCCTCCCCTCGCTAGAAATAAAAAAACCTCCCGTCGTTCGTCTTGTCCTGCTCCCATATCTAATATGACAGAGTCCGCGGACTTGTATGCACACCATCATCATGGCCATACAACGAGGGCGAAAAAGGTTCGAAAAAAAATATGTGACAAAAGGGAAGTACCCGCCCGCGACACAGCCGAAGGATAGGTAAGCGTGAGATGCAAAAAAAAAAGAGAAAGAGGTAAGATCATGGTATCCGCGAAATAAAACCCCTTTCCTGCAGGAAACGTCGAGTGTAAAGAGGGGGGAAAAATCAAAGAAAAAGAGAAGGGGGAAATGTTAAGGAGAAGAGGGCACTGGGGTCATTCGTTAGAACGCAACCCCAACTTCCCTCTTTGGCCTTGCCTCCGCAAAGACAGAGTCACTCTCCACCTGATGACTTGCCCCATGTCTCGCAGGAGGGCTGCTACCAGGGCCCGAGAACGTCGTCGTCGGCGCCGTCTCCTCCTCAGACTCCCACGTCGACACGCTCGACACAGACTCCCCGCTCATCCGCCTCGACTCGGCCGTGACGGGCGGGCTCACGGCGCACTGATAGAACCCATCAGCGTCGCGGATGGGTCGCGGGACGTTGGTGATGGAGTCGATGCTCAGGCCGCGCTGGTGCCGCTGGTGCGCGCTTCCGCTGGGGAACAGCCATGTGGAAACGCGGGAGAAGGACTTCTTCTTGCGGAGCGGGGGGCGGAGGACGAGGGGGAGCGGCGGCTGGAGCGGCGCGTCTTCCGCGCCACGGGAGCGTGGAGGGGTGGGCGGACCCTGGAAGGGGAGGACCTGGAGGGGTCGGGGAACGAGCTCGGGGAAGGAAGCGTTGTTCTCAGGTGGTGGTAGTTGGGTGGGGGCCGGCGGGACGGTGGGCGTCTGAGGCTGGCGCCGGAGGTCGGGGTTGAGTCGCTCGGCAAAGGATGGCGCTGAGGAGGGCAGGGCAGGGATTGCAGGCAGCGGGTCAGCTCCTAAAATTTTCGGTTAGCAAATTCGAGGACCAGTATGGGATACGTGTGGGGGGGCCATAGGTGGCGGAGAGAGAGGAGGAGCTTACTCGACGGGACATGGGTTGCCAGGGAGTGGGCGGTCGACGGCCTGGAGCCAAGGTAAATGCTCTGCCTCTCCACGACATCGTCAATCATTTCCTGCAGGCGCTCCTTCTCCAGTAGCGCCTCGGCGATGCGCTCCTTAAGATGGTCGACAACTTCTGGGGCGGTGTTAGCTCTCGCCCTCGACTTAGGAGGGACCGGCGGCGGCTGCGGCGAGCCCGTGCGGACTTCGTGCGGCGAGTTCTTAGGCGACGTATTCGGGTGCGAATATGCCGTCACCGGCCGGCGGGGTACGTGGAAAGAGAGGGAAGAGTGGCTCCTCCGCAGGTTAAACCCCTCGCCGTCGCGCGCCTCCCGGAGTCGGGCAGCCGGAGGCGGGGTCACTACCCTGAAGACGTCGTCGTCGTCGTCGCGTACCTCGCCAAACCGGGAGGCCGGAGGCGGCGGGGTGGCTGCCATGCCCGCGGACTCGAAGTAAGGAAGGATGGGCGAGAGGTTCCTCCCGACGCCGACCTGCAGCGGGTGAAAGGGCGGGTGCTGACCCGTGGTCGGGGCCGAGTACTCGAAGGCATCGGCGGAGAAGTGATTGGGATGGGAGTAGATGTGGCGGAAGTCGGTGGGGGAGGATATCCGCGGCCTGCGCGAGGTGGAGGAGGAGGCGGCCCTGGTCTTCCTAGCCCGGAGACTCCTCACGGAAAAGTCTCGAAGGCTGGAGGCGAAGCCCGTACGGACCGGCGCCGGCTTCTCCAGGAGCGACGTCGGGGTCCTCGTGCGTGGGTTCCGCTCAGCGGCGGCGTAGGGCGCTCGCGCCCAGGTGGGTTGATCATGGATGACCTCGAAAGAGGGACTCCCGGTACCTTTGCTCATGTTAGAACTTGTAGCCATAAAGTGGGATCGTCCTTAAGACTGAGACTGAGAGCGAGTTGAGAAGAGGAGACAAGAGGCAAGATATAAGGTGAGAATGACGACCGGGGAAGGGTGACCCCAACTGGGCCTCTTCTGATAAACCATACATACCTCTCCGGGATCCATGGCTATAACACGATGTCAAGTATGAGCAGCATTGCGAAAGTGAATCTATCCAGGCTGCACATGCTTCCGACAATGTGCTGTTGGAGCTCTTCATGCTGTGAAATCCGAAAGTTCGATCTTAATATCTCGTCATACCGGTTTGTGAAAGACAAAAGCAACGGAGCCCAAGGATAAGTGCCCGAATATGCAGCAGCTGCTTTCGCCTGCCAATGAGGGAGAGGAAGGAAGGGAAGAGAGATATTAGTCGAATGAGAATGCAGGAAGATAAGAAGAGAAAAAAAAAGAAGGGAATAAAACTAGAAAGCAGGAAGGGAGAACAAATAAGAGTTCGCCGAAGGGGGAAGACTAAAGAGCAAGACAGGTTCTCGAGGGTAATACCCCAATACTTAATGTTTATGGGGGGGAAGAGGAACCTAGGGGGAGGGGGGTGGCAAAGAAGTGAGAAGAGGGTAGCTACATGTACAAAGTAGTGGATCGAAATGTACGAGTTGGGAGGTATTCACTCTTGCGGCGCAAATGGTGTGCGTATTTGATGTTTTATTGCTTCCTACATCCCTTCAATCTCTCTTCCTCTTCCTCTTTCTCTCTCTGCTCGTCGCATTCCCCAAATGCGGCACACCAATTCGGCAGTACGAGTATACCTCAATACTTGCTCTCCCCATCACACACACTCGTATTTCTGTCATGGTGGGCAGGCGAACATGAGGAGAGGGGGATGGACCAGTTGGTGTGCGAAGAATGCAGCAGAGGTCCGATGATGATAGGATGTGGCTTGCCTGAGATGCAGCCAGTGGGCGCTTAGGATGCCGGGGGGTGTATCGGAATCGGGTGGCTGGCGGCACACCTCGACGTAACCACCGGGATTCGCTAACATGGAAAGACCCCACCCCACCCGGTCTATTGTACGAGTAAGTCATGGTGCTGGAACATGAACTGGACTAGGGCCTCTTTCTAAATACCACTACCTACCACTACAAGTACGTACTTGCAAAACCTACAAAAGGGGTGTAGCGTGAGATGACCAGCATCCCGTCATAGCGAGTCAACCGTCCCCGGAACCTCGAGACTTAACGGGTAGGTCTAAGGGCCCATTCGAGTGGCCGCCGTATTTCCCTTCATTGCCACAGAAATCCGGTAGGGGTGGTAGATCCGGCTACGGGATTGGACGACGAGGGTGTGTCGAGTGAGACATTTCGACAGCCCACTTTCACGAGGTCCTTTTTCTTTATCCTTCTTGTCGCGCACGTTTTTTTGTCTCCGTCCCTCGAGCGGTCGTGGCCTATTGACTTTTATGTTTCTCGAGCAACCCAGGTGCAGGGTGCGCCGGGTTTGGTTAACACCAATATCCGGCTGTCGCGTCTCGTTTCCGGGGAGTCATGTTCTTCGAGTCTTGGTGCCCACGACGATGCATTAGCTTGGTGCCGCTCGGGAAGCGGGAGCAACCCACAGAGTCGGGGCGATGATAGGCTCTCGCGATGACGTCCCGACACCACACATACACTCACACACCCCCTGCAAATTGCTCCCGTCCTCCCCACAAACCTGCTGAGTGACATGGCCACCTGTGACCGGGCAGGAGACGGACCTCGATGAAGACACAATACCGCATGGAGGGACGGGAAGGCATTCCTGCGGCCAATGCTTGTAACTCGTACCTGATAAAACCGACGCTGAGGACCCTTGAAGAATTTTAATAACTTAGAGTTTATCGTTGTCTCTCATCTTTCTTCATCGTCTTCATCTCCTTACTTTTTCCTTTTTATTTTCTTTCCCCGTTCTGATTCGACCGCACATTCTCTGTTCACTTTCTTTTGCCCTGTCTTAGTTGAAGCAACTGCGCCCGGATCCCTCGGTCTTCGCCTTCCTGCCTGTCTTAGACAACCCCCCCCCCCTCTTTCCCACCCTTTTTGAACGAATCCGTTGCCCCCATGTGCGTATCCCCAGTTTGCGTCAGCCGACTATTCGTCTATTCTTGTCCATCACGTAACGTAAGAAAAAAAATGTTGGCGGGGGCGGGCGGCTTTGCTCAAATGTCTCAGTTGAGCACCCACTAATAACGGCCTTTTTTCATATGAGTACGAGTACAAAGCAAGTACACTCAAGTCGAGTCTCATACGGGACAAAGGCCTCTCTCCCTCCCC
Organism: Cephalotrichum gorgonifer; assembly: GCA_900312665.1. Lineage (NCBI taxonomy): Eukaryota > Fungi > Ascomycota > Sordariomycetes > Microascales > Microascaceae > Cephalotrichum > Cephalotrichum gorgonifer. The sequence goes on from ONZQ02000002.1 coordinate 1,092,330, forward strand.
CTCGCCTCCTCCTCCCAAAAATACATGTACCCTCCCCACTCGACAAAACTAAAACTCACCTCAGCCGCCAGGCTGTGATGAGAATATTCCCCAGTCCCGCGACTCGATTGGTCCGCGCCGGAGATTTTGAACCGTGTGCTACCCAGCTGCTAGCCTTTTACCCTTTACCATGTACGGGTAGCGTGAAAGTGGAGGTCACGACCATCCTGACGGAAACTCCGATCGGCAGCGAAAGAAGTGCTACGACTGGTCCGTTGAGATCTTCTAGTGCTGATGTGGTAAACAGTATCACTATCGGCCCAACGCACCCTGGATTCCGGTGGCTGAGGGGAGAGAGGTCGCGTGGACTGCATGGACTGCGTGTACAAGCAAGAGACCAGAGGTGTCTCGAGATTCATCAGCCGCCTTGGTCCTTTGATCCCTTTATCCCTCTATTCCTTTGCTGTTCCCTCGGGCCCTACCAGATTTCGGTTGCGATACCCGCTTGGGTACATAGTTCCCCCTCTCGTACCCGTAAATCTTAAAATATCCGTCATGTGCATGACTAGGGACTCAGCCCGTCAGTTACGATCCCCCGCCCAGAGCTAGCTGGAATGTGGCCTCGGTCGGCTTTGTCCAGACGGTACGGCTAGTAAGCGTTACCTAACCTATTACCTGTGCTCGCCTCACTTGGGTGAGAGAGGAACCCAGAGAGTCCAGGCCGCCCCGCAAAAAAACGAAGTGGCATGGGTCCCTCTCCAAACCATGACTTATGTAATCACGAATCCCACTCAACGCATGCAGCAGGGTGGATCCCGACCAGTGATTGGTCGCTTGTCTCAAGGATGAACCATTTTCACAAGCCTCAAAGTCCAACCTCGAAAAATCTCCAGCAGCTTGGAGTGAGAGACTGTCTACCTGTATATCAGATACCATGGGGAAACGGCCGGCTCGCGTGGCCTTCGGTCCTTCAGAAGCAAGGAAACGCCAGAAACTAGCCCGAGAACCGCCCACCTCGGAGGATGTGACCAACAGTAGGCAGCTCAAGAAGCTTCTCGAGTTTCAACCAGATGGCCGCAACGCTCGCCATGGTATGTGTCGCCTCTGCTCCGCTCTATATCCTTTGGAATTTTTACTCTCTCGGGCACCCGAACCCGTAGAATGAAACCTGCAGAATAAGACTCGCTAACATACCACACCTCAGGCCTCCAGTCATTCAAGCTGCTTCTTGATGCGCTGACCACAAACGCTGACCACAAGCAGGAGCTGGAAGTGCTGTCCGGCTATCTGGAGGATACTAAGCCCGTATCTGAAAGTGAGGATGCCCAGTATGTACCGGATATAATGGTGATGTGGTCCTACGCTGCCCGCACGAGCAATGAGGACCTGATGTCCGAGGTGGCCGCCGTTCTCGCCCTCCTGCTCCAAGCCACATCCTTGAGTCTTGGGCTGCTAGGCCACGGAAGGGGAATATGCGAAACGCTCCTACAGGAGAAACACCTAAAACTCATCGCGAAGAACCTCTCCGCCGACAAGGACAGGGGCTTCGTCATCTCACCCGCCATACGACTGCTCCGGGAGATCGTCTCGTACGACGGGGGGGTCTTCGCCAGGAGGGTCTTCCGCGCCCAGACCTGGACCTTTGCTGAGATATCGCGTAACCTCGACATCCGGTATCGTGGCGAGGGTGTCGAGGAGGCGCGCAAGCCGTCTGTCCGGACCAACGCCGCGAGGTTCCTCTTCGCCTGCTTCAAGTACCTGCCATCCGAGAACAAGACCGAGCTCCTCTACCAGAAGGGAATCATGCCCGCCATTCTAATGCGGCTGCCCGACGACCCGCCCGCCCTGATACACGAGGCACTTGACTGCATGATGAAGAGTGTGTTGACGGACGAGAAGATCCCCGGCCACGTCAAGGCGAGGGTGTTCTGGGCGAAGCCTATGGAGCGCCTCGTCGGACTCTACTCATACACCCATGACGCTCAGGACTGCGCCGTCACCGTCGCTGACAAGACGCATGAGTTCCTCATGTTCGCCTGCACGTCTCCGACCGCCGGCATCGTCTCCAAGTGCAACGGGCTGTACCCCACCTCCATCAACCTCGACGACTTCTCCGTGGGGGGCCTCCAGTGGTCCGAGATGGGCCTGGAGCAGCTCTCGTGGATGGACAAGTACGCCGACGAGGTCCCCGTCCGCAACAATGTGCTGCTAGAGGTCTCCCTGACTCTGCGCCCCTGGGCCAACCTCAAGCAGGGCGAGCTTCTAGTTGCCGTCCTCGGGGCCGCTCCGGAGCTTGTGAGCGCCTACTTCCTCGGACAAAAGTCGTTCACGTTCGACCCCAAGCTCTCCATGACCTGGATCGGTTTCGCCTCGTTCCTGTTCAGCGCGATGCAGCTTCCTGTCCCGGAGCATTTCGGACTCAACGAATACCACACAGCACCCCCGCCGACGCCCGTGCTACTGGATAACATCATCCCGCTCCCTCTAACCCAAAACGCCCTGATGCGCTGCCTCGAGCCCAAGTGGCCCCTCGTATCGCTCTTTGCCTCGCGGCTGCTCGTACTCGCCCTGGAGAAACTCGAGGTCGTCCTCTCCATGCACAAGGAGGCCGCGGAGTCGGTCGGCAAGTCGCCGTGGCGCTACGCCGCACAGAAGCTTGTCAACGACTTTTGCAAGAGGATTCCGGACATGAAGGAGATTGTGCGGTGGTACAAGAGCATTCCGGGGGAGAGTGTCCTCTGCAGGGCGACGACAAGCCGCTTGCTCCTGCTCTACTACAAGGAGCTTCCGCAGGTCGCGCTGGCGGCGAACTTTGACGTATCGCCGCTCCTCTCCAAGGCTCTTGCCACCCTGGACAGCCCGTTCGAGGACCCCAGGGATAGGGCCTTGGTCCTGATAGAGCTGGAGAACCTGCTGGAGGTAGCGAGCCTGTCGCCCGGCATGAGGTGGTTCGCGAAGCTCCCGGGCTTCTCCGGGTCGCCGTTCACCGTGCTTCTGAAACTAGAGAGCCAGGAGGCCGAGGGCGTCGCGCCTGGGAAACTTCAGCGGATCCTCGAGTCCGTGGCTACGGAGCATCAGGTGGTACTTGCTGATACGGGCCTGAGCCCTCTCAATCGGGCGATTGCGGCCTTGAGGAAGGCTGATCCGAAGGCCGATCTTGAGGCCGTCTGGACGTTCCTTGACACGTGCATTACAAAGTGCTCTGCGTCGCCCATGAAGTACCTCGACCTAATCCCCGACTATGTGGGGAGTGCGCACGAGCCTGGCCAGGAGATCAACCTGAGTCTCTTGTCCGTGGCCTTCGCCGAACAACTACCTTTCGCGACGAAGTCCGTCTCGAAATCGAACCTCGACCTCCTGACGCGGTTCATATTGTCCTTCACAGGCTATTCCGTTGCGGCTGGAGAGAGCTTGGCTTGTGTAAAAGTACTCCTTCAGAAGATGAACCCCGATTGGCCGGCCGGGTCCGACCCTCGACTCAAACTATTTAGAGATGCCGCGGCTGGGCTAGACAACAAAAACAGTAACATTGCATCGGGATCCGCCCTACCGTCGAGGCAGAAATCCACGACAGGACACGAGAAGCTAGCGGGTCCGGTGATGGATGTCGTAAGGCTAGAGGCGCTTCTTCACGAGCCGTTCGCCGAACCCGAGGACAACTCGGCTCTCACCAAGTGGGTCACGAAGAGCGTCGACGACATACTGGAGGACGGCCACGCGGTGGCGCTCATCCGGCTCCTCGGGTCGGAACACGCCAGCATCCGCATGGAGGCCCTCACCAACATACTCAAGCTAGCGGCCAAGGTGCGGGTGTCGGCCCACACGGAGAAGGACCAGATATGGCTCCTCCTGTCCGAGCTTGCCGAGTCGGCGAGAGAACACGTGGCGGAGGGACCCGTGCCCTCGGCGTTCACGGCGTTCGCCGTCCACGCGCTCCCCGTGCTTCTGGCGCCGCTGCACGCGCTCTACCCCAAGATCAACAAGTACCTCACGCGGGCGCCGCGGTGGCCGGCGGGCAAGATACCCATGGTGCACGACATCCTGCACGAGGAGCCGTCGGACGACGACAAGTACTACTCGGAGCTGACCTGGCTCTTCGACTTCCTGCTCGACTGCCTCCGGCGGGAGGCGGACGTGGGGGTGTTCCACCAGACACGGTGGTTCGAGAAGGTGTTCGCGGCGGCGTGTAACCCGTACATGCGGCCCGGGCTGCGGAATAGGGTGTTCAGGGTGCTATACAGGGTGACATGCATCAAGGGGGGAAGCACGACGCTGGTGACGAGATTCGGGGTGCTGAGCTGGCTGGAGGAGCTGAGGGTTAGCGAGGTGGTGGGGAGCGAGGAGAGGGCCGTCGTCGGGGGGTTGATGGCGCGGGTGTGGGAGGCGTGCGATCGGGGACATGTCGGGAAGTGGAGCAGGGGGGGCATTCCCGAGATGATGGGGAGAGCTGTGGAGGCGAGCGCGTAGCGTAGGGGGAGTGGGAAGGGGGTAGATGGATAGAGTGTGCTTGGTAACGGACTGAGTGCTTTACAGTTACAGCGGACGGGCTGCTTTATAAAAGTAAGGAGTTTTATAGGAATACATCACTTCTATGGATTTATATGATGAGTGTGTCTTGTGAAAGAGCTTGGGTGTGATCTCTTCTGTGATAGGATTCGAAGATAGTGTGCTAAGATGGGATTCCTGGGTGAGATACAGAGTACTGAGACGGGATTCTAAGATGGGATGCCAAGATGCCATTCATGGTGTACCAGTATTACACCACCTCGTCCAGACTAACGCCCCTGTCTTGTCTGGGCGCCAAGCTCTGGGCTGTGGACTATTGCTGCGGGCTCTGGGCTCTGGTTTGGGATAGAGGCAAGGGAGTATAGAGGAAAGGAAGCCCAGTCTACCGAGAGTGTCATGGAATCAACCCAATATTTAGGTAACTGTTGTGAAAGTAATGTCACTGCACCGAGAGGAGTTTATGCTCCTGCATCGTTACTCGTACGCGTACACGTAAGTACGCCAGACTCTCATCGATTCATCTGGTAGATTGACAAAGGCAGAGTGGGTGGGTACATTGCCATGACAAAGCTCTATCGTGGTGAGCGAGCCTCAGGGCCGGGTACATCTTGTGTAGTTCTAGGTTAGTACCCAATTAGGAAGGCGGTGAGTCCAGCTTTGGAGAGAAACAGCGTGGCACCAATACACCGCCGACTCCCTTTTAGTGGGCATGGCTGCTACAAGCACGCTAAAGGCTCCCCCCCCGCTTTGCCAGTCTCCCCGACCTGAAGGAGGAAGGAGACTGTCCTCCCAGCCCAGTCCCACAGTCTCGTGCCTCGCCCTTGGCTCTCTCGAGCAAATACTGCCTGCCCCAAGCACCAAGCACCAAGACACCCAACTCCCAACACCAACAGACCAAAGCTCCCATCCTTCCAACTCTCAAGAACATCAAGGACACTGGATCTCATCTCGATTCGACTCGCCTTTGTCCAACGATACACCCTCTAACCCGAAACTCGACCCTGAACCCCTTCGCCTACTCTCCCCTGCGTTTTGCCCCCTTGCCTTGTCCCTTGTCACTCACTGGCTTGTTCCCTGCCTTGACCTCTGCCTCTGGACTTTGGTTTGACTTCCACCCGCCTTCACGGCCCGAATCGTCACCTCAAACCTAGCAAACCGCAAAGAAAAAAAAATAATCAGACCCTGCCACAACAACCAAACCAGCCGACAGCCGACTCTCTACGATTCGCATTCCCGTCTTGTCGTTAATCGAATTGGCTCACCCGGCCGCCACATAATCGGTTCTGCCCATCGCCCAGTCCAGCCCTGCCCTGCGACCCGATCCTGCCCTCAGCCTCAGGACCTCAGCCAGCCCATCCCTTGGGTGGACTGTCCCACTGCGACAAGTCGCGGCTGCCTCCACAGCGCCGCGCCTTGCCCGCCTCAATCCCTCCCCTTCGTCGGTTCTCGACGACCATTAACCACCCGATACGTTACTTGTTCAGTCGAGCGCAGATGCCCTGCCGCATCATCTCACCACTGCTATGACTATACGACGATACCACGAGAGCGACCTGCTGCACCTGCGGGGGTCGCCGCTATGCGTGAAACCTCCGGCTCTCCCTCCTACCGAGGAATGGATGGGGTGTGCAATATCCCCCTCCCCTTCTTTCTCCCAGGCGGCGCGAGCAAGCGCCGCCCTTTTTATCTGACTCTGGCTGACCGTATACCTCCTCATCTCAGACCACCACCCGAGAACAACCGCACACAGTCCAAAACTACGACAGATAGGACCAAAAGTCAAGATGGCCCATTACTGGATAACAGCGCGCGCCGAAATATCGATAGGCTACTCTCGCGGTCTACAACGAGTCAGTTCCCTCACCCTCCTATACCTAGTCTCCTGAGTCCTATTTTCTCCATCCCTCTTATCTCTCTCCCCTTGCATGCTAACGGCATATCTTTTTTTTGGGCTATATAGGCCCCGAAGATACTTCTATAGGAAGCTTTGGGGGACCGAGGACTGCATTCGGTGGCGCTGGATTGAGAGGACCAAAAGGCTCCTTCGATGCTGCCGATAAGGCGAAAGAGAACGAACACCGAGGCTTCGGCCTTCGTTCACGAAATGCCGCCGACAATGATGCCGGCGATCGCTTCCGAGATGGGAGGGGCGGCAATTTCAAACGGCGCGACGGCGAACAACAAGACACCGAGGGGTGGAGCACCGTAAAGCCGAGGAAGAGTTTCGGCCATGACGGTGCCGAACGTTTCAACGGAAGGATGGGCGGAGACCGTCTCCAACCTGATAGAAAACCTCGCGACGCCAGGGACGACCCAGAGAAGCCCGGGATGCGACGAGGATTCGACAACTATACACCCAAGGACAAGGATATCGCCGAGGATGCGGAAGGTCGACACCGAAATGGTACCAGGGGCAAGCCCGATCCCTGGTCCAACAAGTCCGAGGCACCAACCCCATCCGCCGACGGCCTCACCGCCCGCGAGCGCATTGACAAGGCCAAGAGCTGGAGGGATCGAAATAACAAGGAAGCCGACACCGCCGCCGCCGCCGATGACCGGACAGGCGGTAGGACCGACGATCGGGCTGGTGGAAGGACGTACGAGCGCCGATGGGGTCGCGAGCAGAGGGTAGAGCGCGACCCTGAATGGACATTGGATGAACCCCTCGAGGGTAAATCCGCCGCCCACACCGAGGAAGACTTCAAGAAGTTCATGGAGAACATGAAGGCTCGCGAGGCCGGCCCTGCCGCCACCAAGTCCTCGGCCCCACCAGTGCAGTCACCATCTGAGCTTGCAAATCTCAAGGCGGAATCGGCGCCTCCCCCGGTAGAGTCCGGTCCTGATAAGTTTTTCATGGCCTTCGCCGCACCGCCTCCCGGATTCGACGGGGTGGCCCCCGGCTCTTCGACCGAACCCAGTGATGCTCTGGCCTCCAAGCCTAAATCGGGCGGCAAGTCGTCCAGGTTTACGTCATTCTTCAGTGCCCCTCAGGAAGAGAAGAGGGCGAGGGAAGTACCAGTGCAGCCACCAATGCCTCTTAATGGTGGTTCCGTGGAGCCCCAGGGCCCTCCCGGTGCTCCGGAGGAGGAGAAGATGGCTTTCCAACAGCTCCTGATGAAGCTTCAGAAGCAATCTTTGCATGAGGGCTCTGGCCCTGCGGCGGCGCCCCAGTCCTTCCAGGGCCCTCCCACGGGGATGCCAGTAGGTCCCGAGCCTCCCTCCAAGGCGGCGGCGAACCCTACGTCTCCCGACCAGCCGCAAGCCCATTATGGCCGTGGCGGCAGCGCAGTGAATGGGCCGTCCCCCGCAAACGACCCTCGCAAGAAGATGTCCTGGGCCATGCAGGACATCATCGCACCCCAGCCCATGCTACCTCAGCAGACAGCTGCTGCTCGGCAAGACCAGCTTCTCCAGAACCTAGTCGGCCATCGTAGCGAGAGCGGACAGCGCATGGACCCGAACGGTACTCGGAATGATAGTAATACCGAGTTCCTCATGAACCTCATGAGGAGCCAGCCCGAGGCCCCGCGGACGGAGCAGGTGATGCTGCGCATGCCACAGCCGCAGAAGTCAGCACCTATCCCCCACGTGCAGGAGCGCGAGGCCGACTTTGTCCAGAATAATCGGTTCCCTCCCCAGCCGCAACCGCAGCAGCCTCAGCACATTCAGCAGCCGCAGCCTCAGCCGCAGCCGCAGCATCATCACCAGCAGCCGCAGCCGCAGCCACAGCTCCATCAACATCAGCAGCAGCAGCAGCAGCAGCAGCAGCAGCAGCACATGCAGCAACAGCGCCAGCCGCAGCTGCAACATCAGCAGCACCCGCAGCAACAACAGCACCATCAGCTACAACAACAGCACCACCAAATGCAGCAGCAGCAACAGCAGCAACAACATCGGCAGATGCGGCCGCAGCCCCCCGGCCCCTTCATGGACGACCCGGCCTTCCTTCACCATGGCGAGCCGGAGCCGCGAGTCCCCCAGCAGCAACCCCAAATTCTGCAGCGCCCCCCTCTGCCGCCAGGCCTCGATCAGATGGGCCCCGCCCCGAACTGGATGCCATCGGGCCCCGGCCCCGGGCCCCAGCAGCGTATCTTGCCTCCGCCAGGCCTACCGGGCGGGCTAGCCAGGAACATGCCTGTGCCCCCCAACATGTATCCCCCCAACTTCCCCCCGCAGGGCCCAGGGTTCCCGTCGCCGGACGGGATGCCCATGCCGCCGAGGAATATGCAGCCGCCGCCCGGCATCTACGGGGGTCCTCCCCCGGGATTCTTCCCGCCCCCTGGCGGGTTCCAGGGCCCGCCACCAGACGTGCCATTTGGGGCTTTTGACAGGATGCCGCCTGGTGTCCCGAGAGGGTTCCCGCGCCCTCAGTGAGGAGCTAGAGTGTTCCCTGATGGCGGTTCCTCTCCTTTCGTGACGATCAATGGTTTGGGAGTCGGGGCTGGAGGGAAGCGGAACCGGAATGGCAAGAAATGATGAGGTTCGAGTCGGTTTGTTAGTTCGCCCAGATATGGGTATCCCGCAGGTGTAAGGGTGTATTTCTACGTAACCTGGGTACGAGGCGGGCCGCGCTCCGACCGCTCTTCCGACTTTCGAGGATAATGAACGGGGCAGCACGGGAGATTGGCAGAGACGAGGGAGTACGTGAATGCGTGGGAAGGGGTGGATTCGGTTCGGGTCGAGGGCACACGCGGACAGGTAGTTGACACGGGAGAGCTAGCCACAAGGAAATGAATACTCGTCGTCGGCGGAATCCCCCCTCAGATTCTTTCTTTCATCTCTCTTACTGTTTGTGGGCGTGCTGTGATGTTTATTTTACACGTGAGGCTGTAGTAGGTGCAGAAGACCCCACCCATGGTAGGTAGGAAGGGGGGAAGAGTGTGATGCTGCGGAGTCAGTGGATTGGGACTTGGAGAGGGTTTGGTTGACATGCTTCCTTTTACACAACATGCTACACTCGCAAGCTACACCTTCTCTCTCTAGGTACGAAGAGAAGGGGCGGCTTCACCAACCCAACCTATATCCCTCACTGATCTTGGTTATGCCAACCAGCGCCCGACCATCTGCCTCCAGTCCCTAGCTCCATGGCCCAATTCCAGATCACCCAAGCAAGAAGAAAAAGAAGAAAAAGCAACGTACTCCTATCCCTTGAAATAATAATAATGATAATAAAAGGGCTCATATACTTTGTGCTATATCCCTACCACTGTTACCCACTAACTTCCTTGCCCCCTTGACTTTCTTTTCACTTCTTCATCCCAAGGAAGTTCCTCCTCTTCTTCTCCAACTTCCCCTTCTTAGGAGGCTCGGGCTCCGCCGGCGCCGAGACGCTAGACGACGGCCGCTGGGCGGAGAGCGACATCCCCGCCATGGCCCCCGTGGGCGGCGCCACAGGCCGGCCGGGGAGTCCGCCC
>ONZQ02000002.1:1102248-1114114 GCA_900312665.1 Cephalotrichum gorgonifer
CCCGGAGCTCCAGCGCCGGCGCCGCCCACCCTCGGCGGTGCCGTCTGCGCGCCGACCACCTGGGGCGCGGGCGCGGGCGCGGGAGGGGGCCTCTCCCTCTCTAGCAGATGCGCGGGCACGCGCGGCTTCGGCCTATCGAGGGGTATGTCCAGCTTCCTCCTGTCGACGTTCAGGTCGCCCACCTGTCGGATGAACAGGCTCGGCGTTAGCATGTGGCTGGTCAGCAGGAAGATGTCCTTCCCCTGGCGAGCCGAGACCTCGTAGCACGCCCTGCTCTCCGAGTACGTCGCGCCTCCGGCCATGAACACCAGCACCCTCTGCCTGTTCTCGGCCGGCCGGCGGCCCGCCGCAGCCCAGTTCGGTCGTCCGGCGCGGAGAGAGCCGCCCTGTGCTGCCAGTAAGTCGCTCGAGGTGTCGGCGGTGGGGTCAACGTAGGGGAAAACCGCCGAATCGAGGGTCCCCCTCGCGAGGTCCTCTAGTAGACGCTTAAGGACGGGCTCGTAGCGCGAGAGGGCGTACTCCCCGTCCACGGGCGCGTTCTGCTGGTTGGGGGGGAAAAGGGGTGGTGGCGCGGGGCGGATATCCTTCACATTCTGACGGATAGTCCTCGCGCCGAGGAGCTCGAGGTTGGTCAGGACGCTGGCATCCCGGGGTGGTAGGGCCGCGTGAGCGAGCAGCTTGTTTATGTCCTCCAGCACGACGCCGTCTCGGTACAGCACGTACAGGATGATGAGGCGGAGGCGGTCGGAGGCGGATATGGCCTCGTCGTCGAGGAGTCGCACGACCTCCACCAGCACGTTCTTCGGCTTCCGGTTGTCTTCGTCGAGGCCGGTAGCGAGGTTCTGCTCGACTGACGCGATGTCCGGAAGCTTGTCGCGCTGGAAGCGGGCCATGCACTCCTGGGCCATGGTCAGGTGGAGCGAGTAGATCTCCTTCATCTCCTGGAACTGCGGCAGACCCGCCAACATGTCCTTGATGACGTTGAGGTTCGTCGCGTCGGCGCCCTCCTTGGCAAAGTGCGGGTTCTTGTCCAGGAACTTTTGGAAGTCGCTCATGAGCTTGTCGATGGTGTCCTTCATGTGGCGGTGCCGGTTGTCCACCCACACCTTGTCCTTGTCGCCGAGCTCCATGTCCTTCTCCTCCTGCATGGAGGTGTTTTCGTTGATGGTCATGCGGTAGATGACCTTTTCTCGCTCGTCGATGGTGAGGAGGTCGTGGGCCATGGCCTGGTAGGTGAACTCGTGGACGAACGGAGCCATGAGGTCCATCGAACGGTCGGTGATGACTAGCACACTCGGCGGCCGGGACGACGGCGGGGGGAAGTTCCTGTTGAACTGGGCGTAGTTGTCGAGCTCTTCGGTGACGAACCTCGCGAGGTACTTGGACAGCACACTCGCCTCGTGGGTAGGGTTTTTGGGGCTGTAATATCTAACTTTCGGGAGCTCCCCTAGAGCCACGCAGGCGCTCATTATCTGAACTCGGGCGTTAGCCTGCACGTTCCCGGGGGAGGGGTGGTATTCTCGGGCGCTTCCCCTTTCCCCCAACAGCTCCGGAAACGTACCTTTTGGGCCAATATCCTCATGTGCACGGTGACGATGTTATTGCAGTCGGGATGGTATAATATAGGGAAGCTCCAGGGGTCCCTAAAGGTTATCAGGTGCGACTCGCGGGGGAAGAAGTCTAGCGGGATGGTATCGAAGCCGACAACCTTCCGATATGCTGGGGACGACTCGAGGCGGCGTCGCAGGGGCGGGTCGAGGAGAGAGGTCCACAGGAGGTATCCCGACCTGTAGCTCCCGCGGTCGAGGTCGGCTAGTACGGAGTCGACGATGTGCGGCTCGGGGGTGAGGAAGTAGACGGCTTCTATGTCGGGGCTCAGTTGTCTTCTGTCCTCGAGCACCTCGATGTCTACACTCGGGTTAGCTGAATCGGACTCGGGGCTCGAGGGTTGGAGGGTCGGCGGAGGAAGGCCCCACTGGCGATATTCTGGTTGAGAATGTCATCTTCGGCGACGGCATTATCGAGGAGCTTCTTCGATATCGTGTCTACAACTAGGACTTTCCACTGGGGCGGAGAGCAGTGGTCCCCGTCAGCATCTCCTGTCTCGTAGGGAGGCTCCGAGCTCCGCGGTCCACGGCATGGGCGCTCACATTTCCCCTCGTAATGTTTCGGATGGCTTCTACGATAACTATCAAGCCCAGTATATCAGCCACGAAGCTCCTCTCCGGGTCTCGGGGGGGCTGGGAGCTTTACTGTCGCGCTGTTCCTGGACAGCGGAGACGGCCATCGCGGACAGGTAAAGAGCAGCCGGACGGCCGACTCAGCGGGCGGGGACGGGGTGTAGGTCGGTATCGGGTCGAAGTATGGAAAGTGGAATCTCGAGCTCGCGCGGAGGAGAGAAGAGGCTGTCACGTCTATTCCGCAGCCGTTACGGACAGGTGCCTGGTCGTGTTTTCGGCGGTCTCGTCTCTTGGAGATCCGGCAGCTCTACAGGCCGACTCGTGGAGGCACGAGGTGAGAGGAGGAGGCTTGCGATTGAGGCTGTACGAGTAGCTGTATATTGGGTAGATATTACGGGGAGAAGCTGCCTTGGTTTCGGGGCGCGTGTGAGTGGGTGTGTGGGGAGCGGAGGTTATAAGGATCGGGACAGATGGACTAGGAATGGGAGCGGTAATCGGGGTTTGGCGGGGTTTCAAGATCATGTCCGCTCGCTGGTCATTACCCCATGCCCCACCCGCCCATGGTCTTGACAAGGCAGGTATTAATGCGGCCCGCCGATAACTAATGCGACCATGCTCAAGGTACCACCACCACGACGTACATGGACTGGTTCCTTTCCCAAACCGCAGGGCGGGACATTGATCTTTTGGTCCCCGGATACACTTGATCCCTTTATATATATATTGTTATTATTATTCCTTATTATTTCTCCCCTCTCCTCTTGTTTCTTCTCCTCGTCAATTCTTTTCTTCGCCAGACTGGGGTATTTGTTGTATAAACATGTGTAGTCCTCGGATGATGAACACTCTTGCGTTCGTCGTCGTGGGATATCAAAGCTGGCACACATGTAAAGCTAGATTCACACTTCACATACATAACCCCAATATCAAAAGTACCCGTCCAGTCCCGACTGTGAAGTTCCAAATCCATTCGCCCATTCTAAAGATACACGCAGTCGTGGCAGATCGCCTGGAACACACAAAGTTGGAAATCCCGTTCTCCAGTTCGGCCCATCTGAGGCGGATGGGGCATATTCTTCCCCTCGCACCCTTCCTTCCCTTCTTCCCTATTTCCTCCCTGCCAGATTCCGATCGTACTTCCAAAGACGCTTAAACTCCCGGCCCCACACCACGGCGCCCTAGCGGACTACGACCAACGGTGTCGCGGAGCGAGTCTTTAGGGTCCCGTGGCAGACCCCCGCATATGCCCGGTAACCTACGCCGGGAGACCCCTCTTCTCGCTTTCGGTGAAGAAGATGACCATGCGCCAGAGCTTCTTCACCAGGTCCTCTGCCTCCTCGTCGAGTGCCTGTAGAACGTACAAGTCAGCGATATGTCCGTGTCATGGGTTTGAAATAGCGTAGACGACAAATATCGAAATAAAAAAAGACGGGGGGGGGGGGGCTTACCTCCGCCAACTCGTCCACCAAGTCGCCCGGCTTCCCATGCTTCCGCAAGTGCTCCTCGATAACCTCCACGATAACCTCCTCCTGCACCCCCAGGTACTCCACAATCTTCTTCTCCACGAACGGCCGCAGCTTCTCCCGCATCACGCCCTCGTCGAGGTGGTCCCACTGCACGTCCCACGCCCACAACCCCTCCTTCTCCGAGGGTATCTCCTGCGCCAGCGCCCTCATCGCGTTCGAGATCTCCTCGTCCGTCATGCTCGTCGACGCAGACGCCTCCATCTGGATCGGCACCAGCTGCCGCCTCCCCGAGTTCTCCTGCTCCTCGTCCGCCAGCAGGCCCTCTACCTCCGCCACCGTGCGTCTCGCGGGCGCCGCGCGCTGCGCCTTCTGTGCCGCGGCTCCTAGAGACAGCTTGAACGGCTGCTGCGTCACCGCCGGGGCCGCCAGCTCGCGCTGTCCCAGCTCCTCGGCCTGCCGGTCAAGGAACGAGTCCGCCATCCCGCGCGTCCGCTCTAGTTCCGCCATCTCGCGTCTCCGCTCCTCCTGCTCTGCCCGCCTGTCTGCGTTATCACTCGCCTGCTCATCCGCCCTGTCGCCGTTGCGCTTCCGCACCCACGCCGCGTGGTCGCGGTAGTACGGGTGCGCCTTTCGAGCCGCCTCCTTCTCGTCGTCCCAGCTCTTCTCCCGCTCTAGCTGCTCCTGCCGCCGCCTCTCTAATGACTCGGCCCCTTGCTGCTCTCGGTCCGTCTCACGCGCTAGCGCCGCCGCACGAGAACGCTCCCTGTTTACCCATTTGCGTTCGGCCTCGAGGTACATCTGCTCCTCCTCGCTCTTCTGCCTCGCCACCTGTCGCTGGTGTACTTCCTCGTCGTCTACGTCCGCGTCATCCTCCGCCGAGCCGTCCGCGATTCCGTTGACGAAGGCAACGCCGTGGGCGTTCTGGCCCTTGGGCCCCGAGGGAGGATTCTGGAGGGCCCGCGGCCCTAGAGGGATATTGTTCGTCGATCCCGCGTCTGTGAGTGGGGAGCGCGGCCTGTTCGTCCTCGAACGCTCCATCTCCTCGAACTCCTCTTCTCTCTTCATGCGCTCCATATCTCGCCTCGTACTGCGCTCGCGGAAGGCGGCAATCTCGCCGGCTACTATCTCACGCATCTCCGCGGGAATGTCGGCGAGCTCATCCTCCTGGTTGAGCGGGATGTTGACGACCTCGACGTTGTCGCCGTTGGTATCCGTCATCCGCGTGTCGCCATCGCCGTCGGGTTTCGTCGCGGGCGGTGGGTAGAATAGCTCTCGGACGACTTTCTTTAGCGCCTCTCTCGCGGCCTCCAGTCTCGATGCTGCGTCCGCGTCCTCGCCCCTGCTCTCCCGGAAGGAGTCTAGGTACTTCTGCGAGCTCTCATCGATGGCGATCTTGAGCCCCACCTTCTCGATCCCTTCAAAGTCGTCCTTCTGCTCAGCGTCGGGGGCGGTCGGGGGCTGTCGCTTTGTCGGTAGTTCAACGTCCTTGAGCAGTTCGACGGCGTTCGAGAACGCCTCCGCATCCTCGTACAGCGCAAACCCGAACTTCGTCCCTGAGCTCTCGGACAGCACCGACGTCGCGCCGTCCCACCGCCGAACACGCCCCGCAGCATTAAGTATCCTCTCAAGGTCGCCACCCACGGCCTCGGGGACTTTGTGTACGAAGACGGTCCGTAGCCTCTCCTCGCTCGTAAACGGTATGAACATCGGGGCGCTCTCCCTCCCGGACGACCGCCCATGCTCGCCGCCTCGATCGGCGCCTAGTCCCGCCCGTGCGGGCGGGCCCCCTCGGGTGTCGTCGTCTCTCCTCGAGCCGGTGGGTGTGCTGGGTTTGGGTGACGGGCCACCGAGGCGGATCACCTTGGCGTTGAAGTTGATGTTGGGCAGGTTTGGGGGAGGTTGGAAGTTGGCGGGGAGCCCACTTGGACGATTAGCTTGCGTCGTGTTGGGGTGCACACCGGGTGGTGCTAGGCCCGGGGCGGATGACATGCCTGGTGGGGGACCTAGAAGGCGTTAGCTGTCTGTGGAAGTAGGCGAGCGCATGGGGAGGAGAAGTAATGAGGGAAGAGACATACCTAGTCCGGGAGGCGGAGCCATGCCCGGGGGGCCACCGCCCGGAAAGCCGCCGTAGGTGGGTGGAGGGCCATAGCCTGGCGCTGGAGAGGGATTAGCAGGGAGCTGCCAGTAGTTGGCAGAGGGATTCGAACCTCCGTAGGGATTATACGACATGGTGTCCGATGTATTCTCCGTCAGAAGCTGCTGGCAAGTTTTGATCGGTGTCGGAATTGGAAGCCGGACGCGTCGAAACTCTCGTGGCGTTGGTAATGATGTTGAATACTATCAAATATTCCGTGCTTCGTTGTATGGCGACGGCTAAACATCGGGTGACGACCGGAACTTTAAATGATTACGTAAGTGACATCCATTCTCCACCCATCAACATGCTGGGAGACTTTTTTGAACTCGGTCTCGTTCAGGAGCTTGAATCAACGGTTCAACCGCGAATTCGACCGACAGCCTCTGCCTCAAGCACCCAAGTGCGCGTCCTATGTACGCCCGTGGACCGACCCCATCCCAATTGACCCGCGGCCGCTAACCCCGACCAACAGCGAAATGGCGCTCCAGCACAGACTCCTGCCCGTCCTGCGGACGGCGGCATGGTCTCCCGTCCACACCTACTCGGCGACACGCGCATTCTCGACGACGTTCTCCCGTCTCGCCGACCCCCAGAACTCGAGCAGCAGCTCCCTCCCTAACCTCCCCCCCCGAAAGGAGGTCGACCCCTTCGCCAAGACGGTGCGCCCCAAGCGCGCCCCGCACCCCTACGACGCCACAAAGTCCTCCATCGCCGACCTCATCGGGGCTTCGATGACCACCACCTTCGCGTCGCCCGACCTCGTCGGGAAGCCCGCCCGCCTACCCATCAGCTCTTCGCCCTCGACCGGTCGGACGGTGCACGTCGCGGGCCCGGTCAATGTTGCACGGGCGTTCAAGCTGGTCGAGCAACGGTGCTCAGCAAATCGCGTGGCGGCTATTTCGAGTAGACAGAGGTTTCACGAGAGGCCTGGGTTGAAGAGGAAGAGGCTGAGGATGTCGAGGTGGAGGGCAAGGTTCAAGACGGGTTTCCATGCGACAGTTACACGAGTGCGGGAGTTGGCTAGGCAGGGGTGGTAGGTCAGGTGTATGTGAATTTGGCAGGGGTGGTATATGTGAAGAGTAGGATATTGAGAGAGAAGAACTGTACAGATATAGATGGATTCGCTGTTTCTAAATATAAGCTCAAAACAGTAAGGGTATTCCGCTATTCTCTATGCACTAATTCATAAGGGACACGCGAGAGCCTAGTCCTCGCCCAACTCCTTGGAAGACGACAGAGCCAGATGCTGTCTAAACCTAATACTGATCAAACTCCTTCGACGGCGACGGAACGGGACTCGCCTTAATCTTCGGCCGACTCATAAATACATCCTCGTAGTTGTGCTGCCCCTCCATCAACTCCTCCGCCAAAACCGAAGCTTCGTGGTCCTCCTCGCTCACCTTGGCGAAGTGCCCGCCCCCGTCCGCACCCCTCGGGAAGTGACTCCCCTCGCGTCGGGACTTCCGCGCCGACCGCCGCCTCTCCAGCTGCGCCTTCTGCCGCGCGGCATCGAAGCCCGCCATGCTCCTCCGCGTTCGCGCCACGAGGTCTTCGTTGTCCGGCTCCTTGTCATCCTCTTCTATCGGCTCCGGCGCGAGTTTGGGCTTCCGGTGCAGGGGGGGAATGTCTTCATCGTCGGAGAGATTTAACCGTGGGCCGCGGGACATGGAGAGGCGGGTGCGCTCGGCGAGGGAGAGGGTGTGCCGGGGTTTAGGTTTTGTGGGGGATGGCGACGCGGCAGATATAGAGGATAGGATATCGTCTGCTTGCTGTTGGGTGAGGGATATGGGGGGGTCGGAGGGGAGTGGAGGCGAGGGGGAGGGGGAGTGAGGCTCGGTCTTGGGCTCTGGGTAGTTAGGCCGAGTGGACTTATCGGGTAGCATGTTCCTGATCGGGGATGGGCCACGCGGATGTGGTCGTGGGGCTGGCGTTGGTGAGTCAGGTGGTGAGACGGAGCGTTCAGGGAGGGGTGCTCGGGGTGCCGGTCTGGTCATCTTGAACACGTGAGGCTGCCTATCATCCTCGGGCGCGGGTTCGGGCCGAGGGGGATCCTTCAAAGCACGAGGCCGTCTTTCATCCTCGGCTACCGGATCGGGGCGAGGGATATCCTCGACGGCTAGCTTCCGACTGCGCGTGAGACGGTGGCTGGGCTTGCGCTGCGGCAGCCTAGTCACAACCGCGGGCGGGGGTGCCTCGACGGGCGGCGGCACCTCCTCTTCCAGGTCTTCCAGCTCTGAGATCGCATCTGTTGATACGTCATGAGACCCAACAGAAAGTCGATCCTTCGACGGCGCCGGCCTGGGAAGAAGGGCGGTGAGCGACATAGTCTTCGGCTGGCTCAACTCCTTTAGATCCCTCTCGAAAGACGCGATCAAGTCAGCGTACTCGGGGGTTAGGTCAACCACGCTAGGCTCCTTCTCCTTCCGCGGGCTCATCCGACCCAGGTGTAGATTCTGGTGGTCCGGAAACCTCAAGCCTAGTCCCTTCTTTGATTGAGTCTGGTCGGCAACGGCGGCGGCCTTTGGTGGTTGGAAATCACCGAGCATACTCTTCCGAAAGCCCTCCCACTTCCGCAGCCTGTCCTGCTGTACCCTGACGCGGCTATCCAGCTGCTCCATCAGCCCCGACCCGCGATCATCCAGCTCGGACAGACGCCCCGCCTGCACACGTCTCCAGACCTTATCAAACGGCGTGCTGAGCAGTCCGTCTCGCCTGGTATTCGAGTCCCCGTACAGCAGAGTCTCCATCCAGCGCTCGTTCCCGGCCCAGTTATTCTTCACAAGGCGCCAAACGTCCAGCTTCTCATCTTCTGAAACGCCCTTCACGCCCCCCCTCTCCGCCATGACCTTGGCCTGCTCCCTCCTTCTCGTTATGCTCCTCCCCTTCAGGCTCAGCAATTCGGCGAAGTCCCCATACACCTTCCGCGCTTGGTTCTTCTCCCTCAGTGACTTAGAGAGCACGGCCTGGTGAGCTAGTTTTAAGACTGCGAGCTCTGTGCGCTCGCCCGAGTAACCCCTGTTCTCGAGCGCGAGAGATTGAGCGACGGCGGGGTGGACGCCCGCGTCCTCCGTCCGGTCCGAGATGATCTTACGCACAACGGCGAACGAGAAGGTCGCGAGGACTTCTTCTAGGCGGTCGCCGCGACACTCGTCGAGCATGGTCTTGCGGATAACGGCGTCGCGGCCGAGGAAGCCATTCTTCTTAACCTGTTCGAGGGAGCGGAGGAGGGCGGCGCGAAGGTTGAGGGACTGGACTTGGTCTGTAGGGGGGAAGATCGGTTCAAGTTTCTGAGAGGACAGGGTTAGTGGTGGTGGAGAGGGAGCGGGTGGACGCCGTTGTGGCGGGCGGAGGGGGTGGGGAGGTGGTGAGACATACGCTGCGTGTCTCATGAGGATCCCAGAGGCGGAAGAGGTGGTAGAGCGCCCATTCCACCGCCTGTACCCGTCGTCTCTGGCCCGCGGCGCTTGAGGCAAAGGTCTGCACCGTGATCTCAGGCCAGTCTTCCAAGAGGTCCAGGTCTAGGATCCGGAGGTTCGCGAGGAAGAGCTCCACGTTCGACGCCTGGACTACGTTTCCCAGAACCGGGGACGGAGCTCCAAGGCCGGAGAGGCCCGCGCCTGAAGACAAGGGCCCCACAGATGGGACTACCAGGCCTCGGGAGGACTGTGGAGGTTGTTGGCTTTTGGGAGGGTTCGGGAGGAGGCGTCCCGCCCTGGCGCGGCCTAGGGCGGCGGTGGATGATGCTGACGCCATGGTGGCATTTCCCTCGAGGGCGTTGACTAGGAGGGGCTGTTGGGCGGCATTAAAGCTCCGGGGTCGGTGAATATTTGTTGTTGCACTGTCGTTGCTATCTGCGATTGGGAAGCAGATGGGTGTTTACTTTCAATTCGCACTGTTTGATGAGTGGCCACGTGAGAGCTACATGTACTCGAAGCTCAAGCATGTGAGTGCTGCCCATCGTGTTCAAGGGTTTCTTCCATTTTTGTTTTGATATAAATGGGGGTTAAGAGCAATTATCTCGTTCACTAGAATTACATCTTCGGCGAAATCCAGAACATATCCATCATTATGACGGTAATATCGGCTGGCAGGAGAGTATTACACAAGTCCCTCCATCGAGGCAACCGTTCCTAAGGCAAGGAATGTGAAACGTACAACTACGACACATTGACATGTAAGCCAGCCGGAAATAGTGTAGTCCCAACCTAGCATCGAGCATATGAATGAATCAACGGCATATCCCCCGCTAGACTAAGCAAACCCGGCAAAGGGGCAGAAGAATCAACAAAAAAAAAAGATAAAGCGGTTACTCTCTCTCGGGGAATCGAACCCCGGCCACCTGCGAACACGCACTGTCTGTATGACAGGCAGGTATCCTTACCACTAGACCAAGAAAGACGGCGCTTGTTACTGTGGCGTCTACTCACGATGGATTGCCTCAAGTGGGCAACGGAATCGAGCCGGAGTTATGACTGCATAGGGGATAGACCCACCTTACCCACGGTTTAGCTTGAGTTTGTTTCTGAAAGCGCCGGTGAGTTCCTAGTCAGCACCTTGTGATATTAGCCGCGGTTCCCTCTCAATCCCTTCTAGCTTAGCAAAACAACCTCTCTTCCTCCCCTTCTCCGAAGTAGTAGGATCTGACACGGAGAGCCGCTTGCTAGTCCCATGAGCGCCATGTGATCTCTCAACCGTAGGCTTATGATCCAAATGGGGTGAAGTTTGCAGTGCCAGCGTTTTTGTTTCTTGCCCTCACATCAGTCCACCCGGTGGAGTTATATCTGCAGTCCGTGTTATTGGCGCGCATGTCCGAAGATCCCGTTCTGCTCGATCCCGTTCCTCGCCTTTGGCCACTGTTCCGCCCCTACGCGCAGGTCACTCAGCTCATGATTGGATATGTACGAAGGGGGTTCGGACTACAGGTGATGGTTCAGCCTAGGCCGTCGAACCTGGACTGGAACTCTCTAGCTTTGTAATTAGCTAGACCACCGCCCGGTGGCCGGGGAGGGCAAACCCGGACCTGGCTAACGTGGAAGGCCCTCGCTAACTCTAGGACCTCCTCTTCTAGACTTCGTCACCATACACCTCTGGAGAGGCCTACTTTGACTCCTAGAGTGATGAAGATGTAGTTTCCCGAAGTTGCCAGTAAGATAAGAAATTCCGGGCTTCGAGATGTTGGCCGGACCCGGGGCCATGGTGCGGGATGAATTACCCGGCGAGATGGGCGAACGCCTTCATCACCAGCCGCCCCGGACGGGAAACATCTGCTGATAATAAAGATATCCTGCTCTCCTGCAAATCGGCCCGGTTTCTCCACGAATGGGATCATTAGTAGGGCGCGTTACAAGGGCGACGTAGACGAAGGGGATGATGAACGGCTGGGAGCCGAGTCCGTGTCGTTAAGATAAGCCGCCCCCCAAGGAGGCGGGACACTCATTCACGGACCCTTTCCGTCCTGGTTTGCGGGAATGGGAGGACCCGGTGTAAGTAAGCGAGGGCTGGACGGGCCTCGATATTACTGTGGATATCTACAAGAACTCTATCCCACTTAATCCTTATTCGCCAGTCAATAGTCCTCTGAGGTTAATGGCCTGCAGTCCGAGTATTAGGGGTATCAACTCTTCGTGGTATGCAAGACATGGACCGGCCCTCGTGCCTCGTATCTTCCGCCCATACTGACCCGGGTCGATAATTAGCTAGCCGTTTCCGCGAGAAAGCATGATTGAGGCTGAGAGACTGACTATCTGGTCCTGCCACTATGAGCTGCGGACCATCTTCCTGCGTCCGGTCAGTCTCAAGTGCGGTTGGTCGGATATTGTTGGGATTTAGGACGCAGTATGCAGGAGGGACGGCTGGAGGGCGATATTGAGGCTACCGGCCGTCCCTATTACGTCCCCGCCCCCGTGGATGGGGATACGGGCCTGGGTCCTTAAGGATCGGTTAGGCCAGCTGCAGGGACGGAGGAATGTCAAAAAGAAAGCGCGTGTTAACCAGATGAGCGGATTTGAAGGGAGTAGGTAAGCGTACGTGTGTGCCAAACTGAGAGAACGACGGCGGGGCCGGGAGAAAAAGGGGGGGTGGAG
>ONZQ02000002.1:1114134-1139946 GCA_900312665.1 Cephalotrichum gorgonifer
GGGGGTAAGGGGAGGTAGCATCTCATAAATAGACCCAGAGATCCTCTCACCCTGGGCCACAGAGTAGAACTTCTAAACATAACGATCTAGCGTGAAACCTCGGGTTAAACCTGGCAGCTCACTTCTCCGCAAACTATGTTCGTCTCCGTCATTCTATCCACCCTTCTCGGGGTTGCGGCGGCTCAGGTCCAGCAGGCGGTGATGGCCAAGACGTACACGGGGTGGGACTGGTTCGTCACACCCTTCTCTTCTGTTGCTGCTTATTATTTTTGCGGGACATGGACGCTCACTCGGATAGTTGCAAACCTGCGTGCGCGAACGCACTCCCCTTGCGCCCCGACATCATCGCTACCCGGTAAGGCCCCCTTGACCCCCCTTCTCCCCCGTCCCTCTTTCATCAATCTGACCATCATCCATCACAGCGGCGCTGCAGCATCCTGCCGCGCAGACAACACCCGCTTCCCTCTCCAGCAATCCCTACTCGCCGCCTCTGCCTGCAACGGAGGCGCCGCCTTTCTCTGCGCCGCCTACCAGCCCGTCCCGGTCTCCGACACGCTCTCGTACGGCTTCGCCATCCTCATGGGCGGGGCCGCGGGGCCCGCGAACCCGGCCTGCTGCCGGTGCTACGAGGCGCAATGGACATCTGGGGCGGCCGCGGGGAAGAAGATAGTGGTTCAGGTAGTCAACATCGCGGAGAGTTCGGGGACCGGGAACGACATTGGGGCCGGGGACTTGATTCTCATCACGCCCGGGGGTGGGGTTGGGCCGCATCCAGAAGGTTGTAGGGCTCAATACGGGCAGCGCTTTGCGAACTCTTGGTAAGTATCCCTTCCTCTTCCGGCGAGGGGACCCGGGCGATGCCGGCTGCTGATGTGCTTTAGGGGCGCGGACTATGGGGGCGTGACATCCAGGGAGAATTGTGCGAACCTCCCGGATGACTTGCAGGGTGGATGTTATTGGAGGTACAACTGGGCCGGCGGGGAGGTCAACGGCTGGGATATCATATACCAGCCTGTAACCTGCCCAAGCCGACTGACGGAAATCTCAGGGTGTGCCGCGTGAGGAGTACCTGGAAGCACCAAGAAGGCTAGGGAGTCGAGAGGTCCTGGCTTAGGACTGGGTTGAGTCTGCCCTTGCCACGACAGGGAGGTGTTTTTTTTTCGGAAAGGGCGGGGGGTGGGGGGGGGGTAATTTATAATATGAAGCTGGTTCAATCGGCCATCGGCTATGTGAAGTCCTTATCTTGTGCAAGATGTACAAGAAGATGTTTAGGTTCGCCGCCGCAATGCTGGTCTACCTACTAGTTCTCCTCGTGTGGAAGTATACGGTGTGTCGTCCGCGCTGAACAGATGGGCTGCGTGTCGCATTGGCCGCGACGATGACATCAATGACTCGCGGCGAGAAGTGGTCTCTGGGGCTTGTTTGGCTGAGCCCTCGTGGTGAGGGGGATAATAACTACTGGGCGTTGTGTGGAAGTGTAAGTGATGTCGCCGACCAGGTTGTAGTTAGTGGGGCCGCCGAAGCCACGGGGTGGGTCACGGCCACGGCCCGGCCCTTGGGAAGCTTGATCTCATGTTCTGTCTGTCTGGCTTGTCTTTCAGTTCAGGGGAGACCTGCAAGTACAAATACAACTGAAGGAATAATGCGTCTCGAGTGCGGGGCAGATAGTAGGATGGCCACCCGATGGTCCTCCAGATTGTATGTGCCTCAGGAGGACGCTTCGCGCAAGGCAAGATGGCGGATAACATATTATCCGTCTGGTACTAGTGGGATTCTGATGGCTTTGCGCCCACTCCAGTGAGAAAGGAGGCCGCGCTCATGTCGATTCCATCCGGATGGATGATGCACATTTCAGGGATGAAGTCGAGGAAGGTGGGACCGTGGGTCGTGCTCATCCTCCAGAATGAATGCACAGCTGCGCCCCAAATAGCACGTGGCGACAGGCTGGGTGCTGCCTGTGCCTGCCGCTTTGAGTGGGTGAGGGCGAGATCAGTGCGCAGTTTGGGGGACTTGCTCTCGGATTGGCTAACTATTATGATCCTCCCCCCAATTTCCACTTCCACATCTCCTTCTACTTCGAGTTACTTCCACTTCCATTGCGCGCTTGTTCGCATCAGTTTCGCCCCGGCCAAAACAATCCCAGCGTCTCCTTTCGACGAAATTCCGTCTCTAGACGTCTTAGATCGCCTTCAAACATGGCCGTAGTGCGGAAGGAGACGCATGCGGCTTGGTTCGATGCTTGGAAGCCTTCAAGTGTAGGTACGAGTGTGGGATGGGGCGGGAGATTTTCAACGGCCCGCCGCCGTATTTACGAGTACAAGTACTCGTAATACTACGACGGCATTATCCCCCGCCCGTGTTACTTCTAACCACGCCTGTGTCCATTTAACCTTGAAGGAACGCCGCTCCGCTCCACACGACTACACTACTACTAGCTGCCGCCCGGATAGTCCCGATGGAGAATGCCTTTTGCGGAGCTCCTCCTAAGTGGAAGAACGGTGGAAATCTTCTTGTGTTCTAGCCGCGACTCTGAGCCAGCAGCCATGACCTTCGTTCGCTTGGCGGGGTACAGATCGAACAAGGGTCCGTCCTTCGTCGGTATGTCGCTTACGTATCGATTCTGGAACTGGTCTTCTCACCGTCGCACTCATCCATGTATATAGTTCCTTGCCCAGCCCGGAGCCGACGCCGACCATGAACTTCACCCAGCTCCCATCTCTGTCCATGATGCTGTCCTGGGAGAAACAGCAACATGATAAAAAAGCCAGCTCGTGTCTGGGACAATCACCACGAGCTATTAGCCCCCAAGCCACCCGCCCTCCAGAATACAAATACGGATACCCACCCACCCTTGCAGCCTTATCAGGGGGCGCTGTCTTACCCGCCTGCATGCAGACCCCCGGAAAGACCCAAGCCTCCTGGCCAGTCGCTGTCCGCCTGGTTGACACATCCCTGCCCTGTCCATTTCCACTTCCACGTCGAGAGGGGTACGTAATACGGAGCACTCCATTTATAGGGCATCCCCAACCGAGCGGGTAGGATATACTTGTACTTGGAGTTACATCTCCCGAGCCTGGTCCCAAGTCAAACAAGCCCAGGGAGGCGCAGGGAAGAGAGACCTTCCGAATGCTAATCTTGGCTGCCGACACTGCAACCCTGACCTGCAGACAAGGATGGCTTGAACCCCTCCTGGCCAGAGCCTTGTCTGGATCTTTCAGCTTTTCAATCCAAGCGACCTTTTTAATACCCTCCTTGTCCTTCTTTGCCTTGCCATCATGCATGCCCAATTTACTCGGTTTCAACTCCATTCTGCTGTAGTCGTAACTCGCATTTCCGACCGATATCTGTTACAAACCGTCGTGTCTCTACTGCAGCCCATCCCGTTGTATTAGACTCCCGTGGTAAAGCAAGCCGGACGCCCCCGGAATGGCTAGCAACAATGATGAAGTCCCACTTAGCAACCTAAACCCCGTCACGACCACGGGCTCGGAGCATCACTCCAGCGACGGCAGCGGCGAGACCGCCGTCGATCCCCTATCCTCCTCTTCCTTCGCCGCGGCCACCGCCCCGGCTGAGCCCGTCGCCCCGTCTATCGAGGCCGGCCGCCTCCAGGTCCCACCGGCTCACCAACCCCGCCGCCGCCGGCCCCTCCCCTCCGAGGAGGCCACCGCCCTCGCCGCTGCACCCGCCCCCGAAGCCCGCCGCCGATCCAACGCCACCCGCAGCACGCGCCACATCCTCCTGAACTTCTCCGGCAGCGCCCCGACCTATGTCGACCCGGAAGAGAAGAGGCGGCGCAACGCGTGGCACGCGAGCAGGGCGAAGGCCCTCGCCGCCATCGAGAGACTCGAGGAGCCGACCAAGCGGTCTCGCATTTCGCACTTCTTTAGGGTGCAGACGAACTCCGAGACCCTGAAACTGCATCATGAGCCTGCGGATTATGATGCGCGGGAGGCGTGCAGCTTCTGGTTCCCACAGCCGGCCAAGGTCCCGATCCACGTTTGCGACTTCAAGGCTGAGGGCGGGAGTCGGGTGACTTCGACCTTGGCTGAGATAGAAAACTGTAAGGCGTGGCCTGCGTTTGGCAGTTCTGGATGGCGTGTTGACTTGTGGTAGTTCTGGACGAGAAGCCCAGGAATGTGCAGATCCGATGGATGTATGGGCTCCCACACCTCTCTCCTGGCTCTACCCATTTGCATTTCCTTCCACTGACACATCTCCAGCCACGTTCCCCTCGGCAAAGGACTCCTGCAATCCGTAAGCTCCACACACACCCCTCCACCCAGCTCTCAACGCTAATCGCATCCAGACCATCGAGGACATCTTCCGCTACACCGGCAGCGGCGCCATCGGCAAGCCCTTCTACAAGGGCTCCATCGACCCCTCCTGGAACTACCCCGAGCTCGCCATGCTCCACTTCGTCAACCAGGACCGCTACCTCCAGAAGATGGACGCCTTCCGCCTGCTCTCACGCCAGGAGACCCTTGCCGAGGGCGTAGGAAACGACGTGCTCGACGGTTTTACCGAGCGGCAGAAGGGCGATCTCAGATGGAGGTCTGAGCACGTCGGGATGCCCATCAACTTCTGGGACATCACGCGGTCATCGCTGCCCAATCCGCTTCCCGAGAGGTTTCTGGGCCAGGCGAGCTTGACGAATTCGAAAGGGTCGCTGCCTGGACCGAACGATGTGCAGGCCATCAGCGAGCATCCGCAATTTTTAAATTCCATGTTGATGAGCTCTCAGTTGAGGGCTTTCCATCGGAGTGATGGTGAGTTTCCGTGCCTTTTTTCTCCCGTGTGTACGAGTGTGTGTGTGTGTGTGTGTGTGTGGGCGAGTGGAAGGGAGATAGATGGCGAGACAAGTGAACAGCAAGGACGCTTGCTTGTGTATATCTGTGCACCAGCTGACACTCCCACCCAGGCTTTGTCCTCACGTTCGCCAATGAGACCGGCGTCGACTACCTCGGCCAGCCCTTCCTCGACTGGCTCAACCAGCCCGACCAGTTCATGGCCGACTCGGACGTGTCCGTCCTCGCGCACATCGCCGAGAACTTCGTCCACTCGGGCACCTCCAAGTGGAACTTCCCGACGGTGGAGTGGCTCGTGGTGTACATCCTCACCGAGGCCGCCGTGGTGCCACATAACATCCGCCAGGGGAGGAACTCGACGAGTCTGTTGACAGCGTATCAGGATATTGCGCGGGACTTGGTGAGTCTCTCTTCTCTGCCACACCTGGACATCGAAACCTCAGCAGCTAACGAGAGGAAAACAGAAACAAAGACAGAAGCGCCCCTGGGAGCGCGGCGAGTCCCCCAAGCTTGTCCGCCGCTACCTCAACTGCCTCGAGGAGCTCCGCGCCATCTCGGACCTCGCGGTCCAGAAGCTCGAGTCCCTGAACGGGATGCTCGAGGACGCGAGGCGCTTCGAGGAGGAGTACGCCGCCGAGGGGATGCGGCCGAATAACGACGAGGAGGGGGAGACGATGCACGAGAGGATTGAGTGGGCGATCGCCATGGTGGAAGAGCAGAGGCGGGATGCGGTCTTTTTGGTGGATTATTTCCATACGGCGCTGAACGAGGTACTTAATTTCCTTTCCCTTCTTTTCCCCTTTTCTTACTATCTCCCCCTCTTCTCTCGTCTCTACCAGAGTTGGAAAGGTGAGACATGATATACTAACCGAGACACCCCCGACCTAGCTCTTCCAACTCCGGTCCATCGAGCAGAACGAAATGGCCATCGTCGCCGACTCACAGAACAAGGCGGTCTTCCTCTTCACCGGTGTCACCATCGTCTTCCTCCCGCTCTCCTTCTTCACGTCGTACTTTGGTATGAACCTGCGGGGGATAGCCGACACCGCGAAGGACGAGAGCTACTTCTGGTCTGTGTGCGGTAGCATCGCGTTCGTGATGGTGATAATGCTGGTGGCGTATGCCTTTAGGCAGGACGTGTCGAGGAGGCTGAGGTCTCGTGTAATGTGAGGTCCGGGGCGCTCAGGAAGGAAAAAGGGGGAGACGAGGAACATGAGATTCTGGTGTGAGGTCAAGTCTCATGGCTCTGGGTGTCTCATGGTTTGGCCGTGAAGCTCTGGCCTTCCGGGATTATGGGGGGGATAGGGAACGGAATTCTACGCAAAATAGGGGTGTCTGGCGCGCTAAGGGTCTCGATGGAAACGGATAGGGAATAGGCGCACCAAGGACTTTTTATTTTACGGTTTCCTCTTTCATCGTCTCTACGTTTTCCTCGGTGATTGATGGTGTAAGGGTAGTTGAGCTGCTACAAACCGTGGGTGAGAAAACTATGAGCGGGCGGCCCCGAGGAGAGCCTGGAGGAAAAGAGCCACTCTTGGATAGGAGAACCATGCATTTTTCCTTGGGAAGGGGGGCTTCTAGAAATCTTAACCCTCCATCTACCCCCTAGTGAAGCCGTTTTTGCAACGTAGGCGCAAGCGATGGACGGTGCGTACGGATGAGTACAGACAGACCTCGGGTACCTACCGATAGCAGCCAAGCCAAGCGTAGTCGTCGCATCAGTGAGTATTTCCCAAGTCAGCGTAGTAGATAGGAAAATAGGAAAAGGCTCAATTCATGCATCAATCGCTCGCCCAAAGCTAAACCGGTCCTCACTGAATCATCACCGCCCCCTTAGCCTCCTTCTCCATCCCTCTGCTCCGCCCGCCCGCCCTTTCCTCCGTCGCCTTCCCCATTACCCGCTCTCCTTCCCAGATCACTACCGCAAATCGCGGCCCCCAACGGCTCTACCCATTCGCGGAAGCGCTTAACAGCAGTGCTTGTAGAAGCGGCACGAGCCCCCGCAGCAGTCGAAGCCCATCGACATGCCGCCGCCTCGGAGACGGCTCATCTCAGGCTTCGGTTCGCTGGTCTGTTTCACCAGGTGTTAGTTTCCTCTCAGCCCCACCCTCCGTGAGGGAAGGGGAAAAGGAGATAGGAAAGGAGAAGAAAAAAACGTAGGGGGTGAAGAGACAAGGGGATGAAGAAACGTACAGGCTGCTGCGAAATCACAGCCCCCGGAACACCAGCGGGCGAGGCACCAGCACCAGCACCAGCCACCATCGGCGCCTCCTTCGCCGGAGGGTTACTCGTAACCTGCTCCTTCGAAATCGTCATCGTCATCTTTGCCCGCAGAGGTTGCTCGCTCGGACTCGGGGCTGGAAATTCAGATTGTTCCTCTTGGTGTGCAAGTCAGAGCTGGTTGCCCCGCCGATAAAGCGCGGGCTTTTTTGTTTTGTTTGTGCTGCCGGGCAGAGAGTTAGTTGTTGGCGGGAGACGGATGAGAGTCGAGCGGAGCGAGGAGAGCGGGAATGGACGGAAGGGGCCAATATTAATAGTAGCATACCAATTGGGATAGAAACTTGGGGTTTTTGGATCGGTATTATTGGCACAAGCCGCTATGGGCCTATTCAGCTGCTCGCAAGCTCAGGTCGAATAATGGTCGCCCA
Organism: Cephalotrichum gorgonifer; assembly: GCA_900312665.1. Lineage (NCBI taxonomy): Eukaryota > Fungi > Ascomycota > Sordariomycetes > Microascales > Microascaceae > Cephalotrichum > Cephalotrichum gorgonifer. Next base: position 1,121,591 of record ONZQ02000002.1, read on the forward strand.
CACGCACCACACACCCACCGGCGGCCTCATGCTAGACCGCTTTCGGAGAAGCCCCCTGCCAATCTCCTCCACACCGCCAGACAAAACACCCGTTAACTACATGTATAATCCCGCGCCCCTCCTCAATCACGACGACCACATCCCCATCTCATGAGTGACACGGCCTGACCAGGAAGGGGGAGGAACTGGATCAAATAGAAAATCTACTCTCAATTTCCTTTTCCGCAAAAAAACGCCAATGACTATACTACCCCTACTACCTACTACCCACTATACCACGACGCCGCCCCTTAGACTTAGAACCATGCTCTCTACTCACTCTCCTCCGCCTCATCCGCCGCTGTAACCTCAGCCGCAGCCTCAACCCCATTAGCACCCCCGTCCGCCTCCAGCCTCAGCCACTCATCCCACTCGGGGAACAGCTCATCGTCCTCACCTGGGACGGCAATCATCTTCGCCACCCTCCCCTTCTTGCCCTTCTCCAGCGTCTCCTTCCATGCCTTCACAAGCGGTACCGCGATGCTAGGCTTGTACGTCTGAGCGAACAGCACCGCCTCCGCATGCCTCCCCGTCTTGGTCAGCACCTCCACGCACGCCTCGATATCCCCGAGCATCCAGTTACACGAGAATGCAACGTTGTGAGCCCCCGCCTCTCCCGCCTGTGCGGCTAGGGCCCGTAGCCCCTCCGCGTCACCCGTGGACGAGTGCAGCAGCAGCAGAGACCCGATATCCTTCGCCTGCGTGAAACATTTCGCCGCCAGCGCGACGTCCCACCCCGCCAGCGCCGCGTCGCCGACCGTCTTCCACTTGTGCTCCACGTCGGCCTCCTTGGCGAGCTCGAGTGCGATATCGAGCTGGTTCAGCGCGAGCGCGAGGTCAAACTTGTGCTCCGGGTCCGTGGCCACCTCGAGCGCGAGCTCCTTGTGCCCCTGGCCTTCGAGGAATCGGGCAATCTTGTTGAGCTGGTCGGACGGGATGCTCCCGAGGAGATCGGCGGCCGCGTCCATCTCCTCCTGGAGGACGAGGGTCTGGTACTCCAGCACGGGGAGGGAGAGGCTGAAGGAGGTGACGTTGACGTCCTTGTCGGCGAGGTAGATGCGCTCATCGCGCTGGATGAAGCCGAGGATGTACATGGGCGTGTCGAAGTGCGAGATGGTGTAGGTCTGGTCGCCGACGAGGTAGTTGAGACGGTTGGTGGTATTCGTGTAGACAAAGACGGCGCCAATCCACTCACCGGTTCGGACGCTGGGTAGTCAAGTTAGCATTGAAACCTCCCGTAAGTGAGGGCAGCAGGGCAGGAACCTACCTCTCGTTGATATCCGTAATCACCTCAAACGCAGCCTCCACGCCGTCCTCCTCGACCTCACCGGACTGCACAGCCTCGACGTAGTTCTCCCGCGAGAACCGGAGGACGTAGAAGCTATCCTCGCAGGCGATGGCAACCAGCTCGCCGCTGTCCGACCAGTAAACGTGCTTAGGCTCGACCTCTATCCTCCGCACGAGGCCGCCAGTCTGCCAGTCGAAGAACGAGACGCCCCCCTGACCGGTCACACCCAACAGAGTCCCTCCCGTCAGCCCATCAGCGTGGAACCCGACGTCGAGCCCGCCCGCCTTCTCGGTGAAGTTCTTGTACATCTTGACACTCGTGGGTGACTCGCGGATGGCGAAGTCGTTGCTGTTCTCCTTGGACGCCCAAACGAAGTCCAGTGCTGAGCCGAACGCCTTGTTCCTCCACGCCAGGCTGGTGTAGATGATGTACTCGCCGTCGCCGCCTGACCGGTTAGGTTAGCTCTGCTACTCGCGTTTGATTCAAGAAGAGAGAGAGCACTTACAAACTGCTGTGAATCGCCCGTTGGGGGAGTGGATGAGCGTCTGGGGGTAGACCTCGCAAGTTCCCAGCTCCTTCACCGGGAAGTTGACTGGCGTGTTATCCTTAATGGACGGGTCTTGCGACAGAAAATCAGTATACATCCGCACAGGCACACATGCAGCGCGACTACTGTCAGGAGCGTAACTTACCTCCGCCCTTGATGATGCCAGAAATGACTTCGTTGTGGCGCGCCCAGATGAGCTTCCCAGAAGCGTCCATGGACACGGCCGGCTCCTCCCGGCCCATCTTTATCACCGTCGCGCCGTCGTCAAACCCGACGGCGATCCCCTGCTGGCCCTTCTGGTACGAGACACACCAGGCGCGCTCGAGGCCATAGTTGAGCGACTGCTCGAATCGGTACGTGTTCGCGTGCCATATCCGGATGGTGCCGTCCTCGGATCCCGAGATGATGACGGGGAGCTCGGGGTGGTAACATGCGAACGAGACGTTGTTGGTGTGACCCTCGAGCGTGGCGATGAGCGACTTGGTGGTGTAGTCCCAGACCTTGACGGTCCTGTCGTCCGACGCCGTGAGGAGATAGGGCTTGTCGGCGAAGGGGTAGTAGTCGACGTGGTTCACGCCCTTGGTGTCATGGGCTTCGAGGGTGAAGTTCGCCGTGGCGGATCCGAGGCTCCATATCTTGACGGTACGGTCGAGACAAGCCGAGGCGAAGGTGTTGGTGTCCTTGGGGTTGATGGCGAGCCCCATGACGTAGTGACCGTGGCCCTCGAACACCTGGACGCACTTCCACCCCTTCTCCCAGTCCCACAGCTTTATCGTCATGTCGTCTGAGGCGGTGAGTATGAAGGGGAGGGTCGGGTGCACGACGATGGCTCGGATGTAGTCCGGGTGGGCCTCGAACTCGGCCACCTTCTCCGAGGTGTTGTAGTTGTATACGCGGATCTTGAAGTCGTCGGAACCGCAGACGATCCAGTTCTTGCGCGCCACGAAGCGACCGGCTCGGACGGGGACATCGGTGAGCTCGAAGGTCTTGATGACCTGCTGTGTCTCGTGGGACCAGATGTAGGCGTGGCCTGTTTGGGGTTAGGTTTTGTCGGCGTCGAGAATACAACATCAAAAGGCGGGGGCGTGGAGGAGAGATACCATTGTAGAGGGTCGTGAGGATCCACGGCTCGTGGGGGTGGAAGTCAATCCCCTTGACTCGCTCGCTCCTAGCGAAGAGTTGGCGCTGGGGAGGTTAGTTGGAGAACGAAGTATCAGGGGTAGGTTCGGCAGAACAGCTAAGCTAGAACGATTGCTGCAAGCCGCTCTCCCCTAGGCCAAAAGGAGAGAAATATAACACACCTTGACGTCGAGGCGCATTTTGTTGGATATATCGAGTTCAACAGGAGGATAGGCGTTTCGTTAAGGAGGTGGGGTAGATAGGATAGGGGACGGCGCTCGTCGGAGGGCCACCACTCGTCAATTCCGATGCGGCGGCGGGGACAGGCGGAAGGGGGGGAGTTCGGAGTGAAGCGTAGTAACGGCCGATGGGAGTGTCTGCCGCAATCGAGACCGTATGGGGTGTTGGTAGCTCGGGCGGACCTTGGATTTGGAGCTCGAAATGTGTCTTCGAGTAAGGAGCCCAAAATGGCGGTACGTGTCCCGGAGGCTACGTAGAGTCACGTGATTTGAACTATATTGGCAGTTATACATAGTTACCTTGGACCCCTCAGGGGCGAACCTCAGCCCCTGTAATCCGCTCCACCAACTAAGACCTTCATGTTTAGTCATACAATGAATGGGTCCACCATGGGCCTATTGTGGTGGGGCCGCCTCCGTTCCGCCTCCGTTCCTGCCATGTGTTGACAGTCCCGTTAGTGTCCCCCGATTATGACGGATCCCGGACCGGCTACCGAGTGTCAAGTCATCGGGCGGCGACATGTTCTCTCTCAAAGACAAGCGCCTGCTCTCCGCGCCGTGTCTTTCTTCATTATATATATATTTTTTGCACATGAACACCGAGGACAAAGTTCGCCGGCTCCCCAAACGAGGACGACATGGCGCACTCTCCCCCCCCCCTTTTTCCCTTTTGACGATGTAGTAGCACTTTCCATCAAGTATGGGAACGCGTTTGGTAGCAGCGTTTATGGGGCAGAAATCCTTGATATCTTCGACAAGTGTGCCGGGATCGAGGTGTCAATCAGGCGAGGGGCGGGTGGGGATTGGATAGGAAGTCTTTATTCATAGCGCTGTGTGCATTCCTGAGAGAACCCGTGGAGCGGCACCTGTTAAAGGACGGCGCCTACGAGCCGTTGTCATGTAAGTTGGTCTCTTTGGCACCTGGATGGGATGGCATCTGCGGGAGGCTGGCGCCCGCGAGAAGTGCCCATGTGAGCTGGCTTCTTTGGTACCTGCGGAGCACACCCACGAGATAACCCGGGCTGGAGGCTGGCGCCTGTGGGAAGGACAAACCTCGTTCTTTTATCCGCCCATTCATCCGTTCGTCTGTTTATTCTTTGTTTTCTTTTATACAGACGCTGAACTATCTATATACACCATCTATTTAGGTAGATATGTTCCCTCCTCCAGCGGTGCGGAGGAGAAGACAATTTCCTCTCTCCTCAGTTCTTCCACATCATTCTGACTTCATCACGGCTTAGACAGATACTATACTTATACCCGATAACTCTGTCGCCCAACACCAGCAGCAATATGGCTCAGATGAGAGATGGCCCAGTGTCTACCATATTCTCTGACTTCAGCCTTGTTACGACATTCGGTCCGGACAAATTCCTTGTCAAATCCTGTTTTCCCCCAAACGATGGCACCGGCCGTTCCGTGGGCAAAATACAGTCCTCTCACGACACTTCCAGACTTCGTGATGATTTTCTCTCCTGGGCGGACCGTATCAGGGCCCTATCACCAATGGGCCTACCACTCGATGGAAAATCTGCCTGCTCGGTTGACCGCAGTGGTGGACGCCCACCGCTCAGCTTCCTGGCCACAGAATATAGTGGAAACTCCAAAATTTGGGAGCTATCAAACGCCACTCGGTACGGGAACATTGCCGTTGTCAAGCAACTTCTCGAAGACGGCGTCGACGTTAACTCAAGGGACAGCCAAGGCAGGACGCCCCTGCTACGGGCTTCCCGGGGGGGCCACCCTGCCGTCGTCCACCTGCTGCTCGAGTATGGCGCTAACACCGAATTGAAATACAACGAGTATTATAACTACACGCCGCTATCGCGTGCTGCTATGGAGGGGCACGTGGAGGTTGTCAGAATTCTCCTGCAGCATGGCGCTGACACAGAGCCTCAGGATAGTCCCGAGATAGAAGCTCCCCGGAAGGGCAGGAGGTGTATCCAATCACCGCTATCATGGGCTGCCGGGGGTTTATCATGGGGTGCCCAGAGGCAGGGCCGGACGGATATAGAGCTATTCTGGGCTGCCAGGGCTGAGAGTGAGGATATTGTCCAGCGGAGTGAGATCATTGTTAGGCTCTTACTCGAGCATGGCGCCAATACTGAGCCGAAAAACAACATTACGGATGATGGCGATGGTATGTCACTAATACAGGCTGCTGAGTGTGGAAATGAGGATATGGATACGCTGATTGGCGATGGTGCTGAAATTCACTCGAAGGACTCCAAATGTGGTCAAACATCACCAATATAGTGGGCGAGCCAAAACGGGCATAATGCTGTAGAGAGGATGCTAGGCGAAAGGGGAGGGAGTCGCTGAATTGGCTCCTCCTGGCATCCGTTGGTGGTCAGATTTAAAGTATGTTGGCGAGTTGGCAGTGATCCATCGTTATCTTGTCCCCTCAGAGGCATGCGTCAACCCCTGTAACCGTGTCCACCAACTGCATTCAGTAATACATTGGAGCTAGTTATCGTGGTGGGGCCGGCTGGGCGCCGGTCCGCTTCCGTTCACGTTGTCAGACTTTCCCGCCAGTGTCCCCAAAGTATGACAGATCCTGCGACCGGCCACGGAGGGACGAATCGTCATGAAACGACAGATAGTATTTCTGCTAATATCAAAAACAAATTCTCCAATAAGACCTGACAACGATCCTCCCGACTATTGTGATCTCCAGCTAGACACGCCATCGCTAAACCAGGTATGTGCCAGACTGTGTTCAGATATGGGGACTGGTCGTCTCGTCTCCTCAAGATACAGATACACCAGACGGTATAAACCAGGCCTCATCCCGTCCCTCTGAATCTTGTCCGACCCAGGGAACCAGATATTCGAGCTCCTCATTGCCCATATCCACCATGACGAAGTTATCTCCAGCCTCATCATCGTCAGCTTCCGCCACCTCGTCGTCATCCACCAGGACCGCTCCCTTGAACGCCCTCTCAACGACAAGCGTACGCTCCCCGCTCCAGAGCTTCTTCTTGTGGTATATCTTCTGCACCTGGATACCTAGCACAAAGTCCGCCGGTTCCCCAAATGAAGACGATACGGTCGACTCCCTCGCGGCGCCCACATTGGCACTGACGTCCACATCGACGGGAAGCACTGGTACGCTCACGCCCGCTCCGACTGAGGCCTCTTTTCCCCGCCCGGACTCTATGGACACAGTTGCCCCCCAGGCAATCTTCAGGCCCGTTATCAGGTACACGGGCACCTGCCCGTTCCCCCCTCCAATGTAGTCCTCGACGCTCGAGAGCCTCATGCACTTGTTGATGTAGCTTCTTTGTGGGTGGAAGTATATCGTTTCCAACTTTCTGATCTCGTATATCTCCTTGCCCGTCCTTTGCCTCTTGAAGCTCATCTCGCCACCGATGCTGCGGTCCAGAACTCTCGCGAGAACGCTGGCTTCCACACTGCGGGACGACTCGAAGCTGTTACTGACGTTCTCCTTGACATCGTAGTAGCGCTCGCCTTCAGGTATGGGGACACGTTCGGTGACAGCGGTTATGGGGTAGAAGTCCTTGATATCCTCGACAATCGTGCCGAGATCGAGGTGTCCATCGGGAGAAGGACGTGTCGTGAAATTGGGTGCTAGGTAGTATGTCGGCTGTTGCCTCGCAGTCGAGCCGCTGGTGTCAGGTCCCAGATGCATATTCTTTTCTTCTTTCAGTTCAGGTAAACCACTATCAGGAGAGAAATCTTGCGAAGTTGAAAAGATGGTCGCCCAGGTTCCTGACAATAGTCGATATGAGGGAGCCAAGACGGCTTATAAGCGCGGTGCAACACCAGAACAGGCACCACCCAATTGCGGCGCAGCAACAGCCCGCAGAGGATTTGGCCGGGCGAGTAATGGGATTGCCATATCCAATCATTCTACGCGAACATAACGGATTCGCAGCGTAATTGTGGGGGTTTCAGCACGATTCGGAAGAGATGTCGCATGAACCGGTTCCTTTCGAAAGCACATTGGTAGCCGCCAACTTGATATAGCCTGAAGAGTGAAGTTGAGAGTACACTGGCGCTTCTGGCATATTTCTAATAAACGAGGGTCGATCGCCCTTACACAATATTACACACATATCAAGTCTGTCTCGCCATTTCTCCACCTAGAACAAAACACCCGCCCGGTCAATGTGCTAACTTATCCCATCGCTCACTTGTCATTTCCTGGGATTCACCCTCCGTCCTGGCGTTAGATATCCCTCAAAATATCCTCGATAACCCTTGCCACCTCTTCTCTGGACTTTCCTTCCTGCCAAAGACGTAATGGGTAAACAAAGTCATACTCGTCCCTCTTCTCCGCCATATTCTGAAAAATGGCCTCCATCCCCGCCTTCCTATGTAGAAGCTTTCGCTTCATTGGCCTGATATCCGCACACATGTAGTTGGAAAACTCTAGCACGTTCGCAGCGAAACCCGCGGCTATAGGCGTTGCGAAGGAGGTCCCGGACTTCCATACTTCAGCGCGCTTCCACTTGGACGGTACCGCGACACCGAGGGTAGCGAAGTTGTCCGCATTACGCACCGGGGTGGGGTTCATACCGCCCTTGTTTCCCTTGCCGTCCGAGCTATGTATACAGATGACATCTCTATGGCGGGCGGGCCTGGCGCGCCCAGTGACCCCACCCTCGTTCGAGGCGGCAGCAAATATGAGCTTGTTTTTGTCCACAGCGCGTTGTACTGCTTCCTCGACAAGGTCGTTCTCATCCTGGAAACCAAACGACAGGGAGATGATGTGGGCGTCCCATTCGTCCACTGCCCAGTCTATAGCCTGTTCACGTCGGTGTATCAGCATTGGAGCCTATGGTGATAATGCCTGTCACGTACACGCGCGCGCGAGCGTGCGTGCGTAAAGAAAAAAAGGGGGAAGGGGTTAAGCCCACCTTTGCGATCCCCGACATGGACTCTTCATTCATAACCTTATTATCACATATCTTGCCGACGTAAATCTCCGCTGACGGTGCTGTCTTGAGGAGGAGCCGCGTAACATGCGTTCCGTGCCCATAATAGTCCTGCCAGTCCTGGCTGATAAAGCTCTTGCGAACTTTGATGCGTTTAGTTTGGGCGGCGACCCGTATCATGGGGTCTTCATGGTCTACGCCGGAGTCTAGGACCGCAATTCGGATCCTTTCGTGATCGGAGAGATTTGCCAGGCTATCCTGCGGGTTGCGCAGGCACATTATCTCGCGGAAAAACGGCTCTAGGTTGTTGAGAAACTTCTGTGCTGATGCTCTTCAGGCAGTCAAAGTGATTAGTGATTAGTACGGTCATGAACTTCCCACCCGTGGTAGATGTTTAGGCTTACTGCTCGTCAGGCCTGCGTGATGACTCGTCATCATCAAATAAGAAGACTTCCTTCGCCGTTCTGGACGCTGGGATGATCTTCCTCGGCGCAAAACGGTGCCAGGGACCGACCATTTCTTTAAAGAGAGGGACTATGCCCGAGAAATTGATTACCAGTTGCCGGATCAGAGGCTCTAGAATGCACTTGTAGATGACAGCGAGGCCCTTCCGGTCGGGCTTAATATCCCGGTGGTCAAGCATCTCGACAAGCTTGTCGTACTCTAGACAAGCCTTCGCGGCATGGCGATAGTTATCACCGACGAAGTCCTTCAAGAGTCTCAAGGCTCGGCACAGGCGTACGTGGTTCGACCTTTCTCCCGAATCCCAGTCGTGATCCTCCTCAGTCCAGGGTACCTTACGGTCAGCCTCAATCTCCAGGAGAAGAACTCCAAATGCGGCAATGCTGTCACCTTGGCGTGTAATATTCTGCTTAGGAGATAGATCACAGACAACTTGAGGACACCACTGATGGATCCGCTTGTTATCTGGCGGCGGTACGAGGATAGTGTCCGGACCAAACTGGCGTTCGATCCACGGGCTATCACTGAGCTGAAACAGGGACGAGGCCAACAGGACCGCCGTCAGTTCCCGGTACTTGAGCTTCAGGGGGTCCTCATAGGTGAGGAGCTCATCCAGTGGGCTGTACGATTCTCCGCTGAAGTGGAAGGTGTGGTCCAATTCGGCACTATTGTCTAAGGCCTGCTCCCACATACCCTGAGAGTTGAATGAAAACTGTAGCTTCTCTTTCTCCAATGAATTGGAGCATAGATGGCTGAAATCGAAGGGGGAAGATGAGATTTCTGGTTCCTCGGGTGAACTAGAACGGTGTTAGAGTGTGCTGGTGGGTATTTGGGACGTTACAGATTACAAATAGTCCATACTCACCGAGTGAATAATGCATAAACCGAACCTGGACCTGTCTCCCGGCACGTCCTGATATCCATCCTCAACTGGCCCCTCTTAAACCCGGACAGATGGAGTTTTGTTTCGTGCGGACTCCCACAGATGGCACTGTTTCCCATCTGATTGAACAGCGACGTGCAGGTCGAGGCGAATATTGACGCATGTTCGATAGCTTCTATGTCCTGGGGGCTGTAGTCCAGAATCTGGGTTTCCAGTGAGCCCATCCCGGCAGAGTCTCCCAAGATGGTGTCGAGAACCAGGTTAAAGCGGTCGACTACCGCCCGGTACCACCGGATCTTACCGGCTTCCTGCGAAAACCGGATGTAGCTAGCCGCCCGTGCTATCGATGCGTGTGGATGGGTTTCACACCAGACTAAAGAAGAGGTGCTTGCATCACCCACGGCCGAAGTTCCAGGCTTCTCCTTTGGATCAGAGTTATCCTGTGGCTCGCAAATCTTGATAAGTTCCCGCAACGCTGCTAGCCTGGGAAATCTGGAGAGAGCGTCCGCATCGGCTGTCGGCTACCCTTCGTGTTAGCGGATCGCATCCAAGATTAGATGTAAATGGAACAATGGAGATGTACGAATGCTTACTTTGAGAGCCACGATATCATGAATCTGGGGATCAATCAACTGTTCCAGCTCCGCCAGAAACACCTGCAATTCAAGATGCAGGTCACTGAGCCCGGAGTCATCGTCCGCCAACTGATCGAGGTCGACCTCTTTCCCCTTGATAATGCTTAATTTGAAGTCGCTACGGAGTATCGTGATATCGTTATTCAAGGAGTCGATTTCGTCCGCCAACATGGAATCATGGTGGCTCACGTCCGCGCCTTCTACCGAGGAGATGTTTTTCGGGAAGCTTTCCGCAAGGAGAAAGAGTGGGTGAAGAGAGAGGAGAAATTCCCATCTCGCGCGGACGACGTTTAAGTCCAACATCGTAGCATGATCCCGGGGCTTTGGAGCCCCCCCGCCAGGCGTGGATGTTGACTTTTCGATATTGTTAGAAGAAAGCCGTTATTAGTGAAGGATCTAAAGCAAGGGGTGAAAGGGCATCGGGCGCGAAGCGGGAGCGGGAACGGCAACGGAAACGGGAGGAGCGGGGCGCGCGCGAGGGGGTGGGCGCTTACGGGCGGAATATTATTGGACTTGCGTTCAAGTCTCGACTCTGGGCAGGCAGACCTGCGAAGAATCCGTGCGACTACTTTGTGACACCAATGAAGTATTACCTACTACCCCCTTCGCCCCACGAGCTCACAGAAGTGGCACCCATAGACTGCTGCTGTGAGATGGCAGGGGGCCCAAGTGAGCGGGTCTCTTTGGCACCAGCACCAACAGAACTCGCGGAATAGAGCATCCTCACCTGGACCATTTGGGCCCGACAGTGTCGTCGCTCATCACCAACAATATGGCTCAGACGGGGGATGGCCCAGCGACTGCCATATTTGATATTGCTCACCAATGCCTCGCTTCCTTCGACCGCATTGTGGAGACGGGTCAGGACGGACCGCTTCTCACACGACGCTTCGGCCTAGGCAATGGCACCGGTCGATCCGGCGGCAAACCCCAATCTTGTGACTTTTTAGGGCTTCGCTATAGTTTCCTCTACTGGGTAGACTATACCGGAGCTCTATCGCTAATAGACTCGTCACTCGATGCAAGATTACGAGGCTTGGCAGAGATATCGTCCATGGTAATCGAGCTTCTGGAAATGGTTCTGAGAAACCTGCGACGCCGTAAGTCCGGTGTCCCTGTCGGTTCCTAGCCCAACACACCTCTTTCCGGCTTAAGAGCGTATGATTCTGACCGAAGTGTGCCTGCTAAGTCGACGGCAAGCCCGGCGACCCACCGATAAGCTCTTTGGGCTCGAAGCCACCAGAACCGGTACCAGATGGGGCACAAGCGCTGGTCCTGAGATGGGAAGATGCCTTGCGAGCTATCGACTCAGCACTGGACCGGTTGAATTTCCTGGCTGCGGCAATCCGTAAAGCTTCCGCTAAACAGCTCGAGTATAACGTCACCACCTTCCTCACTGAGGAGGACATCGTGTTCCGGAGGGACATCTCGGCCCTGACCCGCTGGAGATTCCCGGCCGCACGCAGAAGCCTATCTAGCCAACTAGGAAACTCCATCGCTATCCGGCGGAGGATACTGCTCAATAAACACCGCCATGCGAAGAAACTCGCCATTAGGCGTCCTGCTGTTGAGGCTGCCCCTCCTACTAAGAAGATCCAGGACGTAGGGCCTGATCCGAAGCGAGCAGAATATCACCCAGCCAGGGAGGACAGGCCTGCGCGCTACATCGACGTCCCGGCGAGCAGTGTGACAAAGGCCTCTAAACCAGATACACGGTCGCCCGCTTTGAGGAACCTCCATCTTCCCAAGCGGCCGGCTCTGACATCAGTCGTTAGCGCAGTCTCCGCCGCGCCCGAAGACTCATTCGAGTACCCTCCACCCCCGGACACAAAGGGCGGCGAGACTCGGATCCAGTGCCCTTACTGTCTCATACCGCTGGATCTTAGGGAGCTGGGGAGAAAGGGGGACGAGTACTGGAGGCGCCACGTCGACGAGGATCTCAAACCTTACGTGTGTCTGTTCCCCGAATGCGCCAAATCCATGGTGTTCTTCACCCGCCGTGTCGAGTGGAAGGCACACATGGAATGCACCCACTCGAGAGACTGGCCCCGAAAGGTCCACGCCATCACTTGGTATTGCGACCTCGACCACGACCCCCCCGAGCAGTTCGAGACAGAGATTCAGTGGAGAAGCCACATGACGAACCTCGATTCTCACCCTAAGCGTCAACTGGCAGAGCCTACCAAGGATCAACTCGATGCCATGTCGCCGAGGAAGCAACAAGTCGCTCTGCGCGAATATCTTGTTTGTCCCCTCTGCGAGCAGATCCCCGAAAAGCTCCGACCGCTGGCCGGTAAAACGAGCGGCAACCCGGAGATCTACGAATCTTTGGCTGATCACATTGCGAATCATCTTAAATCTCTCTCTTTATTGTCCTTACCGTGCCTTGGCGCTAGCTCTGAACCCTGTGACGCAGGCGGCGTGTCTCTCGTCCTCGGGGACTCTTTCGGAAGACTCGTTAATGAGGGCTCTGTTCCTCAGCCGCCAAGCGGAGTTGAGCACATCGATGGGGCCTCGCTACCTCCCGAGGCGTGGTCTATATTATATCGTGAGGACATACCCGCATTAGAATCGGCCTGGGACAAGGAATATTCCGGCTACGTTCGTCCGGATGACCCTCCAGACCTTTTGGATGATGGGTGGATTGAGACATGGAAGACCTGGAAGGAAAAGAGCGATCCTCCCACCCACGAACATGTCGATTCCGACCCAATCATGGCGCACATAAGAATCTCGAAAAGCCGGAAGCTATATCACGCTGCCAAGAATGGGGACACTGCTGTTGTTAGGCAGCTGCTCGAAGATGGTGTCCATGTTGACTCGAAGGATGAATACGGTATGACGCCGCTATTAGGGGCTTCTCGAGGAGGTTATTTGGACACTGTTGAGCTTCTTCTCGAGAATGGCGCTGATATAGAATCGAAGTACAGCGGCTATGAGAATTTCACGCCACTAACATGCGCTGCGGAGGAGGGGCATGACCGCGTCGTCAGTCTGCTGCTCCAGTATGGTGCCGACATAGATCCCCAGAATGACGCATATTCCTCGCCGCTAGATTGTGCTTCGCCGTTACTAAGTGCTGTCTACAAGGGGCATGAGGACACGGTTATGCTTCTGCTTGAGAGTGGCGCGGATATTGAGCCAAAGAGCGTTAGGGACAGGGGCAGCACGCTGCTAATACAGGCTGCTAGATGGGGGAATGATGGTGTTGTTAGGGCATTAGTCGAGAAGGGTGCCGCCATCGAGTCAGTGGATAAGTTTGGTGAGACGGCTCTATTATCGGCGACAACGGCTAGAGACGCTGGAACCATTTGGTTCTTGCTCGAGAAGGGTGCCGATATTGAGGCGAAGGACGCCCATGGCCAGACGTCGCTATCGCGTGCCGCCAAGTTAGGGTTTGAGCCATGTGCTCGAATATTCATTGAGAAGGGCGCAGACATCGAGTCGAAGGATTCTGAGTTTGGACAGACGCCACTATCGTGGGCCGCTAGGGAAGGGAAAGAGATTATTGTTAGGCTGCTGCTCGACAATGGCGCCGATATTAACTCCAAGGACTCCAAGTTCGGTCGGACGCCGCTATCGTGGGCGAGTCAAAACGGGCATAATGCCGTGGAGAGGCTACTGGCCGAAAGGGGAGGGAGCTAGTGAATCGGCTCCTCTTGGCATCTTGTGCTGGTGGTCAAAGACTGGCTACACGCAAACATGAGCCAAACTTCACTACATAGATTACATGGATCATAACTCTTTATTCATTATTTTCATCTCCTCTTAAACGTCGTCATAATAACTCAAGCCTTGCTTCCCTGGACCTTTGTGACGATCTCCGACACGCGGCTGAACAGCGGGTGGTCCTTCTCCAAGCCGCAGACCTTGGTCACGACGTCGTCGGCCGAGTTCTCGGCGAGAATCTTGGCTAGCTCCTTGCTCTCATCGTCGCCTGGAACGTTCTGGAATCGGAACGCCACCTCCACAGCGCCCAGAAGGCCAGTGACATCCTTATCATCCACGGCCAGCTGTGAGGCGGGGCCGATGAATCGCTCCTGAAGGCCAAGCTTCCGGATGGGAGCACGGCCGACGCGCTCAACGGCATCGGCGAGATGGGGGTTGCTAATACGCGAGATGATCTTCTCGACGTACGCCTTCTGCTCATCGACGGAGATCGACTTGTGCTTCGAGACGATCAGCTCACTGGTCTCGGCGAGTGCCTTGCGGACCTGGCCGAGGATGAACTCGTCCCGGAGCGCCTCGTCAACGGTACGCTTTCCTCGGTTGTAGCCGTGGTAGGCGGCCGTGGCGTGGCTGGTGTTGACAGTGTAGAGCTTACGCTCGATGTACGGCTTGAGGTCGTCGACCCACTTGATGCCGTCGATGGAGGGGATGCCGTACTCCTCGAAGGGCGTCTTCTCGACGACCCATTCGTAGAACTTCTCGAGCTTCACGTCCAGGCCGGAGCCGACCTTGGGGCCCTGGTCGGGCACAATGCGATCGATAGCCGAGTTGGCATATCGGGCGCGCTTGTCGTGGAAGGTGGAAGTCTTCGCGATCTCCTCGTGGAGCTTGGTGGTAGCGCCGATCATGTTCTCACACGCGATGACGGCAATCGGGGGGATGCTGTCCGAGCGCGCGTCGATACCCTTAGCGATGGCGGGCGCGATGAATCGGAGGATGTTAGGGCCGACGGAGCAGGTCACGACGTCGGCGGTCGCGATCTCCTGGACGAGGGCGTCCAGATCGGCGTTGGAGTTTAGGGCCCGGTATCCAGTAATGGTCTTCTCGTCGGTTCCATCGTCGCCAAGCTCGATCACCTTGTAGGACGAGTGGCTGTTAATGTTCTTAATGAGGTCCTCAACGACATCGGCAAATACGACCTCGTAGTTGGACTGGGCAAGGAAGCAGGCGACGAAGCCGCGGCCTTGGCGGGGTCAGCAAGGCAGTGGACAGTCGGGGCGTGAAATTGGACTTACCGATGTTGCCGGCGCCAAAGTGAACAGCCTTCTTTCCCATTGTGACGGTTGTGATAGTTGGAAGCTTGGTGATGTGTGTGATGGTTCGCGGTTGGATGGCAGCGGGGTAGGTAGTTCTCTGTGGTGGGGCAATGGTCAGCTTGGGCGGTGATGCAAGATTGGGCAAACCGGGGATGAGAGGGCAGCCTAGGGAAAACAAGGCGAAGGAGCTGAAATGTTGATTATCGAGTGTGAGGCTCGAGGGAAGAGATGGGCTGAATACTCACAAGGGTATATGGCGGGCTTGTCTGGGTTCAAAGGAGAAGAATGTAATATCACGAAGTTTCTGAATGAAGGAGGAGCGTACCCTTTATATGTGTTGGGCCCGCGGGCAGGAACAGGGAACTTGGGAGGCAGGAACTACCAGCCCAAACGTCACCATGTGTTGGGACTACAAGGTATTAACGGATGGCGAATCGGAGCAGGTGCGACGTGGGATGGGCAGGTGGGGTGGGTCTCCAAGCTTCCTGTACTTGGACTTGTACGAAGGAAGCCAGGGTCAGCCAGGTACCGTAACCAGTCCTTGTCAACCTCAAACAGGAACACAAGGGGCTGGATTAGATAGTTCTGTAATGTTGTTGTGTAAGACTCTGCCCACCTGTTGTCTAATATGCGCTGGGCCGTTTGATACACGTCTTGAAATGCCTCGCTCGGCCAGGCCCAAGCTGGTTGCGCCTCCTCGACAGGCGGTTTCCACGGCGCACCATATGCCCGGGGCTGTTCCGTTGAAACAGGTGAGGCCTGGACCAACCCCGTCCTGTACTTAGAAACTCGTTGTTAACCATGGTTTAATTCGCATCTGTGCTTATACATCACAGGTCCCAGACGAGGCGACCCGGGTTATGGCCAGCCCGCGCGCTAAGGTGTACGGGAAGCTACGAAGCTCCCGTCGGTCACGTCACAGCAGGAGAGGAAGGCGCTAAAATTCGTCGTAGCCCGGGACCGTAGCCATCTTTCGCCTACTCGAAGGTACTAGTCCCCTCTCGCCCCACCGGACCCATAGCCAAGCTCGCCTTGCCATTATTATGGAGTGGGCCAAGGAGCTACGCGTATCTCGCAAATCGTCATCGCAGGATTCCTAGAACCAATTCTGCTTTCCATGACGACCTCCTCTTTTTCCCAGTCAAGATTCGGACATGCCGCCGAGGTACAGGCGTGAAGGCTCCGAGCAACTCTCCGGGCCATCTTCCGATGGGACCGTCTGCAATCTATAATGGAGCTGCCCAATCAGTGACTGGGCAGGGACACATGGGCCGATGATTACGAGTAATACTGCCCGGTTCCTTCAAGTTCTATCGAGTGTGGCTTTGCGGCTGGAAGTAGGGGATACATAATACCGTATCGGACGGCTTGCTCGGTCGCTGTTGCTCGTTTCGTTCTGTGCCTGCCCCTCCAACGCCCGTTCCAATTCATTGAGACCCATGCAAATTACCCCACTTCCGAGCACTTTGCACCCACTTCACAACAGTACGAACTTCCCGACGTGTCTCCGCTGTGAACATACAATATAATGATGCATTGTTGTCTAATCTTGAATCTAGGAAGAGTATCTGAAAAGACCATTGATACGGAGATGGGACTCCCGTGACGGCAAGCGACGAGTGGGATACTGCTAATGCTAATGCTGGTTGCCTCCCGGTCCCCGCTACGAGTGGATCGCGATATCCATGTTGGGTGCGTCCTCCCGAGGTCCATACGCACTGTGACCCCGCCCCCGCCCCCGCTCCTGCTGCTGCTGCGTCAGGTCGTCCTGCCCCTCTCCACCAGGCCAAGGCCAGGCGGGTGAGCTTTACTCAAATGCTCATACGATTAATTAGGAAAGAGAGCCATTGATGGGAGTAACGACCCGAGTGTTGCCAAAACGGTACCCGTAATGCCAGTACGTTGCCTCCGTGGGATGGAAAGAACGTATGTGGGAAACAAATAACTCGAGACAGTATTCACCCCTTACATGTAGATACCCATACCCCATCGCAGAGCAGAACACGGGTGGGATGCGCGACTCCAGGTTCGCTATCGCGATGAGGCATTATCCACCATGTCCAAGACGTCACAAATCGCATCACCTAATTAGACTGCGCCGCTATCGCCTGGACAACAGCCCCATAGCCCCAGCCGCGATGGTATCCCGCGGAAACAAGGTCAGGGTGAGCTATTAATGAAACGGGCCGTCAGCGGCGACAACCGCCCGCTCTGTCGGCTGCTCGTCCCGCTGAGCGCGACGCGGCACATCGACTCCATTAACGACGTCACTCTTCAGTCTCATTCAAGGGACAGGTACCCGCAGAGATAGGTAAGAGGACGATATCTATTCATATCGAGACCCTGAGCCGTCCTGGGCAACCCGGTATGTTTTCTTCCGCTGTGGACCGTGGGTGTTTAACCCGCGCGGACTGGACGGCCTCAAAATCAATTCGCTCAGGCTGGGCATGAGCAACGATGGGTACCAGCCAGGAACATCGACAACGAGTTGCCCAGTACCGTTTCTACCGTTTCGCTTCAAAACTCCAGCCTCGACCAAAACCACGCGGGGGTTTTCTTCGTACTCGTTACATGAACGAAGTCGGTTGTCACCCCCATGGAATATCAATAAATACGCGCCTCCGTTTCGGAATCCCGCTGCATCTTGAAGACAAAAAAAAAGCTCGCTCGTCACATGGGCTGCCAGCGATGCCCCCCTGAACAAGGATCGGGGGAGCCCCCCCTGCTCTTGCCTGTCTGTGAGAGAAGCCTGCGTGTTTTATTTTATGACTTTCCATGGATCCTTTTGCGAATGTTTGCATGGAGATGCCCGACGCAGGGGATGGTGCGGGCATCAAATCTCAATGGGGAAGGTATCCGGTCCTCGTGATGGCCAAGGGTGGGAAGTAAGAGGCAAGCTTTCAGCATGCCTCGCAAGCATCTGCATCTATTTCCTCCAGATGCTCTAACAGAACTCGTAATTCTACCCCAGTCCTTTATAAATCCGTCGATTGCCCAATGAGGGAGGCCAATTGCCAGCTTCCGCACGGCCCCTCCACGTACATACATTCCAGACACCCCAGTCCAGTCGGTGCCACCAATATACTCCGTACCCCGGTGATGATCGGACACACCTTCCAGGGCCTCACCGCCTGCAGAGCATCACGAGAGCATGCGTGAGACTGTGGGACATGAACAATATGACCAATACCATCTAGAAGCAGATGCCTGCCTTTTTGTCTAGCGGTCAACTGCTCAACAATACGCTCCCCCCCCCCC
>ONZQ02000002.1:1139966-1181952 GCA_900312665.1 Cephalotrichum gorgonifer
ACCCCACTACCCCCCATATGGCCGACATAGCAGCCTCACTTGATGGAAGGCCCCCACCCCCTCAGCAGACAAGAGCAATCCGGGAACAGCAGCGGTGAGGTGACATGGATCGACTCCGTTGGGGGTATTGTCTGTGCTCGATGCCCTTGACGGATTCGTTTCCCATTTTGAGGACCGGATTTGGAGGCACGCTGGTCCATCTCAACGTTCTGAGCAGCGAGGTCCAAAGGGAGTAGCGAGCCTGAAGACACAGGCTACACATAAGCTCTACATGTATGCAGGGGTCTTTTACTAAATCTCGTTTCATTCATATTTCAATCTGACACTTTTCGACTTTTGAAACTCGTTGTTCATACCAGTGTAATAACCTCCTCGCCCCCGATATGGCTATGTGAAAGCAAAAAGATAAAAAAAGCAACCTAGAGCTGCGAGTACTTCTTGAAGGTGTTGATCAAGCTGCCAGTCGAAGAATCGTGGCCCTCGACATCACCGGCCTGGTCGAGCTCCCTGCAAAGAAGAAAAAAAAACCAGCGTCAGTAACTTGTCCCGGCGGAGAAACAGGGGAAAAGGAAACTTACCCAAGAATCTTCTTGGCGAGGACCTTGCCGAGCTCAACACCCCACTGGTCGAACGAGTTGATGTCCCAGATGGCACCCTCCGTGAACGTGAGGTGCTCGTAGTACACAATCAGGGCACCCAGCTCCCTGGGGCCGATGGTGCCGCCGACGAGGATGCTCGTCGTGGGGCGGTTGCCGAGGAAGACCTTGTGGGGCACGAGGTCGGCGGGGGCGCCTTCGGCGCGGACCTCGTCGGCCGTCTTGCCGACCATGAGGGCCTCGGCCTGGGCGAAGTAGTTGGACGCAAGCATCTTCTGGTGGACGTTGTGGGAGATGGGGTTGTGCGACTTGGCGGCGAGGATGAAGTCGGTGGGGATGAGCTTGGTGCCCTGGTGGACGAGCTGGAAGAAGGAGTGCTGGGCGTTGGTGCAGGGCTCGCCGAACAGGATGGGGCCTGGGTTGGTGTTCTAGTTAGCATTGGTCGCCCCGGCGGGGGAGGAGGAGGAAGGGGGGGGGAAGGGGGGGGGGGGCTTCGCGGTGGAAGTGAACCACATACCAGTGGTGTACTTGGCGGGGGAGCCGTCGGAGGTGATGGACTTTCCGTTAGACTCCATGGAGAGCTGCTGGAGGTAGGCGGGGAACCGGTGAAGGTATTGGTCGAAGCTAAATCCCCGGTCAGCGCATCTCTCCTCTCTTCCCCTCTTCCTTCCCCACTCGAACGATCGGGGTTCTACCTACGGAGCAACGAGGTGCGTCTGCGCCTGGAAGAAGTTGGAGTACCACACGCTCAGCAGGCCGCCGAGGACGGGGATGTTCTCCCGGAGGGGCGTCTCCCTGAAGTGCTTGTCCATCTCGTGCGCGCCGGACAGGAACTGGTGGAAGTTCTCGTAGCCGACGTAGAGGGCGACGCTGAGGCCGATGGCGCTCCACACGGAGTACCGGCCGCCGACCCAGCTCTCGAAGCCGAACATGTTCTTGGCGTCGATGCCGAACTTGGTCACCTCCGACTCGTTGGTGGAGAGGGCCACGAAGTGCTTCGCGATCGAGCCCTGGCCTCCCGTCTTCTCGAGGAACCACGCCTTGGCGGTGTTGGCGTTGGTGACCGTCTCGGCCGTGGTGAAGGTCTTGGAGGCGATGAGGAAGAGGGTGGTCTCCGGGTCCGAGGCGGCGAGGGCCTCGGCCATGTGGGTACCGTCGATGTTGGAGACGAAGTGGAGGGTCATGTCGCGGTCGCCATAGTGCTTAAGGGCCTCGGTGACCATGACGGGGCCACTGTGAGGGGGGGGAAGAAGAGGATGGTGTTAGAATCTAGATAGACATAGAGAGAGACCAAGGGAAGGGAAGAAGAGTAACAAGGACAAAAAGGGACTTACAGGTCAGACCCGCCGATGCCGACGTTGATGATGGTGGTCAGCTTCTTCCCCGTGTATCCCTTCCACTCCCCGCTCCGGACCTGGTCCGAGAACTCCTTCATGTGCTCCAGGACGTCATTCACGCCGCCGGGGACGTTCATGACGTCGACGCCGTCGACCTTCATGTCCCAGCCGCCGACGTTCCTCAGGGCGGGGTGGTAGACGGCGCGGTTCTCGGTGAAGTTGATCTTCTCGCCCTTGAACATGGCCTCGCGCTTGGCCTCGACGCCGGCCTGCTCGGCCAGCTTGACGAGAAGGTCCAGCGTCTCGTCCGTGAGGAAGTTCTTGGAGAAGTCGAAGAGGATCTCGGCGCCGGCGCCGGGGGCGAAGGTGCGGCTGAACTTGGAGAAGCGCTCAGGGTCCGAGCCGAAGGCCTCCTTGAGGACAAAGGTCTTGCCTACGGTGTCGCGGTGGGCCTGGAGCTCGGCCCAGGCGGGGTGGGTGTTTGCGGGAGCCATTTTTGCGGCGGGCTTTTTTGTGAGTTCTTCTTCGGTGGGAGAAGATGAATTGGGGGGGTTTCTGGGTTGGGGGGAAAGGCTGGGAAGGTGTAAGGAGGGTGGAGATGGGGAGATGTCAGGGTCGAAATATGAGGTCAAGTCGAAGCGAGTGGGTTTGTTTGGGTGGGGTGAGGGGGACCTGGGCGACAATGGGGTACTTATGGAGCTTCCGACAGCAACTGCGGGATTTGCGAGCCCGATTTAGGAAACCGACTCGTCGGGTTTGGTTGGCCCACTACGGATTATTGGAGTGGGTAGGATAATTGGGTTCGGACTGGGTCGCTTGGACTACGGGTATGGTATGTGCGAGTAGTACGAGCGAACGAGTAAGAGTCTTGATATCCGCGGAATTGGAGAAGGAGCTATTCTAGATTCAGTGGGGGCGGGAGTTGTGTGACGGAGCAGGAACATGAGCTTGAGTGGGGGAAAAGAAAGGGGAGGAGGGGGGGAGAAGCGGCAGGGCGGCGGGTAGACAGGTGGATGGGGTGAGACAGATGTGGTGGTGGTGGTGGATGGAAGGAGCGGCGGTTAGATGATTTGTTGGAACTTGAAGCTCGTGATGTGCAACATCTTACCTCCTAGTCTTGAGCCGGTTAGACCTCGTATACAACGAGGTACGACTACGAGTGGTTAGGGCCATGTACTTTCTTTGCATATGCGCGCCCGAATGGATCCCATCCCCTCCAACCGCACTAATACAAGACATCCGGGTCGAAGCATGCTTCCAGTAGCTTGCCGGGAGATGCGGAGCTGAGACGAACAAATGCCGGCTATTTCCATGGTGGCAAAGCTAACTAAGCCCCGGGCTAGTGATACAAAGTCTGAGTGTAAAGCTGGGCGCGCGCGAAGTCGGCCGAAGCGGCGGACGGGCAGGTGGAGGAGGGGCAATGGAAACGGGCAATGGAAACGGGCAATGGAAAATAGCTTATGGTACGCGGGGCAGGAAACAGGTGAGGTGAGGGGCAGACTAGAACACGGCCAACAGACAGACAGGCGGGGCAACAGGAAGGAGGGGCAGGAGGGGTAAAAAAAAATAATATGTAATACCCAATACCCACCATCCGAACCACGTTGTTGTCCGGCGGATTTGAACGGACAAGCCGACAACGGCCAGGGCACGCCGATGAGGGCCACCGTGATTCCTCATTCCGGACGGACATTGCACGTACTTTGGTGACAGAAATTGTGCCGAGTAACGCTTGTAATGATGATTATGATTACACGAAGTGTCATGTAGTGTACTCCTACCCATGCTCCATCAGTGTTTCTCAGATATCCATGTGACCATGATCCTAGCCTGTCCCGAAACCGATTCCTCGCTTATTTGTCCTGGTTCGAAACTCGCCCCTCCCCCACCCAGACACATTTGGATTTCCCAGACAGACAGGGGCCGGAACATGAGGATACAAATTCGTAACTACCCGTAATACAAATACGCGCACATATTTGCACATACTGGTAGCGAGGGAGCGCGTACGTTCTACACGATCTAGATCTAGATCTATCTGGCATGTCATGTCGATCCCGACGTGTTTTACATCATCGACAGTTGGTTCGAATGATCTATGCTTGTCAAATTCTGCTTAATCCGATACCGCATTGTGAGGCTCCTGACCAGCGCACTTCTCCGGCGACATGACTCCGATCATAGCATCTTTTTTTTTCTTTATCCGCCCGACCTATTTCTTCCTCCCCACTACTGCTATCAGCCGTCGCTTTCTCCCGCGGAAATACACCTCAGCAACCCCCACGACGCCGCCAGCTACGATTACTTGAAGTCCGCGGACGCTCGAGGTTGAGATATGGAAAGGCTGCAGCGTAGACGGGACATGGCAGAACTCCCAAATTTCCTATATACTTGTAGTACTCTCAATGCCCTCCTACCCATGCCGACTGTAATGCAACCGGAAGCCAGGAGGGCGCGATAATCCCGAAGACGAAGACGAGAGGTAAAGGAGAAAGGAGAAGAAAAGAAAAAAAATCGAAAATCGTCATTTTGCTTCCTGTGGAAATGACATGAATCTCTTTGTACACGTACCCCATTCTCCTGCCAAACTCCACTTTTGAGAGATGAAAGAAGACGAAAGAAAGGAGGGAGAAAAAATAAAAGAAATATTCGGAATGGAAAACTGTACTGAACCTGACCAGGCAGACAAAGATACCAAGACGCGATACAAGAGGTGGCGTGACAGGAAGACAGGTAGATGAAATTGCGGGATATTGAACCGTTAGAAGAATTGACGGGAGTGAACCCTCCTCCACCTTCATCCCGCATCGAGGGCGTAGTTCCCTGTATGTCCTGCCCGGCCCCGGTCATGGCTACCCATCATCATCACTACCCGCTACTGTTCCTTGTTCCTGACCACTGCGCCCCGCGCGTGGGAAAGAAGGCACGCCTCCTTGTCTCTTCATCGGCGGTCCTGGAGACTACCGACGAATGAGGGGTCCTTGACGCTTCCACCGGCGTCGCCGAGACCCGCGATCGGGCGGTTGTAGCTGAACCCGGCAAACTGGTTCTGCATTGTCTGAGAGAGCATGGGCCCGTCGACGTACGAGTCCTTGGGGTCTTCGTTCGTGAATTCGGGTTCGAAGTTGGTGGTGTCTAGGGCATCGGTCTGTTGGGCACGGGGGTGGTTAGCCGGGCTGGACGACGGGGGGGAAGGCAACTGGCAAGGTGGTGAAGGTGGGGCGAGGGAAGAGAGGATGGGAAGGGAGAGAGGGAAGGCGTGGTAAGGAAAGACCGATAGAAGCAAAATAAAAAAAAAAAATGACGAGGAGACTCACCACGTTGGGTTTGAAGGCGGGCTCATATTTCCGCTGCAACAACTTCCTCCAATCTATGGCGTGGAAGAACGGGTGCGCCTTGATCTCCGCCGACCCGTTCGCCCCCAGCCGCTCGCTCGGATTCCTGTTCAGTAACCTCGTGAGCAGGTCCTTAGCCGCCGACGGTACGTCGTTGGGGAAGTGTAGCGGCTCCTGCAGGATCTTCCTGTACATCTCGTTGGTGTTCTCGTCGTAGAAGGGAGGCAGACCCATCAGCATCTCGTACAGCAGGACGCCCAGCGTCCACCAGTCCACCACCTTCTGGTAGCCCTGCCCCATGAGGAGCTCGGGAGCCAAGTACTCGGGCGTCCCGCAGAAGGTGTTCGTGCGGTCCTCGTCCTTCATGTCCAACTTGCAGAGCCCGAAGTCGCATAGGGCAATATGGCCCTGGTAGTCGATGAGGATGTTCTCCGGCTTCAGATCCCTGTAGATGACGTTGAACCCGTGGAGGCACTCGAGCGCGCAGAGGAGCTCGGCCGTGTAGAACCGCGCGCGGTTGACGTCGAAGCGGCGCTCCTTTTGTAGGTGGTGGAAGAGCTCGCCGCCGTTGACGAAGGCAAGGACGAAGTAGAGCTTCTCGGGGGACTGGAAGGAGAACTTGAGGGGCACGATGAAGGGGTTGTTGATCTGCGCGAGAACGGAGCGCTCTGCGAGGGTATGGGCCACCTCGGAGCGCGAGATGATGTGGGCCTTGCGGATGGTCTTCAGGGCGTAGATACGGTGCGTGTCCTTCTTCCGCACCTGCATGACCTTGCCGAAGCTGCCCTTCCCCACGACCTTGAGGAGCTCGAAGTCGTCAATCTTTAGCTTGCCCGCCCGGATCTCGACATACTCGACGCCGATCTTCAGTCTGCCCGTACCATACTGCACGTCGACCCACTCCACGCCGCTGTGGCCGAGCGACTTGTCGGCGGCCGTCTTATCGCGATCCTTATCCTTCTTGCCAGCCTTCTGGTCGTCCGCGATGTGGGAGCGTTCCTCGAACCGCGGGTTGATGCGCACCACGCCGAGGAAGATGTCCTGACTCCGGCCGGAGCCTGGGGGCGCCATCGGGTTGCGCATGTAGAGGTGGCAGGCGAGCTCCGTCACTCTTGACACATCGAACTTGTATTGGGTGTTACCACCCGCCCACAGCGGGTTCTCGGGGGTACCGTCAACCGAGTTGACGAAGACCTGGAGCTTATCGAAGTCCAGCAGCACGTAGGGCATGTACTTGCCCGAGATGCGGCCGTGGTTCGTCGGGATCGCCGTGAAGCCGCCGCCGGAGGTTTGGGGGCGGTCTCTCCCGTTGCCGACGTAGGACCCCGAGGAGGACGTCGGCCGGACGGAGCCGGCTAGGACGTTTCCGCTCGAGAGGGAGTTTTGCGTATGAGACGAGGCGAAGACATTGCGGTGCTGCTCGGGGAGGGAGAAGCCCTGACCCTCGTGGATGGTGACGACGAGGATGCCCGGCTTGGGGGGCTTGACGACGGGTGCTTGGGACATGGATTCAGGGGCTGCAAGAGAGATTGGGGTTGTCAGTAAAAATGACTGAGCACGGGGAGAGGAGGGAAGGGAGCGGGAGTATGGAGTATGGAGGGGTGGCGTGGGCGAAACATACGAATCGTGCTCTCGCCGGGAGGTAGGACGGGATCGGGAACTGGTTGCTCTTTGTCGTCCTTGCCCGTTATCGTGGGTGTTGAGGGGGATCGGGAGAATGTGCTGGCGAGCGGACCCAGGTGGGTTTCCTTAAACTCTGGACGAATGGTTAGCAAGATCTCGGTGGAGAGTGCCAGTCCGCGGCTCCCGGACTCAGGGTGTATGGTGGGAACCAAACTTGTTGCGGGGTGGGGGGGAGGGTGATCAAAGCAAGGGTAGGGTAGCGGAGGGGAGGCAAGAGGGCCGCGTACGTACTCTTGGTAAGTTTCCAAGACATGGTTGCGTCTGGTATGGGTATCCTGGATCCTGGGGTATATGTATGGGATGTACGGGTAAGACGGGGGAAGAGCGGTCTGGTTGGATAGTTGGATAGGGGGCAGGCAGGCAAGACCGAGGCCGTCGATGGCCGTCGGTGATTCCGAAAAGGGGTGGGCCACGAGTCTTCGCGGCGATGCAGGTAAAAAAAAAACAAAGGCGATAAAAGGAGCAGTCGCTAATGGGGGTATTTCGAATGCAGGGTGGTGATCGATGATGATCTTCTTGGAGGGGGGGAAGGAAGATGAGTAAATTGAAGGGACGACGGAGGCGGAGTTGGATACAACAAGATGCCACAGAGACAGGACAGGATCCTTGGCCGCTAGTTGTGCTTGTGCGGCGGGGGTCTGTGACGGAATTCCCGAAGGTTGGTGGTTTGTGGAGGTGTCGAAGTGAGGAGGTGGTTGCCCCGCAGAAAGTCTGGCAGGGGTAGAACCGGTGGTTGGGGGCGACCGGGCCGGGTTGGTCAGCGTTGGGCTTTGGCCTTGGCTTTGGACGAGTGCACTACTTTAGTACCTGTATCACTATTACTTAGCAGCGCAGGTGCCAAAATCGGTTGCGAACGACGCGAGAGAAGGGAGAGAATGAGCCGTGCCACAGGCCACGGGCCAAAGAAGAAGAGGGAAACACACGCCTTGACCAAATAAAAGCCAGATGGCGATGGCAAGGATTCTCGTGCCTCGGGGAAATCCTGGGAAAGGGGGGGGGGAGTTCGGCGCCCAGGAAAGTTCGATTAACTCAGGGGAGTGGCTGACGGAGACGGCGGCGAATGATCCCCTGTTTCCAGTTCTGGATCGTGCAAATGGAGGGAGGCTTGACGGATGGTGGAGCGGGGCACGAAGACGGAAATAGTGGGGGTGGACAAAGTACTCGTACTCCATACGTTGCCACAGACGAGTGTGTGTACGAGTATGAATACATGTACGAACGAACGAACAAGTATGAGGCGAGGAATAATAATACGGTACATGACTTAATTCAACTCTAGAAATATTCGGCACAGTAAGGTAATATTAACGGATAACAGGCCGGACCTCACTTTCCCATGTTCCAGAAATCGACAAGGTGGGATTGGGTCGATCTTTTGCCTCTCGGATCGATATATTTTATTTTGTTCACCTATCCCTCCGTCTCAATGGTTACCGCGGGGCGGGCGGCCGTTCGTTGTCCGCTTGCTTATCAGGTAGGGTCGCGGGGTAAAGCCCTCCTCAACATTGCGTTGTCTCTTTTTCACCTTACCGGCGCCCGAGGGCCACTACGAGTACTTGTATGAGTAGAAGTAGATGCGGGGTACAGCTACCATTCTGATGCTGTCGGCATACAATCCACGGCTCAGTCAGGATGGAATGGAAGTCACTCGATGCCTTGGAAATGGCAGCCGACCAACCGTATTACGTCAAAAAGAATCCATTGTCTCAAAATAATATTAATGCAACCGCTATAAGTACTCGTCCGTCAGGTCTGGCATAGCCTCGACACCCTCGGGCTGTGCAGTGCGTTTGTCTCTCCAATCCATGAGAGCCAGCCAGCCACTAGAGCTTGTACTCGTAATACCATACGAGTACATGAAACCCCGTTAGCTTCGGACAATGAGGGAATGAAGCCGACATCGAGGGCGCTAGAGCCCGCCTGTGGCGCCAACCGCCCGCTATCTACCTACCTGTATCAGCCAAAGGCGGCCGAAGGACGTATTGCAAGTACGGTCCTAGCCCAGTACGCTGCTCTAATTATTCGTACCGTGATCTCCTTCGCCGGCCCGTTTCAGTAAAGCCAAGGGTGGCACCACGGTGCTTGCTTGCGTGTTCACTGCCGGATGGAGCTTTATTAGCAACTTGTCGCGTTCATCCGTGGCATGGTTCGCATCATATGCTTTGTGGATGACTATCTTTTCAAACTTCTATGTTTACATCCGATCCTCATATCCAAGCCAGGCGGGCTTTATGAGAGACCCTCGCATCCCATACCCGATTCCAAAATGATATCACCATGCCCTGCGCCCCACCGTTTTCCCGTTGCCCCCTTTGGCTGGGGCAAAGCAGTTCCGTTCAGCGAGCCGCCTGGATCGGGCCCCTGCATTATTATACGGGTCATCAGTTGAAGTTGCGCACAGACATCTGCCCGTTCAAGTAAGGACGGATGGCTGAGGCATTCAGCTTTGTTGAAGGACGGGAGGGCAGACAGCCGCAAAATACTGGCTGAGATCAATCGATACGAGAGATGCCTCGTATCCATGTGCGCCCAGAGCTGCATGTCATCCATTTAGCCGACGCCGGGAATACCGCACACTTGGGTACGTGGATGAGTTTGACTCGTGCTGCCGAGAGTGCTTGGGCTGCTAAAGATAGAACACGGGGCGTTTTGCTGTCCAGGTAACCGCTCAGAGTGAGTGGGGGAGCCTCAGCATTTAAGGGGAAGTGGAAGTGAAGATGTGGTTTAAATCGTCTTTTATTGACGCCATCTATGAGTATATCCAACTTTCACCATCTACTTCAGCTGCCGAAAAGAGGTGTGGGTGGGACCTAGGAATGTGGTCGTGTATGGAGGCGCCACAGAATCGGTAGGATGGGGGTGGTACTGGAATTCGTCCTATAGCGGAGGAAGGAGCATATTTGTAAAGGATCAGACGGCAAACTATAGATCTGGAGCCTCGATTAAAATTAGGAACCAAGTCATGAATGGAGGAGGGGGAATCTGGGGACGGCGCAAAAAAGAGCGAGCGTTGGAGGGGCAGCATATCCCGGCCCAACTCGGGCAAAAATAAAAGTCGACAATGACAGGATTCGAACCTGTGCGTCCGAAGACATCAGCTCAGCTCGATAATTCGAGGCTGACCCATTAACCACTCTGGCACATTGCCTTGGGTGTACTGCCTATCCATTGCGGATATGAACTCAGTGGTTAAGCGCCATGCCCCACCTCCCAAACAGGGTCGAACCGCCACCTTCGTTGTCATGGTCAAGCAGACAGGACATAACTTTGTCAAATCGACCAAGGGAAATTGGCTCGTCGTTGATATGGTGTTGATATTGACTTCATCTGTTCTATTATGGACGAAAATGAAGGTGTAACATACCCGCCGCATGTTCAAGAAAGGGGGGCCCTGCCCTTTTGCACCCACTTGTTTCGTCGTTCCCAAAGCGGCGTCTTCCCCCGGTGCCGGCGAGCCGATTTTACGTTGGCGCGCTCAGCTGTGGTTCACTCGGCCGATTCTTGGCCGTCTCACATCCCCGAGGCCCCCGTTTGACATGCACTTGACACCCGAGAAGGTTGCAGCAGGGGTTAAGGGGTGGTATTCACGTCGCCAGACGTCGCGCTACGCTCGAGCAAAATCGTAGACTCAGGGCGAATGCCAAGGCTTGATTCGCTTCATGTCAATCCGGGAGTTCGTCAGGGGAGATCGTGAGGGATCTTCAAAACCTCCCCCGCTACATCAGAGCGTATTTAAGAGAGGCCCAACACCTCACCCTTGAGCACGATATGAACTCGGTGACTTCTCACTTGCCCCCGCCCCCCGTAAATTGACGATCCTTATCCCATACAACCCTCGCCGCCTTCCCTAAATAGCATCCATTTGGTCTCATCTCAATTCGACGACACACATACCTGTCACCATGCGCTCAATACTTCTACTTGCGGCTGGTGCCGGCGCCGCCCTCGGAGGTAAGCAGGCTCCTTAACCGGTGGAAATTTGACGCAGAACGACGACTAACTCGCCGACAGGACCCCTCGCCTCCCGCCAAGCAGGTGCGTGTTTCGTCATCGGTAGCGAAACCCTCCCCGAGTCCGTCATTTCCACCGTCTCCAGCATCCAGAACTCCATCACCTGCGACACCTCAGTACAAACCCTCTCCGGGGTCCCAGACGTCACCTCCGGATCTGTGTCCTTCTCCTCCGTCAACTTTGCCGACTCGGACCTCTCGCCGTTACAGTTCGCCCTCACCACGTTTGCGAGCAGCGATCCACTAGCCGACACTGACCTCCAGACCTTCGAGGACACGTTGAACGTGTACCTTGCTACCGAGGCGGGGATCCGGTCGGTGGGTGGCGGGCTAGCTATCAAGGTGCCAAAGTTCTTCCTCGAGTTTCAGGTCTCCAGAATTAGGATCGCGCAGGGGAATGCGCCGACGGAGGCGGGGCTGCAGGTTGACCACTTGCTGGGAAAGGTGCTGAAGAATGGTGCCGGAGAGGACCAGGCGCTTCTGGATCAGGTGACGGCGTTAGCAGCGCAGCTATCTTGAGAGAGGGTCTGTGGGAGAGTGAGCGGAATAGCACCGAGTGGTAGTGAGCGGCTATGAACAGGACAGAGACATGTACGACATTGTGTTAGAGCATAGCATTCGAGTTTGATGAGTGCAATTTGCATACTAGCGAGCAAAGTGATCAGAGATACAGACCCCGTGGCATAGGAGGCTTATGTGACTGCGAGGCCCTTTTTTCCGAGAATGGTACAGCATGATGCTACAGCGTGGATTTATGGCGGAAGCATATACTGGCTTTGGGGACAATGCCGAAGGGTTGCTGGTATCCAGTCGAGATGGTTCGTTTTCCTCCACGCTTTGAACAGAGTGGCTAGTAGACATGTCGCCTCATGGACATGCCCTTGCCAGTGTTTTCTATCCGGAGCTTGAAGCTTCAGTATACCTGAGGGCTTGTACCATTCCCTGTGTAGGGTCCACTGTGTTTGTCCGTTTGTGAGCATCCGCTCGTTGTTGGGATGGAGAGCAAGGGTCATTTCTGGGGTGCTGGATATTGATGAAGACATAGTAGGTGGGTGTATGTCAGGAAGAATACCATACCAAAGGGTGTGCCTCTCATCCTCGCTAGCGTGGTAGTCATTTCACCCTCCTTGTGAGATTTCGTTTACATCTAGATCCCACAAACCTTTGGTCGAACCTCTCGCCGTGCCCCAGGATGTGCCAACATAAGGAGTAATATGTACAGGGATGAAAGTCCAAGTCTCAAGTTACTCTAACAACTTGTCTATCAGAGTCGGCTTAGCACATCCGCAGGACCACGTTTAGGTAGATTATACTTACATCTTGATTTCGGTGGATATCTTATGTAGGTTTTAACTGCTTCCTGGTTCACTTGGCGATCGTGAGTCTTCAAGGCGAGATTAGCATTACTGGGGCAGGCTAGCCAATGCATAGGGTCGCCCCTTTCTAGTAGTTCCGTTGCGGCCACTATGTGACTTGTCCCGTTCATATTTAGGATCCCTGGAAGTTGTAGAGATCGTCCCGGACGCCGTTTTCATGTTCCATCTCAGATTGAGTGACATTATTTGTAAACGTCGAATCTGGAAGAGCTTGTCATATAGCAGGCAGACTGGCGACTCGTGTGCTCGCGGCCGCCGGTTGAACCGTGGGCATCGTAGGGGGAGAGTACCACTTCAGATCGATGCTCATTCGACTTTATTCACGGCTGCCCTTATCCCTCTCTCGTGGAACTGGTGTCGTCTCGTCTTCACCTCCATCTCACTCACTTTATGGCACCTTATTAAAATCCCACTACTACTATAGGAACGACCTCCCAGCCAAAGGACCGATTGTTGGTGAGTACAACTGCTGTTTGTAAATATGTCTATGCGTGGTATCTACAATATGACTTCCTCTTTCTTCCAAACGCCGACACCCAGATGATGCCACTCCGGACGCGAAAAACTGATCACACTACTACTTCTTACGAGCCACAATAAAAGACGACAGGTCCTTGCCCTTGGACCCATGCTTCTCTGTCTCGAAAATATCAAATCCAGCAGCGCGAATCTGATCACTCAGCGCAATCTCCGGGAGAATAGACAGGCGTTGGGATTTGTTGACTAGCTGTATAACGGGACGAACGATTCGCAGGAGAATGTTCTTCTCTTTCGGGTAGGGAGTCTTGATGATGAGCAGGCCCCCATTCCCAAGCAGCAAATGAATTTCTCGCAGAGTGCCGGGGATGTCGGGAACCTGATGAAGATAGTTAAACCCTAGGATGGCGGTGAATCGCGCCGGTTCGCCTGCTAGAACCTCGACCGTCGCCGTCCGGAAGGACAAGGAGGATGGCGCATCCGCTGCCTCGATCTTATCAGTAGCAGCCTTGATCACCTCGGGGGAGGTGTCGGTGCCTAGGTAGCTCTGCACTCCGGGAGCGAGTCGGAGGGCCGAGGTCCCTGTTCCGCAGCCTAGCTCTAGGACATTGTCGGTTGGCTTTAGGAAGGTGGCGGTTCGGTCGATAGTGTGCTGGTAACTAGCCTCATCAGATATAGAGCTCTTGGAATTAGGCTTGAGCTTTTTGCTCCAGAAGCGGGCGCCGCTGCCGAAACCCATGGTGAGCTTGTAGTAGGTCGGAAGGAGTAACGCTGGAGGGATGTGGTTGGTGTAATGCGGTCGGTGTATGTGGTAGCTAAGTGCAATGCTAGGAAGAACCGGGAGGGGGATAGAGGTCGTGCAGGTGAGTAGTATACATATATACGCACTACACACAGGAACACAGGCACATATTTATTCATATTCGTTTTGTGTGGTGAGAACGACAACATGCGCGTGAGGATGTCGAAGTGGGTGTGCGGGAGTGGGCGTGTGAGAGTGGGCGTGTGCCGTGTGACCACGCTCTCATTCAAGGGTATCATGAGACCCTCGGCACTGTGGCCGAACCGATCATGGAACACACATACATTCCGCACCTAGAACTATGTCATTTAAAGGCAGCCAATATTTAAGATGAGGGTGCTCCAATATGGTCATGTTATACTGAGGACTGATGAGCCATGCAGCTACTTCGGTGCACAGCGCTGGTCCTATGACACTCCCACCCAATGCCGGCTGTTTTAAGTACCCGCCTCACCCTCGATAGTCTGCTCCTCAGCACCCGATTGCCCCGTCACCTGCGGTATGGGATGGAATTTCAGAAAATCAAGCATCGTGACGTGATGAACCGATAGTCGTCGTTAGTGCCAACCCAGTCTCCATATCCCGACATGACACTCCCGGGGCTTGAAGAACCGAGGAAGAGTACAAAGTGTTTTTTTCTGGCAACACGGAAACTAGACCTTCATTTTGCGGAAGGAGCCTTAGACTTCGATACATATATCCAACCAGCCTACGGCCGGCGGATGCGTCTTGAGTCCGAGGCACAGGTGTACCTCCCTGAGCTGGTCAGGTATGGCGTCGAGGTTATTCCTGGTCTCCCATGAGATCCACCTGTCATCAGCAGGCGCCCCGAGCCCAGCCTTCCTTTTCAATAGGCTCACTCCACCTCAATAACATTCCCCATATCGTCCATTTGCACCGTGGTCTCCTTCCTTGGATTCTTCGATCGAAGATTCCCGACAACTGCTCGAGCATCTTCCCCGCCGCCTCCGGGAAGAAGAAATATATCAGTATACTCTCGACTACGATCCAGATGATATAGACGAGATACAGCCTCCGCCCAATCTCGATCACCACGGATATCCCGAATATATTCACGATCATGGCGATATTCACGAGGAGTCGCTTCAGCGATGTCCCCTTGCCCGTGCTCGGTTTTCCAGGGACTTAGCCACGTACAGGGTCTGGCAGGGCGTCATATCCGAAGAGAAGTAGATCCCGTAGAGGTAAAGCGAGACGATAACGCCGTAGGCTAGGTTCTTATTGCCTGTGCACTCGGCTGTGAATGCATTCAGGGAGGTGAAGAAGAAGCAGGGCCGCTCAGGGAGCCCATAATCGTGGGGAAGCGATCGACCCTGTCGAGGAAGGTGGCGCCTACGACGGCTGCAATGAAGCAGACTAGAGGGTTTCCTGCGTTTATCAGGGGTTGTGTATTTGTGTCCTTGATGTCGGTGTTGTTCATCATTTGCGCCTGACAGAACGGGCGAAACAGGCAGATTATCTTGGTAAGACAGGAGGTCCCTAGAAAAATAGGCCCATGAGAGTCTGCGAGGATGGCGAGGCCTCTTCTGACGGTTCTTGGATATCAACAAGCAGGGAGACTCGGGGAAGAAGAGGACGGACTGTGGGGATGCGCCACGACCAGGCGTTGTCAAGTCAGGAGGGCCAGTATTGGTTGTTTGCTGAGTTGGAAATGGATATGAGGGTAGGGGGAGGGAGGAGCGCGTACGGCTTGGTTTCGAAGGTGCACCAGCCGGTTAGGGTGTTACCGATCCACCTGTTCTGATGTTAGTTCATCCTACTCACTCAGTCAGGATTCAGGCCCAGGTCATACCAGAAGTCGCTATACCTATATGGCTGGTTAGCACTATTCCGCGATGTGAAGAACAAGTGCTATCTAGGGTTTGGTGAACGAGCGGGCGTTCATATCCCCGCCATAAGACCTCTATACGCCGGATAAGCATCTCTACCGCATAAGCGGGCCTAACTAAGATGACTGTAGATATAATAATGGCAATGCAATGCTGATTAGCACACATACTCAGGTGGTCTTTAAGGCATAAGAATGAGATTAAGTTCAATGACAAAGCAACAGTTGGCACGTCTCTCTAGAGGTCCTTTTTCTACCACCCGAATAACGGTGTTCTATGCTCGGCCCATTCATGGACTACGCATCCCATGCCCATCTCACTCACCTGTGCCACCTACACGTAGGCAGTACATTCCAGAGGTATCAGAGCCTCATCATGCCAATGTTAGGCCGTTTGGAATGCAGCACAATGAGCCTCGAGCTAAATTCCCTGGACGGTTGGAGTCGAGGCTCAAGGTGCGAGATAGCAATATCAAAGTATTTGGGCACGTCATGCCGTAATCATTGTACCCTCAGGTAGCATGCCAGAGTGGTTAATGGGTGGGACTTGAATACATCAACCATATCCCATGGCTTCGGCCGCGTAGGTTCGAACCCTACTGCTATCGTTTAATTTTTTACCAAAATCCTTTAACTTTGTTGATAGCCTTGGCACTTGTCCTATTATTTTCTTTAACTGCTGTTCAATTTTCCAATGGAGAAAGGTGAGTGCCATGGCCCGAGTAATCACGATAGCCCGAAAGACACTAGGGTATTAGGCGGTTTCTTACTAATACATGAAGTTGACCATGTTCCTAGTCTTAGTGTTGACTTAGGGGAAAGCTGAGAGCGTGGGTATGTCAAGGTGGGATGGGATGGTTGTAGTCCTCTCCAGCGGGAGCGTCTCGAGACTACCGAGGTATGTCTCTGGCTGGATGTCAGGGTGACAGCCAATGTCAAGAGCACACTGATGCTCAAGATCAAAGTCATCCAGAGTATTATGGCCGGATATGGTTGATGTCATCCTCACCTGGCCACTTGTACCTTTTGGATCTCAGCCATAGTGATATGAGCTGGGGCTTCCAGTTTCTCGTCTCTCTCCACCGTTAAAAATGGAACGTTGGGAATAGAGGCAATTCGTCTTCTGGAGTATGAGGTATGAGGTTTGGCTACTTGAAAGAGGAGAGAGGCTGGGTATTTATCGAAACATCACCTGGCATAACTTAGAACGGACTGGTCAGTTTCAATGGTGAAAGGGGTGAATTTATAAGGACGAAGCTTGTGTCTAAGACTTTTGTGTGGTGACAAGAAGGAAGACAGGCAGTGTAGTGTTAGGATTCAGACACCTTGATCAACAGAAGGCCGTTCATGGTCGGTTGTGGTAATGAAGGAGAGGCCCTGCAGGCAAGCAAGCTTCAAATCAGGACACACCTTCCGGGATACTTCATTCCGGTAGTCGTAAGTGCCGCATTTGGACTTCAAAGGGGAGTGTAGTGAATATTTCTAGTAACTGCATGGGTTCTTATTCTTCGGGTCGTGACTAAAAATATAGAGTTTGCTTTAGGTCGGCACCTATTAGAATTGTTCATGCTTGTTATCAACTCGACCCTTGTCGATCGAGTGATTCGCGAATAGGAAAGAAAGGCGGGTAGGAGGTTCGGAAAGGTAGGGCTGTCCGTCCATCCCAAGAAACGGCAGCACCCGCTCGGGGAATTATTCGGGGATGTAATAAGTGAACTGGACCAATAGCGCCCCTTAAGGAGGTGTTACGAGTCCAAGCACAAGTACAGGTACAGATTGTTGTTTAGCGTGCAAGTGACCCGATAAGGGTGGTTCCAATCTGCTGGGATGCGGGGGTCTCGGTCTAGTTCGTCTTGTTCTTGGAAGCGGATGAGCGTGAAATGTTACGTTGCTGTTCCACCCTCCGGCTCCGGTATCCCCGGCCTAGGAGGGCCGCCCGCCCACCCCTGATTGAAGTGCAGTGGGCGGTATGGCCACTAGTTCGGGCTGGAATTACCACGAGGATGGCTGAGCATGTCTCCGCCATAATAATAAGTGGGTCATCGAGGCTGGTTAGTCCACACCGAGTATCCGTATTTACATGCAGCACGCCGAACTTGTATGTATTATTATCCGCAGCCGACCCGGGCCACCAGAGATTCTGAACTCATGAAGTGGAAGGGTGAGGAGATGGATGTTGATCAGACCCATCAATCCCGCGGGAGTGGACCAATACCTTCCCATCAGCAGTGGGTGTCGGTCGTGGAATGAGAATTCGATACGCTTTAATATTTGTGTATTTTCCTCTGTCAACACCGAGCACTACTTGTACTGGTACCTGGAATGAGTACTCGTACGAGACAGGCTATCAATGCAATACTATGACTACAAGTACAGTGGTTTCCCCGCCTGTCTCCGCCTATGGGTGGGGTCATCTCCGCACAGTCAGTGGGGCGAGACCCTCCATGCCCCTCTTCATTCGGGGAGTGAGGGGCATTTCCCTGTAACGTGATAACTATAGCTCCAGGGGTTTTTTGACCCGATCCCCGAACCTCCATACATAAGACCCCCGGAGCGGACAGCTAGCTCCATGGAGAAAAAAAAATATATTGATTGCCCTCCATCTCGCTTTGTGCACTCTTGCTCGTACTCGTACTTAGACCTGCGACAACCCGATACCCGGTGCTTCCTCAATACGACGTACGACGCGCGACCTACAACACACCTTACTTGTCTCCGGGGACCTTGCTCCCCCCCTTTACCTCCATAATGTCGTGCCCCGAAACCAAACCCGACTGGAACAACCCCCTCGTCATCCACCGAAACACCCTCCCGACCCGAGCCCACTTCTTCTCCTACACCGACGAGGACAAGGCCCTGGCCCGCGACCGCGAGCAGAGCGAGTACCACTCCCTCAACGGCGTCTGGCAGTTCCGCCACGATGCATCCCCCCTCGAGGCCCCCACCTGGGAGAGCCAGGACCCCCTGACCTGGGATAGCGTCAAGGTCCCCGGCATGTGGCAGCTCCAGGGTTACGGCCGCCCGCTGTATACCAACGTCAACTACCCCTTCCCCGTCGACCCTCCCCACGTCCCCGTCATAAACCAGACTGGCTCATACTGGCGGAGGTTCACTGTGCCTGAGGAGTGGAAGGCTCACGGCCACCAGATCCGGCTCCGCTTCGAGGGCGTGGACAGTGCGTTCCATGTCTGGATTAATGGCGAGGAGGTCGGGTACAGCCAGGGGAGCCGGAACGCTCACGAGTTTGATATCACGACTTTCCTGAAAGGGTCGGGAGAGGTAGACACTGTCGCGGTTCGAGTCTACGAGTTCTGCGATGGGTCGTATATTGAGAGGCAGGATCAGTGGTTGCTGTCCGGCATCTTCAGGGATGTGTACCTCATTTCCCTTCCACTGAGCGCCATCACCGACTTCAGCACCGTTCCCGAGATCGACGACTCCTTCACCAAGGCCACGCTCCGGACTAGCGTGAAGATCCAGGGCGATGCGCAGGGCCCGGTGGCCCTCAAGCTCCGCGGACCTGACGGCGCCGTCATCAAGGAGGACAGCTTCCAGCCCTCCGAGTCGAGCGCTATCGCCGTGGAGGGGGACCAGCTGAAGCTGTGGTCTGCCGAGGACCCTGTTCTCTACACTCTGACGCTATCCTACAACGGCCGCGTCATCTGCCACCGGATAGGCTTCCGGCGCATCGAGCTAAAGGACGCCAAAATGCTGGTCAACGGGAAGCCCATCATCTTCTACGGTGTCAACAGGCACGAGCACCACCCCGAGCACGGCCGCGCTGTCCCCTACGAATACATGCGCGCCGATCTTCTGCTCATGAAGAGCCACAACATCAACGCCCTCCGCTGCTCTCACCAGCCCAACGATCCCCGCCTTTACGAGGTTGCCGACGAGCTGGGTCTGTACGTCATCGCAGAGGCTGACCTGGAGAGCCACGGTTTCACCACGGTAGAGAACCCGAACATACAAAACCGGGAGAGCCTGGATGACGAGCAGATCATCAGGGCGGCCTATGATCTGGCAGCGAAGTGGGTTGCTGATAACCCTGACTGGAGGGAGCAGCACCTCGACCGCGCCGAGCAGCTCGTCGAAAGGTTCAAGAATTACACGTCAGTGGTGATCTGGTCCCTGGGGAACGAGGCCGCATACGGGAGGAATCACGTGGATATGTCCAACTGGATCAAGAAGACGGACCCGAGCCGGCTGATTCACTACGAGGGCGATTTCCACGCCAAGACGGCGGATATGTACAGCGCCATGTACTACCCCGTCGACGTGCTGAAGAAGCACTCTGCTGACAGGCCTGACAAGCCCATGATCCTGTGCGAGTATGGACACGCCATGGGAAATGGGCCTGGCGGGCTGAAGGACTACATCGAGGCGTACCGGAGTGAGGAGAGGCTGCAGGGTGGGTTCATCTGGGAGTGGTCCAACCACGGTCTGCTGAAGAAGGAGGGGACGAGGTCGTTCTATGCGTACGGTGGTGACTTTGGGGATTACCCCAATGATGGGGACTTCGTGATGGATGGGCTCTTGTTCTCGGACCATACGCCTACACCAGGCTTGGTGGAGTATAAGAAGGCTATCGAGCCAGTGACGGTCAGGGCCGTGGATGGGAAGTTGGAGGTGACGAACCACTACGACTTCGTTGGCCTTGAACATCTTGAGGCATCTTGGCACTTGACGAGTGAGAAGGGGAATGGGGAGGCCACGGGCCTTGAGTTGCCTGTGGTGAAGGCGGGCGAGAGCCAGCTTATGGACTCCCCCGTGCCACTGACCCAGGGTTCCGAGGCCGCTTGGCTCACCATCAACTTCTGCCTCAAGAATGACACCGCGTGGGCGAAGAAGGGCCATGAGATCGCCTGGGCCCAGATCCCGCTGTTCAACCCTGAGGTCGTCGCCGTCCCGGCTGCGCCCAAGCCCTCTGGGGCCCTGACCGTCCGACAGGCTCCCGGCCGCCTCGTCATCGAGGACGCGTCCGCCAACTCGACCCTGACCTTCGACTGTGTGAGGGGTGGCCTGCAGTGGGTCGCCGCCGGCTCCAAGGTCCTCACCCGCGGCCCGGAGCTGGGCATCTACCGCGCTCAGACGCAGAACGACTCCGGCTTCGGCGGGGACGGCAAGGCGTGGGATAAGCTGTACCTCAACGCTGCTAGCATGCACGTCCGTGGTGTCAAGTGGGAGGTCAACGGAGACGCTGTGACGGTCACGGCCGAGGTGCGTGTCGCGCCGCCGGTGCTAGAGTGGGCGTGTAACGCGGTAATGACGTATACCGTCACGGCCGCCGAGGTGCGGGTGCACGTCAAGGGTGACTTCTCGGGGAGGCACCCGGAGTACGTCCCCCGCCTGGGCCTAACCATGGGGATGCCCAAGGCGTATAACCGGGCTGCGTGGTTCGGACCTGGTCCTGGGGAGTCGTACCGGGACTCGAAGCAGGCGGCGAGGTTCGGCGTGTGGGCTGCGGATGTGGAGGAGCTCGAGACCAAGTACGAGTTCCCCCAGGAGAACGGAAACCGGACGGATGTGAGGTGGGCGAGGTTTGAGTCGAAGGAGGACGACGTGAAGCTGGAGGCTAGGATGGAGACGCCCTTCAACTTCTCGCTGAGGAGGCATACGCTGGATGCGCTGGATAAGGCGAGGCACCCGTATGAGCTGGCCGAGGCGGATGAGAGCGTGTTGAACATTGACTATGTGCAGCATGGTCTGGGGTCTGGGAGCTGCGGACCGCCGCCGTTTGAGGCAGATAGGTTGGTTGCAGGGCCGTTTGAGTTCACGACTGTTCTGCGGATTGTCCAGTAGGGAGCGAGGAGATACTTGGGGGGTTAGCTCGAGTATATGGTTTTCTGGGGGGGATACATGCCTCTGTTTAGGTCGATAGAGTAAATGCAGTCTTATTAATCGATGAAGTAAAGTTTAAATGCTATCTTGGTATTATATATATTGTCGAAAAGCTTGTCCGAGTCCCCTGCCCTAAGATGCGCGGCAACCCCGCCCATGTACTCACGATGAATTCCCACCGCCATTCCTAAATACTAGCCCATGCCTCATGATAAACGATATATATCCGCTCAAGCACCGATGACCGTTAGATATGAACGTATGTCAAAATCTTCACGCCTACAACAGCTTCTTCAAGTCATGCTCCTATACCCGCGAGTTAGAACGGCTCATCCCGAATTCATAGGGATAGTCAAATAGGGGACTACCTACCGGCTTATGACTCGTCTCATAGTCGATGTGGACAAACGCCCTCTCGACGCAGGGCAGGCGCTCAAGTTTGATCTGGAGGTCCTCGGCAACGTCGTGGATAACCTCCAGCCTCTCATTGCGGTCCATGACAATGTCAACCTCGACGAGCAGCCTTGGCCCCGTGTGGTACGCGCGGACGGTATCGATACACACGACGAGGGGCGAGTGCGTCATGGCTATTGCGCGTTAGCAGTTACAGACAATCAAGGTCTGAATTCAGGGACAAAAACTCACAGATGTAGGTGATCAGTTGAAGTGTCTCCCGATCGGCGCTCACGCCAATCAGGAGCTGAAACTCGTCATACGCCGTGTGCAGCCACAGCCCCGAGATCAAAAGCGACAGGAGGATCGCACCCATCGGATCGATCCACCACTTCAGCTTACTCCCGCCAACAGAGGTCAGGATACCGAACCCGTTGATGAATAGGTCGTTCCGGTGGTCCCGCCATAGGATGTCGACCTGGGAGTAAATGTGCTTGATCGTCCAGCACATGAAGAAGAGAGTGAGCTTCGTCGCAAACGCCACGGCAACCGCGATGACGGAGGGGAGCCAGAACTTGTTCGTCTCCTCCTCGGAGCCCGCGGCGAGGTCGCGAGCCGACATGACGATCAGCACGAGGGAGACGGAGAACATGATAAAGGAGAAGACAATGTTGCCCGCGGTAGAGATGCGTGCGCGGCCGGACGGGTAGCGGCGGGGGTCAACTTTGTCCACCGCACGGTGCGACATGAAGAGCATGAACCCGGATAGAGGATCGAAGATGGAGTCCGCCATAGTAACGAATAGGGAAAGGGAACCGGAGGACACGGCGCCATATAGCTGCAGGGCGGCGAGGAAGACGTTCGCGACGAGGGATCCCTTGACGCAGATGGCGTACATGAGGTTGTTCTTTCCGTGCTCATCCTTTACCTCCTGCTCGTGTTCGTCGACGGACTTGAGCATGGCACGGATGTTCTCGTTCTGGCCCAGGTAGAAGTCCTTTACGCCGTCGGTCTTGGCCCATGGTGCTTGCCGCCGCTTCCGGGAGCTGTTGGCTGTGATCTCCGCCTCGTCCTTGATATGGGCGGATAGACCGAGCGGGTCACGGACATCATGCTGGAACTCGACGTCCTTGCCCGAGGGAGGGGGAATGATGGCGCGCTGGTGGATCCCGCTAGCTCCAGCTCGGGCGATGGAGCTTAACGGGATCTCGTCGACGACATGTTCGGCACTTGGTGATTTCCCAGCCATGGTTTCTGATGGCCGGATAAGCGTCCGATGTGCAGCTCGTTGGATGGCCGAGGCAACTTAGCGGCGGGTGGGACGGAATGTGAGGAAGCTATGGAATACTAAACGAGGCGGGGAACTGAAGGAAGGCGTCTTTTTTTTTTCTTGGGTGGCGTTGAGCGCTATTAGGATGGGACGCGCAGCGGCGTGACTGGCCGGGGACATCAAAGTGGAGTCCAAATTGCTTCTTATCAATCAACTCGGTGACCTCCTCGCACTAGTGGCTGGGCAGTGTGACACACCTGCGAACTGGTGTGGATAGGTATGCTGAAATGAGAAGGACCGCCTTCTCTGTGTGTCATGTGGCTTTCTTTGCTCGTACAATTGCGTCATCAATTTCCGCCTCAATCTCCATGACCGTTGAAAATTCGTAACTACGGAGTCGTCGTACAACTAGTTATGCACGATGGCCTACTAAAGTAAACCATCAACAATTCTCAACCGCCGGTTAGGACTATGTATGACATTATAATACACCATGTACAAGTCTGGGGTATTATAGGCGAACCAAACAACCAGCTGCTATCAATTGAGCGGTCCGTTCGCAGACACACCTGGTTAATTGCTCCCAACAGTGTTGCATTAACTAGTGAAGATGGAATGTAGCTAAGTTCTGCACAGGGGTTGGTTGGGCTGACAAGTATGACCAGAGCTTGGGTTGCCCAAGTTCCAAATTATACGCGCAGGTTGTGCGGAAGTAACCGGAGCTTTTACCTTTCAACAAGAATGTTACTAGTGGATATCCCCGCAAAAGTCATACCTTTGGACGGGTGGCTAGTATGCATCTGAGTTCAAGCTAAACCAACCGATGAGGGGCGAGGCAGGTGGCGCAACTACGACTTTCTGTTCGACTGACTAGCTGAGAATATGCCACGTATAACACCCGGTATCTTGTTACAGTACCGTATGAGTATACTTGCATTGACGTCCCAGACACCTCTAGAAGCGTCTCTACCGCCGCTGCTCTGCCCTAGCAAGCCACTCCCGAATCGTGTACGCCGCGACGTGCGGTACCCCCTCATACCTCTCCCCTTCGTACGTCTCATCAATAGCCCGCGCAATACGTTGCGCCTTGGCAATCGTAAGCCTCTTCGCACGAGCCCAAGGCTCCTTCTCCACAAACGCATCCGCCTGACCCGCAAGCTCCATCCGCCTGGCCCTCAACCCGGCATCATCCCCTTTCTCTGCAGTACAGAGCGCACAGCCGCACTCGAAGCCCCAGGTCGTCATCAGCGCGGCCTGCCGAGCGTCGTACTCACCCAACACGGAGTAGCTGTGGAAGATCTCCTCGCCGGCGGCGATGGGTTCCACGGCGCGAACGATCATTAGGTCCCCGACGAAGGACTTTGTGGCGTTGGGGAGGCAGGAATGGTTTATGTAGGCGGCGCGGACCCAGAGGCCGGTACTCGTGCTGGCTGGCCCCGAGGCACCGTAGAGGGCGCCGAGGCCGAAGGCGTTGCGGGATACTATATCATGGGCCCGGAAGACATCCACAACGGGGCCATCTTCGGTTTGGGATACGCTTTGGCCGGAGCCGTCGTAGTCGCCGTATAGGTCCATGACGTGTTTGATCTGGGAGGGGTTGCAAAGGAGCTTTTGCACAAGGGCGCGAGTTAAGCCGGCCGGCGATACTCTGATTCTATCGTCGCGTACGTCATATGTCATGGCAGTCAGGGCCTCCTTCTCGTGACCCCAGGCCACGCAGAACGCTTTTTCGCAGAGAATGATGTCCCCTGCGGGGATATCGCGGGTCGCGAACAGGCCGCGACCTCGACCCGGGCTGTCCTTGATCTCAGTGTAGCCCGGGAAAGTCGCAGCTTCTGCTAACGGACGACTTTGGGATAGGCCGGCCTGGAGTTTATTCAAGTTATAGGCCCCCGTCCCCTGTTCGCGGAGACGGAGGGCAATCCGTCGCAGATGTATCGGCGCGGCTTTATCGTCGGGTACGAGCTTCAGCTGGTTCTCGAAGAACCCCTTGGCCTCTTCGTATTCTCCATTGTTATACGCCGCGGAACCGGCGCGGGAGTACGCCTTTCCGTCGAGGTCATCGGAAGCTGGGTCGCCTCGACCTAGGAGAGAGGCCGTCGCATCGGCCTTTGCTTCGTCTAGCCGGCCCAGGAGGAGGTTCGCGAGGGCGCGGTTGCGGTGGATGTCACGGGCTAGATCTGGAGCTGTGCTCGACACGGAGGGCAGCCGGGCGATTTTGAGGCCCGCGGTGTAGTTTGCGTGGGCTGACGCCAGATTCTGCTTCTTAAGCGCCGCGTTGCCGTCGTCTTTGTGCGTTCGTGCCGACTTCTCCGCTTCCGCTGGGTCTAGACCTGAGGCCTCGCTACCATCCGCTACTTCCGACGGAACGATATCATCCCAGCAGATGATGAGGTCAGATGGGTGGTCAATGCGGAGAGTAGGCTCCCCCTGGTCGCTGAGTGTGAAGTACGGCTCCTTGATGACGAAAAGAGAGGCCGATTCCAGGATCTCCTTGCCGTGGTTTAACTTGTGGAGATATATCTCTAGCCGTTCCATCTCATCCCCCGCTTCGTCCTGTACAACGGTCCATGATCGGGCCGCATGAGTGACTACCAGGCTTACACGTTTGACCGTGAGCCGACGGCCGCGGTGGTGTGTCTCAATACGGAGATCAGAGAGAGTCATGGGCTGAAGGTCCCGCAGAGCGGCGACGCTGGGCGGATAGGCATCTCCCACGGCGAGAGCCGGTAGTTTATCGTTTTTCGTTTCTCCAAAGGCCATACTACCCATCTCCGCCATGAGGGCGGTGTTGTTCGCCTCGCCGATGGCGGACTGCCCGTCCTCCGTCGGCTTCCGATCCTGGCCAGCGAGGGAGGAACATTTTTCTATTCTGTCCTTGACAGTAGTTTTGATTCGAGCTGCCTCCTGCTCGGTCAGATGGACAGTGTTTCCATCCATATTAGAGGCCATTGTTGTAGTTCTTGCTGCAGGGGGGCAGAGGCTATGGCATGAGGGTGCTTGGTCTGTCTCCGGCAGATATGAGTATACAGCTTTCGTACAAGTGGGGTGGGCAGGATTTGTTAGCCCCTCCATCCGCCTTAATTCTTACACGTGACAATGCAAGTAATCCTTTGTACTTCTGAGGGGTTGATTACCACCTTATGTCAGTAAAATCGCGAAATTCCTAGTATTTTTCACCTTAATATTGGCTAACAGACTCGGCCAGGACAGCCACTAGTTCGTTTCATCCGCTCTAGACTTTACCAGCCGAATGGAAAAGTATTATAGACCAGGTCTTCGTGGTGGAAGTGTGACCCTACCAAGTCGTCTTGTACGCGGTACTACAAGTGAATGTCCGCCGTATTAGGAGCTATTAGGGGAACTAAAAACTGGAGAAGACACCTGCGTCTTTCGATTTCCACGACTGGTCCCCACTAAAGTATCCACAGCTGAGTGATTTTGCCCTAAGCACTGTAGCCCTGAACCACGTACTTCTTTCTATATTAGG
Organism: Cephalotrichum gorgonifer; assembly: GCA_900312665.1. NCBI lineage: Eukaryota > Fungi > Ascomycota > Sordariomycetes > Microascales > Microascaceae > Cephalotrichum > Cephalotrichum gorgonifer. The sequence goes on from ONZQ02000002.1 coordinate 1,166,426, forward strand.
CTGCTGCGATCTGGGTGGCACTGTGACTATTGCTATGTTACTTAAGCATGCATTGCACCTAACAATACGGCTCTCAATACTTGATCTTTCCGTCTAGTGGCCAAATACAGGCGCACCCACCACATAGACCCTGCAATCACTCCCCTGAACCAGTTCAATCTAGGTACCACGGCCTGCCTCAGTGAAGACACCACTCAACGGTGCCCAGGGCCTCTCCCTGACGACCATGTCAGACTGCTCTTCAAAGTGCGGCCAAAGCTATTGAACGAATGCCCTAGTTTCCCAGTACACCCAGATGTATGAGGTTCTGCTCCGTCGAATAACTTCGCCTAATACATGCGAGTAACATATTCTACGGCGATTTCGAATAATCTCGACAGATGTTGCCAGCCTCAAAACGGCATTGTAAATATACTTGTACAAGAAGAATTTTTAGCTATTTCCCCGTCCTTAGCTCTATAGATCCTTCTCCGTGAAGTTGGAAACGAACGACCTTCACTTCCTTCACCCTCTTTCATATCTCAGGGGAACACGAAGAATTTGAAGAAAAAAAAAACTTGAACCCAAAGTGATTTGAACACTTAACCTTCAGGAACTTCCGGTTTCCCGTGGAGGATGTTACCCCAACTGCTACTGGAATCTGACGCGCTACCGTTGCGCCATGGGTCCTTGAAGTAACTATACCATCGACGGCATTATGTTGGTGAGCGATCCAACAGACGGTCTCGCGTCAGAATTTCGGGGCAGGCGAATCCTAGACCGGGCGCCCAGCGCTTCCATCACTTGGACCATTGCGAGCTGTCATCCCAGGAGGTGCTGCTAATCTGATGTATGTTCATGGCTGGGAGGGCATTGGCGGGGGTATTGACTTGTTTACATTAGGACTGCGAGTGTGGTTTTCAGTCCACTTGTACATATACTTCTGGGGTTTAGGGGGGGCGGTTTCCGCTACACCTATTAATGGATAAGACGTTCTTGTGCCATGAGATTGGTATTAGATCAGTGGATGTTATATTTGGAGTTTGACCCAACGACTCGTGTTCACCCTTTTTAGTGGACTTGGATTCAGATTTGATTCAGGTAGACGAAGGCTTTGTGACTTTTGAGGTTTACTCATATTCAACAATGCTGCCATTAACTCGGCCGGTCAACATAACAACAACAGAGGATAGCAAACAAGCCTTTGCTGCCGTCATCAGGGTCCTGGTGTCCACAACCCAAGTCCTGTTCGCATATAGTATCCCAAGGTGTGATAGGCTGTAAAATGCTAATAAGGGACCCTAATAAGCTCATATTGGACTTGGCTACGAGCAACATGGTAGCTTTACGACATAACTACGTTTCCAAAGCGGCCATAGGGCGATGAGAATGTTGCAAATTAGGACATGGCTTTACCACTCCACGAGATAGCCAGCACTGGCATCACATTGGTTAGCAAGCAAGTGAAAATACATGTTTCGTAGGTATGGTTCAGAGAGCATAAAAATAATCGCTGGGCACCAGTATTTACTGCACCGAAGCAGGCGGATCCCACCAAACCATATCCGCAAACGAAATATCCGCGTCTTCCATTCTAACCCCCAGCTGCCACCTCCCAAGACCGGGCCAAAAATTCTCCGGCACGCGGTCCCGCTCCCCTCCTTCTCCATATTGATACATGTCATACCATCCAAACCCAGTCGCCCTAGACGAAATCATCGGAGTGAAGCCACACCAGCGGCCGCGGTCGCTCCCAGCCAGCTCACCCTGACTGCCCCGGCCCTCAGGGACGGGCGGCTGAACAACGGCCATGTCGATGCCGACAAACTTCGCGATACTCGTCGTGAGAGGAAGATGAGGGACAAATCGGAGAGGTTTGTATACCGCACGGAAGAATGGGCTGTCACTCGGCGCAGATTCACTTGGGTCCCCCCCGATGTCGTGCGGGAAGACCTTGATCTCCGTCCCACCCTCGGCGAGGTCGTGGAATTCGAAACGGGCTAAGTGTTTAGGACAGTTCCAGTCTTGCCGCAGTTTGTATTAGTATATGAGGCCATGGGCCAAGGGGGTGATTTGGACACCATGCACACTTACCCCTCCTGCCATTCCAGCATGTCACCTTCTGAGACACGTATAAGCGCGTCATTCGCCGACTCTGCTTCTCGACACGCTTCCCGTCCCGCTCGACGACGTAGGAGTGCTTCCCCGTGGCAAATATGATTTCATCGTACGCCCCGACGGGAGATTCCCTATAGCGAAGAACCATGACGCTCGCCAATCCTCCCTTAGGCTTCCCACTGGCCGACCCCACTGCGAAGGATGAAGACCGCTCGAGCGGAGAGTAGGCGATATCTATTGGGAAGTCCTTCGCCTGTGACGCTGGAATCCAGTACATGAAGCAGTAAACCGTACCCTTGAGCTTCCACGGCGGAGGGACATGCTCAATTTCGTCTTGATCCGTCATTTTTGTTAATCCTACTTGGCGACAGTAGGAAAGCTGTATAAGTCGCGGTTGGTAGTCTAGCGGGATCCGGGCTATACAGACTCGCGAAGATGGCAATATAGAGGATGGAAAAGACACATAATCTGGATGGATGATGACTGCATGTTGGACATGGCTGTGTCCTTGTACCATGGTATCACGTGTAGTCGATACCGCCGCCAGTCAGTAATATTAGAGCCAAAGCTGACGCCAAACCAGGGAGGTTGCGACCGGCCGGATATAACGATCACGTGTGTTCCAAGTGCATCATGAGGGAAATGCATTTAACGAGGAGCTCAATCTGCGCCACGCAAGCAAAATATTATTATTAGGGAGTATGCTTACGAAATAGGCGTCTTCATGATCTCTGTGTTTCGTCTCGAGTTTAACTTTCCAGTGTACACCTTGGCAGGAAACTTGTCTCGGACTCGTGTAAAGCTGGCAAAAGCACGTGAGCCTTAGTTCGCATAGGATCTATAGCCGTCGCTCCTCGTCTTTCCTCCGTTCCACAGGCAATTGGTCCCCGAGCACCACGTATAGTGGTCGGCCTCTTGTCTCGTTGAGCATAGGCGTGGATAGGCGTGCATCTGCCAACCCGCCAGGCCACACGAATCCGCGGGTGAAACGGAGTTGGCAGGTTCCTTGCCCCTCGCCCCTTGCCTCATCCACCATGGCTATGCGGCGAACCCATAGGAAATCGCGCTATGGCTGCAGAGGGTGCAAACAGCGCCATATCAAATGCGATGAGTCGAAACCCTCATGCCTCAACTGCCTAGCCGTCGAGCGATACTGCAGCTACCTCGACAATGCATCCAATGTACACACACCGCCACCCTCAGGTTCCTCCGGCCAACTGCCCATGCCCTCCCCAGCAACCCGGCAAGCCTCAGCACCACCCGCCCACACCTCTAACGAATCAGCACCGCCACCCCCTGTAGCTCTAGGCGAAGACTACACCTTAACCCACATCGAACTCTTCCATCACTTCGAGCACGGCCTGTCCCAGGTCCTGAGCCCATCCGTGGAAGCCACCCCCCTCATCATGGAGTTGACCGTCCAGAAATCTCTGTCCTTTCCCTACCTCATGGACGAGGTACTTGCCTTCGCCGCCGCCCACAAAAGTACCCTTGACCCGGAGCGAAAACACCTCTATCTCGCCGAGGCAACTCGCCTCCAAACGCGCGGTCTGTCCCGGTTTAACACTGGGCAGACGGAGATCTCCAAAGATAACTGCGTCGCGGCGTTCCTATACTCCGCCATCCTGGGCCAGCACGTCCTCTTCGACACTTTCTCGCTGCAGAGCGATCTCGCGGCCGTCCTAACCAAATTCGTGCAGTGCCTCTCCCTGCAAGCCGGAATCCGCACCATCGCCTCCAATTCCTGGGAGACCATCCGCACGGCACTACTCTGGGACAGCGCCGCCCGCGTGGGCCCCCTGGACCCCGTCAAGCCTGATGACGAATGTGCTCGTCTCGTGGACTTACTCGACGAGAGTGAGCTAGCTGAGGAAGCAAAGGATGATTGCCGGCATGCGGTCAAGGCGCTACAGTTCATGTTTTCGCGCCATCGGCTGGGGACGTTCCGGGGTGGCCTATCTGTTCAGGAGTGGGCTGTGCGCGTGCCGAGGGGGTATGTGGCGCTGCTGAACCAGCGGCGGCCGGAGGCACTGGTGATCTTGGTATATTATGCAGTGCTACTGCATTATGACAGGGCGCACTGGGCTATTGGAAATACTGGAGCCTATCTTGTGCGGTCTATCACGCAGCATATGGGAGAGTATTGGGCGAAATGGCTGGAATGGCCCAATCAAGTCATTACCGAAACTTCAACTCCTGCCTCGACAACAGCAGCGGACCAGCAAAACATGTCACCTCATAGCTATCTTGATTCGAATTTACACGCATGAAATCATGTCACTGCTTCAAAGATTCATGTGTCGAGGCGGCGAAGGAGTTTGGAGTTTGTTTGATAGATATGTTCATGATGGGAGGACTCCCAAGTCTCTTATATATTTCAGGATAAGTCAGCATGCGGCCCTGTGTTTCACTCTGGGGACACCCGTTCCAGTAAGAGTACATGGGTCTTTTCGGTAAAAGCTTTTCATGAGCGCGCTGATGAAGAGTGCCCACGATTCTATTAGAGCGTCGTAATCATGAACGCACACGCACAACTTCCAGCATCACCTCCGCCGCGCCCTCTACGTACCTTGTGATTCTAATATACCAAAGCCAGATTGATCAAAATACACAAATTCACGCTTCCATGGCTTAGCAGGCCCAAGTTCATCCGCTGCTGCCCCGAATCCCGTATCCGTAGTTAGTGTGGCGATATACATTAGTAACATCTAACGCTTGCGCCAAACAGAAAGAGAGAAACTGGGAACAGAAAATGTTGTTACTAGTGTGGCCGTCCTCGCGAACTACCAGGTTCCCCGTATTCCCCACTCCTGACACCAAATCAATCTTGCCCACAAATACACCTTCGGCTAGGTGTCCCAAGCCTCCCCATCTCATCAAACGTAAATATAGCAGAAAGGCGCGCTGCCCATCATGTCATTGAGCTCTCCGAGCGTACGGGGCTCACCACTCCATTTTAGGTCGACCACCGTCTTCTGCGCATCCTCCATGGTCATCCTAGTTGTAGACACCATGGGAATGGCCTGCAGGCGGGTCTCCGGCTCCTGCATCTGCCATAGCCACCAGAGGCGGTCGAGGGACGCATGGTGCATCCAGAAGGTCGGGTCACCGGGAGAGGCGTAGAAATCCTGGAAGCAGCAGTGGGTCAGATCATGTCACACATAAAGTAAGGTGCCAGGAATACTTACCCCACCAGGATCGCCTCCAGTGATGTAGTGCCCAGCGGAGTGGAGGCCCCACGGATACTCGTCTCCTCTCAGGAAGGGTGAGCCAAGGTATCGGTTGTAGAATGCGTCCACATCGGGGTAGTCCATGACGAGAGAGTAGGAGTGGTTAGCTGAAGCACCGTAGGCCGAGTATTTATTCAGGTCTCGGCGGAGGCACCGGGGGTTCGAGCCGAGCCCGTTGGACTGGGGATTCCTAGGTAAGCCTTGGAGGACTGTGCCGAAAGGTCCGAGGCTGACCACCATGCTAAAGGAAACTTGTTAATACGGCTTCGAAGTGCTTCTGAGGTAGAACAATCAATTCAGAAAGGGCCTTACTCCTTGAAGGGTCCCTCTGTCACGCAGCCGCCGCCGCCAGCGGCGGGGATCCTGTTGTATGGCGCAGGATAGGGCATGAACACACCGCCATACGTAGCAGCGGCACCGTTTCCTCCCATGCTCGTCTCGTTACCGTTGAAGAGAGCGGAGTTTATGGGGTCCTGGAGACGCTGGTAGTTCATGTATGGCTGGTAGCCTTTGTATCCGCACTCGTCCCGTAGTGCCTTTTCGTACGCCCAAATATAATATCTGTGGCTGGCGAAGAGGTTTGTCTACATCTTCCTTAGTCCTGAATAACCATACCTCACCCCAATATGATCCGGACTTACGGGAGCATGAAGCACTGGAATGCCGAGGACATGGGTCGCTACGAAGTCGTCGTATCGGTTCAAGATTCCGGGAACGTCCGCTGTTTGGGCCTTGGGGGGGAGCTTCATCAGGCACTGGACGGCGGAGATGTAGTCCGTGCGCTCATCGATGGTCAAGTCGGCCCTGTAGCCATCAGCACTTGCCCCGACTCAGCTCGTATCGGATAAGACCTACCACTCCTTCCTCTGGACGGCATTCTCAAGGGTACATTTCGAACCTGTCTTCTCTACCCATTCCGCAATCTTGGGGAAGGTCTCGTCGGCTAACTGGTCGACGATGTCCCTCTCGAAGTCTCCGTTGCGCCAACTATTCACATGTCAGCTACTAGGCCGGATGAGGAGATGTCCTAGATAACCCCGCAAGGATTTGAACTTACACGTCCAAGGTTGAGAATCGCTTCTTGATATTACCTGCCTCCGCCCCGAGGAGCGACGCCAGAAGAACGAGAGTCCGGAGAGAACCCATCTTGGTTAGTTTGACCTGGGGTAAGATGGCGACTGTCAAAAATGAGTGCTTGGATCAGGTTCAAACAGACACGAAGCTCTTCTAGATGAGTACGAGCCGGGGCTGTCCCTTTAAGCAGGAACATCTCTTAAACAATCGGCGTTAAATCACCGGGATTTGAACCATACTCCACGATTAACCGGTTTTGACATCCGTCTAGCCGATTTAGCTATCTGCCGGCGCAAGTCGTCGTCAGCGATGCCCCTCTCATTAATACGACACATAGTGTATATGAAAAAAACCGAGGATTCGGCTAATAGGAGAGTTGGAAAGAATGGTGCCATCAGAGTGCGTGGAAAAATCCTTTCGAAGCGATATAGTCCAGGTCGTTTATATAGATTGTATTGATACCGGGGTTGGCCAATCAGAACCCGCTGCCGGCAGAAGGACGGGGTTGACGCCGGCTCTTTTGCGGGCCAGAACGCACCCGGAATATGGCTCTGGGTCGGTTGACCAGATTAGCTGCATGGCTGCCACGAGACAATCACGGTATCGGAGCTTGGCAGCCTGGTTTCGTGGCTGCGGCGGAGGATGGTTTATAGGCACGTGTGGCCGGCACGAGAGGACGGCAGAAAGGGGACGAATCAGTGTGGTTGCGTATTTATTCATGGGTATCCTGATTCGACAATAGGCGGCGTATATGCCAGGTCATATGCGTGGAAGCACCAGGGTGACGTCCATGGACCTTCTTAGAGTGTGTCTTCCGAGCTGCGTTGTCGTTAAGCTCGAGTGCAATCCAACCACTCCTTCTTCTATTGAGGTCCAATACCCGGCGATAAAAATCTCGAAGAGTTCCATTCTATAGTCAGCGGGATCGATTATATGTACTCTGCCAAGCCCTAAAATCATAGGTATGATCTCCAGCCGCGTTCCTTACTTATTTCATATTGCCTGGCTACCCGCCAATATCAAAATCTCTTTCCACCATAATACTTCCACTTTAAGTGATTGAATTTTACATCCACTCTACGAAAGGATCGTTTACACCTATTTATCGGGAGCTACCTTTAAGTCGACAATAATCCCGCCGGGAGAAAGTGTGTTAACACGTTGCTCATTGACAATCGTCCAGAGAGGTAGGGGTTGGGGTATGTATTATTTAAAGGCGACGCCATAAATTTCAACCTTGATGAACTGTGGTAAGTCCCCCAAACGCATAGCTCCTTCTTGCTGTCCTATCTTATGAGATCATTGTAGTTATTGGTCGTCATGCGTACGTGGGACGTAGTCATTACACTTTGTAGCACAACTTGAGACCGGTGGCGCTACCACGTGACCTTCGGAGACTGGAAGCTTCGAGATGTCGCCATCGTCAGAAAAAGCTGACTGATGGTTGCCACAACCTCGAATCGCGCATTTGGAAATAACCTCAGCCCTGACTCTAATCTCTCATTTCCATCTCGTACCACTCTGTGTAAATTCCTTCGCCCTTCACACAGCACCCCCAACCTTTAGCTCGAACGACCCCTCCAACCAGAAAAATGGGCAACGACTCGGTCAACCACATCAACTCCGCTGCGGAGCTGCAAGCTCTCCTCTCCTCCACCACCTATGTCGTGGTCGACTTCTACGCCGACTGGTGCCCGCCCTGCAAGTCCATCGCGCCCATTTTCGAGTCCCTGGCTGCCAAGCATGCCGTGCCGGGCATCCTAGCCTTCGCAAAGGTCAACGTCGACCATGTGCAGGATGTCGCGCAGACGTACAGAGTGACCGCCATGCCTACGTTCCTGTTCTTCAAGGAGGGGACTCAGGTAGCTGTTAATGGACAGGCTATGATTCGCGGGGCTGACCCGCGGGCCCTGGGGGCCGCGGCAGAGAAGTTGTCGGGGCTCGCGGCGGCGAGGAAGGCCGCGCAGGATGCGTGAGGAGGGGGCGGACTGTGATGGAGAGGGGACGGGGAGAGTATGAGTCAGGGTTCTTAAACCCTTAATAATTGACCCATTGGCCAATCTTCTTGGTTTTGCTTTTTGAAGACCGGTGTGTGCCCCATATGTTCGGTTTGGACAAGCCTTTTTTCACCCGGTTGGGTGATGGAGTGTCCGACCAAGCTAGGTGCTGATGGAAGAAGCGGCCATGGCCCAACAGTAACGGACTGGTAGCTTTGGTTGGCTTCCCCGCTGTAGCAAGGAAAATCGGGGCTCTGGCTGCGATCAATCAACCTGGAGTTGATAGCTAGAGTCTAAACGAGAGAGCGGAATATGTGATAGGGGTCACGATACGGCCTGATCTGCTAAAAAAAAATTGACCATGGAAATGTCTTCGAGGGTTTATCAGCCGCTGCTGTCTGCATGGTGGACGGTGCCGTGAGGTCAAGGTCGGCCATGACCATTCTATTAGAACAAGCCGCTCGATCCGTTGGTGTTAGTGAAGGGGCTACTGAAGTCAAGCTAGACTGACCGTCTAGATGGAAGCAAGTCAGTTTTCTTAAAAGCAAGTTGAGTTCAGCCCACAAGTGTACGCCACAGTAATCCGCCTCTTGCTCCAAATACCAACACTACCGATGATCTGGTAGGACCTGTGGACAGTGGCTTCTTTACCACCCAGTATTATTGATGTCAGTGTCTCCAGGGATATCATATCAAGTTAGCATGTGAGCTCGTATTCAAAGACTACCTCACCGGCGGAGTAACAACAAAGTCCATTGAAAAGTACTATCCCGTTTCAGCGACGATGGCGACATATACATGGCCAGCTATTATGCAGGTGAATCCTACGAGAACTCCGATGCGACGCAATGCTGATCACGCCTCTCACGTCGCACATCAATCCTACCCTAACCCCCATCCCCCACGTTCGCGACCGCCTTCGGTTGCTGGAGGACAACCCTGCAGGCATCTTAGACCCTGCTGGGCGACACGCAGGGTTCCCGGACAGAAGGAGGGATTTGGCGAGCGCTGGAGAGGAGATTGACCTGGTGATGTGTAAACACGCAGATATAATCAGCACCTCCGTCCGTGGTAACTATTCGTAGACCTTTATGGTTGAGGGCATGTTTCGCACGTGCTTTGGGGTTCGGTATTCACCCCGAGATTGTGGCGCTGCGGCTACTTCACTTCCCCGAAATTCCCCATCCCTTCCAAGACCCACCTCCATCCCCATAACTCCGAGTTTCAGCGAGCGCGCGCTACAAATACTGGCTAGCGCTTGCTTGGTGGTGGTAAACGCTCCAGGGTCCATTGCCCATGGCGCGATGTGGAGGCGGACGAGGAAAAAAAAAATTAGTATCGGTCACGCCATCGGCTTATCGCCAGTAAGTGGGGACGGCGCAATCTCGTCATCCGTCTTCGGAAGGAGGATTGCTATAATATTATAGTATATTAAGACGCGAGTATACCCTCTCACAATCAACCGCGCAGATCTGCTACTCTCGTCGATCTTGATCATTCCAGCCGCAGCCGCAGCCGTAACCGCGACCGCATTCCCTCATCTCACCTGAGAGACGGCAGACACTAAGAATCCGTGGTCATGGCTTCTTTCCGGCGGAGCGTGCTCGCCCAGATGCTCATCTGCGGCGTCATCGCCCTTCTCGGACCTGGTCTCTGGGTTGGTATCCCCTCAGCCGTGTGGAAAGGACCTAGGGAGAATCCAAACTAACGATGCACGTCACAGAATGCGAACAACTCATTAGGCGCGGGAGGCGCACTGACGCCTTACCTGGTACGTCATATCCTGGTTTCCCCCCCTCAGCCGCAGCCGCCTGTACCTGGACTAACCCTGTTTTGGGACAGGTGAATGCCGGCAACTCTCTCGTGTTCGGCCTGATGGGCCTCTTCTGTATCCTCTCTCCCATCTTCGTAAACTGGATCGGCGTAAAGGGAACACTCATCGCGGGCAGCCTCGGGTGGTCCGTTTATAGCGCCGCTCTTTACCAGAACAACCGCTACGGTACCGAGTAAGCGTCTCACCTGCGCCGGTGTAAATTTCACTGAGGAACGTCTCTAACCTGGGGGAATTAGATGGTTCGTCATCTTCGGTGCCGCGATATGCGGTGTCAGCGCCGGGCTGTATTGGGCCGCAGAGGGAGCCATCATCCTCTCGTACCCCGAACATGCCAACCGCGGTCGATACCTCGCGCTTTGGATCGCCTTCAAGAACGGTGGCCAAGTAGGCACCCCGCCGACCCGATCTCCGCGGTATCAAAAGTGTACTAGTCTGACATCACTCGCAGCTCATTGGTGGAGCCATCAACCTCGGTCTTAACGCGACCAAGGCCACCGCCGGGTCGGTGTCGTACATCACCATCCTCGTGTTCGTCGCCCTCCAGGCCATCGCCGCCCCTCTGGGCCTGTTTCTCTCCCCTCCGCACAAGACGGAGCGGTCGGACGGCACACGTATTGTCGTCGAGCCCAAGACGCCTGTTAAGGAGCAGGTTCGCCGTCTGTGGCAGATGATCTTGACGCCCCAGATCTTGCGGCTTCTGCCGATCTTCTTCTCATGCTGGTTTTACTGGGTTCGTTTCTCCTGGTTGGGGTAATTGCTTGGGGCGGGGTACTAACTTCATGTGTTTGTACAGGGCTACGCTTCGACTTATCTGACGCTGTACTTCTCGGTCAGGGCTAGGGCCCTTGCATCTTTCTTGTCGGCAGTTACCGGAACTTTGGCTTGTATTCTCCTGGGAATCTTCCTCGATTCCAAGCGCCTCTCAGTCAAGGTGAGATCCCACCCCTACCTACCTAAATTGAACCCCCGTCCTTTTCCCCTCTTCTTTCACATTTCGGCCCAGCTGACCCAGACCCAAGGCCCGCATTCGGTACGGCTTTATCTTCACGGCCGGTCTCTTCACGCTCCTCTGGATCTGGGTCCTCATTGTCCAGCACGACTTCGAGATGAACCGGCCTCCAACCCTCGACTGGGTCTCGCCCGGCTTCGGCCGCGCCTTTGGCATCTACATCATGCTCCAGACGTCCGGAAACATGGTCCAGAACTACCTGTACTTCCTTATGGGCACGGTCAACGACGGCACGCTTGAGATGAGCCGCGCAACCGGACTTCTCCGCGGTGTGGAGAGCTGGGGCCAGTGCGCTTCGTTCGGGATCAGCAGCAGGTAAGATGTTTAGTGTGCTTTATCCTGGAGTTGGCAATGAGCTGAGGGCTAACATTATGTCGCGGTAGCAAATTCTCGCCCTTCTATACTACCGTTATCAATCTGGTGTTTTGGACTGTTAGTCTTATCCCTGCTGTCTTCAGTATATGGGCCGTGGAGGACAAGAGGACCTTGGTGGAAGGACAGGACTCGGCGAGCGAGGATGCGGTGGTGGAGGCGTTGGCTGAGGAGAAGAAGGACCCTGTGTCTCAAGCATAGCTTGGATGTCGACATCTCGTTGCGCACTCTGAGTTGAGCAGTCCGCTTCGTGCCATGTAATAGTTGTAATAATAGATACCCTCATCTAAGGATTTTCATGAAGTAGGTGCCTATAGTTTAAGCATTAGGCCAACCTCTTTAGATTCCGATTGCCTTGTCCTTTGACATTTTAAGCCCGCATGAGCTTTACCTCATGACATGACAAGTGGGCATGTACAGATTATAACAAGCACAAGCTTAAAAACCCCGCCAGTGTCAAGGACGGGATATGCAAAGCGGAGATACATACCCTCCTCGCTGAGGGATATTCTATGTCTACTACAAGTTTCCTAACCCGCTCCACATGCTGGTGGGACTACGTGCTGGTGGGACTAACACATTACGGAAACTCCGGGGTCCGGTCAGGTGAGTGCGTCCGACCTGCAGCCGGAGGATAAGTTACTCGCAGTTAATACGTGGAAAAGGGGTAACATATTAGATCGTGGACAAGGTCCGGTAAGAGCTTAGCCTCCCCGTGACGCCGCCTTACCCCGCAGATCCACCCCGCAACGCGCCGCCTCGTATGTATCCATGATCTACAAAGTGTGGGCCTAGTGCGGCGCCACGCGGGGTGAGTGACTGATTGATGTGAGAGTGGCAAAGGCCGTCAGGTTTGTATATCATGTGGTATCATTGTCCGGCAAGGTGCGAATCCCACGCCGAGATTAAAGTAAGACGATAAACCTTCGAGCTATATTTGGCGAGCCAGCCAATCGTGGTATCTCACCAGGGACAACCTGCATGGGCCGCACTCTACTTGCAGAGTGTACGAATATGTGTACCTCCAGTGCGGCTAGCCAGCTGGCCGGACATAGCGGAGCCCCACCGGAACCGACGTGAGCGTGAACGCAGTCTACTTGTGCGGTATACGAGTACGAGTACCTTCAGTGCGACCAGCCAACGAGGGTTCGTGGAACTGCGGTTCCGCACCGGAGCCGTGAGGGGAAGTCCCACGCGCCTCTCTCCGTCCTACCTATCCTCTCCCCGCAGATCGTCGAACACTTAAGGCGTCCCCCGCCTTCTACTCTTGTCTCCGTTTCTAGACATCGTCGTCCTCACTCATTGAAACACCAATACCCACCTGCGCTTTTCAAGCAACCTCTCCTACTCCAAAATGGCAACAGCTGCCACACTACCTGCGCAAACGTCCCAGGCCACTCAAGGCTCCTTCAACATCCCCATCGCCAAGTTTCCCACACCGAGGGAGTCAACCCCAGTCGACGCTACCAAGGTAGCGTCCGATGTCGTCGAGGCTATCAACAGCGCCATCGCCAAGAAGGATTATGGCGCCATTGCGAGCCTTTTCTTCGACGGCGGCTTCTGGCGCGATCACCTTGCCCTGACGTGGGAATTCCGCACGGTACAAGGCCCAGCTGCCATCCTTGACTTCCTCCAGAAGGCGGCCTCGTCCAGCGATGGCTTCAGACTTAGCAAGGTTGAGGTCGACAGCAGCACTCCTGTCCGCGCTCCGACGATAGGGCCACTCGACCCCGAGGGAAAGGTATTGGGCATCCGCTTCTTCACCAACCTTGACACGGTCATCGGGAGGGGCCAGGGTGTTATGGCACTTGCCGAGGTGGATGGTGTGTGGAAGATATTTTCGGCGTATACGAGTTTGCGCGAGCTGAAGGGACATGAGGAGGGTATCAACGCGCGAAGGCCTGTCGGGGTCCAGCATGGGGGCCTGCCGGGGCGGACGAACTGGGCGGACCGCAGGAAGCTAGCGGCTGAGTTCAAGGACGGGAGTGAGCCGGCGGTGTTTATTATCGGTTGGTGTTACCTGTATTGGAGCGTGGAGCTGTTAGGCCGGTGGAACTAACGAGTGTCTGTTTAGGTGCCGGCCAAGCCGGACTCACGGCCGCGGCGAGGCTCAAGGCTATCGGAGTCGACACGCTAGTCATCGATCAGAACGACCGCATCGGAGACAACTGGCGGAAGAGGTACCACCAGCTTGTACTACACGATTCAGTCTGGTACGACCACATGCCGTACATTCCATTCCCGCCCCAGTGGCCCATCTTCACACCCAAGGACAAGCTCGCCGAATTCTTCGAGGCGTACGCGACCCTCCTCGAGCTCAACGTCTGGACACGAACTGATCTTGTCTCGACCGAGTGGAACGAAGAAAAGGGATCGTGGACCGTCGTTGTGAACAGGCGGAAAGCGGACGGCACAAGCGAGACCCGGACCTTCCACCCTCGACACATCGTGCAGGCAACGGGCCACTCTGGCAAGAAGAACATGCCCGAGATCAAGGGCCTCGAGACTTTCAAGGGCGACCGCATCTGCCACTCTTCGGAGTTCTCTGGCGCGCGCGAGGGCACCACGGGCAAGAAGGCCGTCGTCATCGGATGCTGCAACTCCGCGCACGACATCGCGCAGGATTTCCTGGAGAACGGCTACGAGGTCACCATGGTGCAGCGGTCGAGCACGTGCGTTGTGTCCTCGAAGGCGATCATGGATGGCCTCAAGGGCTCATATGACGAGGGTGGTCCCCCCGTCGACGACACGGACCTGTTCGTCCACGGCATGCCCAGCTCCGTGCTGAAGGCGCTCCACCTCGGCGTCGCGAAGATGCAGGCCGGGACCGACGCCGAGCTTCATGCAGGACTTGAGAAGGCCGGCTTCAGGCTTGACCACGGTCCTGATGGCTCCGGGCTCTTCCTGAAGTACTTCCAGCGCGGTGGAGGTTACTATATTGATGTTGGCGCGTCACAGCTCATCATTGATGGGAAGATCAAGATTAAGCAGGGGCAAGAGATCGCTGAGATTCTCCCACATGGCTTGAAGTTTGCGGATGGGTCTGAGCTCGAGGCTGACGAGGTCATCCTTGCCACCGGTTATCAGAACATGCGCTCGCAGACCAGGGCCATGTTTGGGAACGAGGTTGCCGATCGGATCGGGGATGTGTGGGGCTTCAACGAGGAAGGGGAGATGAGGACGATTTGGCAGCGGAGTGGACATCCTGGGCTCTGGCTCCATGGAGGGAACTTGGCGCTGTGTAGGTTCTACTCGAGATTCTTGGCTCTGCATATTAAGGCGCTTGAGGAGGGGGTTGTCAAGTACGAGGATTTGTAGGTAAATGTGACGGCACGATGTTCAGCAAAGAACCGCCGATGGAGGAATAAATAGGTTTGACGATAGATTACTGCTTGTCCCATGTCATCAACTATGTCTGTGCGTCATCAACTCTATCCCGTCGCATACCCCTGCCGTTGGGGTGTGAACTGCATGGATATGGGCTTCAGGTACAGGACGAGTTCGTTGTAGGACTTATTCTATTTTGCCGCGATGCGCAAAGACGAGATAGGCCTACAAATCTACAAATATATTGGGAGTCACAGTGTTCAAACCGTGGTAATAAGAATTGTTACTTTATCCTAGCATCCCCTGTTGCCCCCAAGTTCCACCGTGGCACTTATTTGACTAGTGTAGTTTCCGGCGTTGCCGAGCTTCGGGTTTAGGTTTAGCTCCGACAAGTCCATCCCAACCTTCCAGATTTCTTTTCCTGGCTCAATCACCATAATTCTTTACTGTCCTCGCCCGCAACACTTACCTGTCTCTTTAAGGCCAAAGCGCTTGACGATATCATGGATAAAGAATTTCTTTTTGTAGATGGCCTTCGTATGGATAGGGTATCGAAGCGGTTATCACGTCGCCATGTCATGAAGGGC